>CM076969.1:27885543-28095543 GCA_039105355.1 Benthosema pterotum
CCCTGAACACGTGCCACTTGCCTTCACATAGGTGCTCGACAAAGCCCGGTGCACCATGGTGCACTCAAGATTCGAACCCACAACCTCCATGGTGGCGAGCAGAGACCATGGGAGAAATTGCATGGGATATTTTCCTCTCCCTCAACATAGCTACCACGTAGGTGACATTTAGCAAGGCGCATACAGTAATCTCGAATAGCTTGTGTTGAGATTCTTAGTGGACAGAGCATCTGTTTCATTTTCTTTCTCTCTTTATTCTTTTTTGCAGTCACAGTGCGTAGAACTGCATGACTGAACCAGGGTGGTGCGGAGAAAGAGCACGTCTGTAAAGTTTCCTAGATAAATAAAGGGGGAAAAAATACAAACGTAACATTTAGTTAACTGCCCTTCCCTGCCACACCCTGGACTACCAGGCCTTGCTGTACGTCTCTGACTTTCTGTGCTGTTGATTGTGGAAGATGGTTTGAGGGAAGTGGATCAAGGCGAAGATGAAGAATCTCTTTCATTGTCACTTAAACAAGGAGTCTCTTGATTTTTATCTTTGTGTACAAGCAAAAGTTCCATTTGGTTTTGCCGACAGCCATGCTTTGCCCTATTTAATCCCCCAGCTCAGTGCTCTGCTTATTTCTGTTTCCTCAGTGGAGACACAGATGAAAGATGCGATGAAATGAAATCAACAACAGTCGTTAGTTAATTTCAAATGACATTATGGATATATTGTTTGGGGGCTCATCCTTCCCCATCCTGACACCCTGATTTATACATAACCACGCCTTATTCCCTATCCATTCCGTACAGCCGTGGTTCTCAACCTGTGGGTCTCAATGAGTGTCATACCTTGAAAATGACCGGCTCAACAAGACCTACACATCAAAAAAGTGATTATGCCATTACTGAAAATCCATTTCAAGGCCCCTGGCCTTAAAATGGATGAAAGTGGGAGTTTTGAAATAGTAGTGATGGTGCTACTTACTGTTATACGATGTTTAAGAATAAAGCACTTAAAATGAAAAAAATATATATATATTGCGGGGGGAATTGGATTTGGTTTTCGTGTATATGCTACTACTGACGTTTGTATATGTTTGGATATGCTACTACTGACGTATTTGGGGTTTGAGTTGACAGTTTTATATTTTAGGGGACTGTCACGTGGTATACCTGCACAGCCTTAACATAACACAAGGTCAAGAACATACAAAGAGACCTGTGAGCCAGATTTGATTCTGTGACTCTTACTGTAACTGCAGGAATGCCTGTGTCACCTACAGTACCTCTCTGATGTTTCCGTCATCACTGCTTTTCGTTTAGCACAACAGAGATGCAAGAAAAAAACGGGCCAGTGCCCTGCAGTGAAGGCCATGAGTCAGGCTGCACGTCTTGTCAACTTCAAATAATATTATAAGAAATGTGTTTCTCCCCCCTGACCTTCCGGTATCTCCGTGTCGGACATATGGAACTTGCTTTTGATCAAGGTCAACGTGAAACATCGGCAGAACACTAACCATGTGCAAGACTAACATCCATCATGCACAAACGTGTCTTTCAGAGAAGAATCTGGTACCTGGCTGCCTTTCACAAGCTTGTAGATCAGCTATTTTCACAAATGTTGGTGTTGTTGTCGTTGTTATGTTGTTGTAAGCGCAAGTACGTTTTTTGTCGTGGTCAGTCGGTGGAGCGCTTTTTTAAAACTTTGATTGGCTGGTATAGCTGATGATGTAATGGTGATGTATTTAAGTTATCTTTATAACTGCTGTTATGAGTATTGTCTCCTGGAGGTATCAGGGCCACTGGCCCTCAGCCCGCTTGTTCTGCTTGTGCACAAGTAGGCCATGGCCTACTTGTGTACAATGTGCACGTTGGGCACTCGTCAGTGCACTTATACTTCCTCACTGTATATTAGACCAATGCTTGAACATTTTCTATAGTTACTTAAGAGGCAGTGAGTGCCTTTTGACACCGCTCCTATATACACTTTTAATGTTTGTTCTTCAATGATGTTGTTTAAGAAAACACGGTAGACAATACAGAGAACTAATGTTTGTTTTGAGGCATGAAACAAACATTAGCACCCATGAATATATGTTATAATTTATGTTGTATGTATAAGATGACAAGAGTGCCCCTCACTTCACACAGGTGTCATATTTCTTTCTTTTTTCAACATAGTAAAAAATCATTAAATTCAGCGGGTCTGGAGATCCCCTCCCCACTGGAAAAAGAAACGTGTTGAGAATCACTGATATACAGTCCATGCATTATATAGTTTACAGATATTACATAACATGTTATACGTACACATGGTATGAGCCTCGGGGCACTAAACCGTGCATCACCTCTTGCTCACAGATGCCATACATAATGCATGCAAACAGCCTATAGAAAATGACACAGACTGTATACACAAAACCTCCAAATCAGGGTCAGATCCTCGGCGATGCTAACGCACGCCGGTATGGAGTCTGCACACTCTATCTTCTATGCGTCTGCGCACACACTATATCTTCTATGCTGTGTCCGTGCAGTTCGACGCTCCTATCCAAACACTGGGGGTTGGAAAACCACACAAAGTTAAACACGGCCGATGTAAGAACATCAGTCACACATACCGGCCTTTGGATACAGTTACTGTACTCCGTTCTGAATGCCTAGCTTCATCCCGTAGGGCCCAAACCCAGCAAATATCAGGCACATCTGTTGAACATATCACTGCTGCCGGGGAGAAAACCCGTAAGCGGTCCAGTTATCGTTTGTCATATTTGACTTATAGGCCTACAAGACAGTAGCCTTGTATCTTGTTGGAGTTCTCACGCCGATGTTCACTTTATTTAATTAGGTTGCTTTTCCTAAACCTGATTTCTACCGGTCCGTAAACAAAATAACAAAATTCCTGCTGTGTACAAGTACGTTTGCTAATTTCTTGCATCTAGATTTTTTTAAACACACTCAGTCAGACTCTTGGTGGAGAACATTTATCATAATGCCAACTCCCATCATGTCTTTTTTTACTGCTCGTTTTTCATAACGTTTTGCCACTTTGTTTTAATTATGTTGTTGTGATGAATGCATCCTATATGAGCCACCCACCCAGTCAAGGTCATGGTAGGTGAATGCGTTTTGCCAATATACTGACAGTGCAAGCCCTCCTTGTTGCTAGATATGTGTTTTCCTGCCTGACAGCCAGCTGGATGCTGCCGGCAGTCTTTGGCAGCAGCAGAGATGAGAGTCTCAGACTCTCAGTGCTTCTGAGAGCGACGCTCATTAGCAGTCAGCAATATGGACTGCTTCATTTGTCTTGAGGAATCCAGCTCTCCGCCCTCAGAGTTCGCACTTTTATGCAACAAACAGCTGGGAAACAGTTTGAAAGTCACAAGGCCAGAACTCATTTACAATCTAAATCACTATCACTGAAGTATGGTCGATGTATACGGGAGTTTGTCTTTCTGACTTTCGTACGAAAACTTTTCAGATCATGTGTATAATCGGTATTTGAAGCACATACTGTAGTTCCAGAAACAACAAGCCTCATGTTCAACTGTGAGAGAGTGACAATGTAGGTTAGCCAGGGATACCATTTTCAGGTTTCTGATACAGTCAGAGTACTGCAAATAGCTTTACATGATCACAATGAGTGGAATCACCAGCCCTGTGTCTCTCTAAAAGTATTCCCCCAGTTAAAACATATTTGATTTTGGTAGAATAGTTTTATTTCTTGGTTGGTCCTCTGGATCAAGTTCTCTGTTCCTCCTAGACAGGCCAGATCTGTCACTTCATACCGGTGAAGTGACTGCATGAGCAACACTCTAAACATGTGTATACCACCGACTAATATACAGTCAGTATTCAATTAACATTGAGCAACCATTGTCCGCTCTGCTGCTCATTATGACACACTTACAAACGCCAGAGCTCACGTTCCTTTAAATACTGTTAGTGCATTCAGTTAATCGATATAGAAATGTTTTAGTAAATCCAGAAGACGGGCTGCATCTTGTTTATCGTTCTGCAGAATTGCTCCTGTGTGTTGTTGAACACATGGGCACTTGCTCTTCAGTAGGATACTGAAACAGCACCCTCAAGTTCACATCATTCGTTGCTGTGGACTGTCTCACCTGTCAGAACACTATACCTGTGTGCTTGTCTATGTGTTGGCCACAACAAATGGTCAAACACAAAGATGGGCCCAAAGATGAAGCCTGAGGTAAAATTTACACAAAGTATGGATTGATGATAACGATGGCTGTTAAAGACGGAGGATCTAACCCGGATCATAACATAGCATTTGCCCATGTCATAGTAGAGAAATGCAGAAACAAGAATATGCCTCAAGTTTTTATAGAGACTGCCTTCAAGAGTGCAGAGAAAGCAAAATCAGGAACCCAGATCATCTTTGAAGCCTGGGGGCCTGGTGGATGTGCTGTGCTCATCGACATCCCAACTGACAACATCAACCGTAGGCATAAACCATGTTTCCTTGGCTCAGTACCACCTGGAGGGAGCCACGGTCCTAGAGGCCCTCAACGACTGTTCTGACGTGGTTCGAGTCTGGGACAACATCCAGGCCCAGAGTTGAACACTCTTTTATGCACACAGGATTTTGAGCCTTGAATTTCACGAGGTAAGAAAGCAGACTGTTGGCAGATAATGTACATCATGAGATCCTGCTGCGTCCGTGTGTTTTGAATGAAATGAACTTTTGCCCGTATGGATAGGAGTGCTTCGGACATTTGTTATGCGCTCTACAAAAGGAACACGAGTTCCATATTTAGAGTGACAGTGCAACTTTAAAATGAACCTCTCTATTAGAAATTTAAGAGGTCCAGCCCTGTACATGGATTTAACAGCTTTGTAGAAGCTGTCAAAGAAATGACAACGGACAAATATGCTCCACAGAATTAAGCTATTGTACACTGGATTCTCAAAATAAATGAATAAATAAAAAAAAATCTCAAGAAAGTATATCTGTAATGTACCTGTAGTTGTTCTGGATTAAGAGCTTCTGATAAATGCCCAAATTGTAAATTCTGTGCTAAATGATAGATACGTTTCTATATTAATGTGGAAATTAATTATCTGGTTAACAATTAGTGTCACGCCGCTGATAACCAGCAAGCCACCTGAAGTGCATGCATCTTCAAGAGGGACAGCAGATTGCTAGGCGACCTGCTGGCACTTTGGCATGGGTTCAGATCAACATATGGAATTAATTCTGTACTGGCCATATGGAGCGTGTCTTGAATGTACCGAGTTTGAAGTGGCCAGTGATCTAATGGTGGCATTAAGGGTAGTGTCTCCCAAGGTACAGGGCTTGATGGGCCCAGCCAGACATTGAAAAGGACATTGAAGAGGAATAATGCATGTGGAAGAATGGACATATGGAATGTCAGAACAGGTCAGAGTTTGAGGTTTGAGATGAGATGCAGCAGAGACAGTAGATTTGCGACTTCTTTGCCTGGAAAGGAGCCAGCTTAGGTGGTTCAGGCATCTGGTTGAGAACTTTAGATGCCTCTCGGTCATCTCCCTAGGGAGGTCCTCGAGGCACATCCCTGGATGTGGAACGTCTCAGATTCCCCAAGAGGAGAGAGCAATATTCTCCACCCCGCACCCGACTATGGATAAGCGGTGAAGATGGATGGATAGTTGTTATGCCAATTAGGTCCTCCCCACATTTGTATGTATTTCTGTATTTGTCACTAGTACTGGCTCAATAGTGCCTCCATACTACTCCTCTTGTTCAATACAGTACATCCCACTGATACATTCAGCCCCAGCTCATCGTACATGCAGCAACTTTGTTCATATATGGATACTCTTGTCATTTTAAAGTGGATGCACTGCAGTCTGCGGAGGATCCAAACCCTGCCTCGACTCGACAGTGGTGGAAGGTCCAGCATGTTGTACACACCACTCAATACTACCTCTCCATGTTCCATTATCCATCTTTGGTAACGTTATACATTATTATATTTTGTGCTACTTGTCACATCATTTGGACCGACACCACCCGCACACCGTCTATTGTGCATGAGCATTCCGAGCCCATACTGTCGAAGTGGAACACGTGGCGGGCGCACTCCTCACCACCAACCGTTTTAGCGTCTGATTCAATGTGACCGACCATCATCCGCCTCCACTTCAGATGACTGTGTCGTCGGTTAAAAATACAGCAGGTCATTATTAAGGCCTTGCAGGTTTCTTGCGAAGCCTCTTTCTCTCTGTGTGTGCGATGGTGAAAGTGACGCACGTGGAAACAGGCGACCAACGCCCCTGAAGCTGAAACAGCGACGCAAGAGAGCTTCCAGAAGGATCTCTTTTTCCTCTCCACCAAAAATACATCTTCCAGTTTTCGCTACACTCTCTCTCCCCTCTCTATGGGCACATTGCGTTCTCCTGCGCTTGAGTCTTTCTTTCCATTTCTCCTTTCTCCTCTTGTTTGGCTGTACTCTGGGCAAGTTTTGGGGCAGTAGTTTTGGAGGACACAAAGGCCTCCTTTTACAGTAGTTCGTCAGAGAAATAACTTTTGGAGCCGTTTGTTTGCTCTAGGTTTTTTTTTGTGGTGGGCGGCAGGGCTTCCTGCGTGTCCCCTCCCTTCTGCTGCGTGTCGACGTGCAGCTCATAAATGGTTTAAAAAAAGGAGCTCTCTCTTCTTTGCCTGGAAAACCACCTCAAAGTCGAGCGGGGCTGCAAAGAGAGGCAGGCATGTTGTAAAAACTCACAACATGCAACACAGCAACGTCCCTGCTGTGTGAGAGAGTGGGTCAATGTTTAATTTTATTTCAATTATTTCTGTGTGTGTGTGTGTGTGTGTGTGTGTGTGTGTGTGTGTGTGTGTGTGTGTGTGTGTGTGTGTGTGTGTGTGTGTGTGTGTGTGTGTGTGTGTGTGTGTGTGTGTGTGTGTGTGTGTGTGTCATTGCGTATGTGATCATGTGTGTGCGTGCATGCACACATGGATGTTTGCTATGCGTGTGACAGCAAATGCAGGTGCTTTGCAAATCTATTAGCCGCTCTAGTATACAGTAGTACCAGCACTAGTATAACCTCAGAGACAGTGTGGTGCACGTGTATCTGTGCGTGCATATGCCCTGTCAGAAAGAAAGATGATTAAGCTTGCTTGTACAACTAAGTATAAGTCAGGCTTAAACCCTCCAAACCAAACGTTGCGATTGAATTGTTTGACAACCGAGGAACAAAAGAGTGCCGACAGTCGAGCGGCCTGTGGGACTGTAATCTTTGTTTGATGGCATAACTCATATTCTTCAAATACGTCGGATAAAATATGAGCACGGTTGGACATAATAGTACCTGCCAGAGACAACATTGGCTTAGTACGCGGCTTGATAACTTAACTCAAGTGTTCTCTGAGCATATTGTTGCAGTCAAGCCAGCAGCTGGTGGAAAAGTAATGCCTTTACCTCTTCAGTACTGTATTTGAGTATTAAGTACTTTATTTCTGGTTCCTCTGATTGGACAACAGCAGTTTGGGGAGGGGCTTATGGAAAGGTCTATTGTGAGGTTATAGATCTGCTTTGCACATACATTTTCAAACATGAAATGGGACATTCTGCACAAAGAGTACTTACACTTCTGCTACTTTAAGTATTCATTTTATTATATTATTTTACTATAGTATTCTTTTCATAACAGCACTTTTGGACTTTTACACAAGTACATTGTTAATTCATTGTAGTCAGTAGTTTTGCTTAAAGAATTTGAGTGGACTGTAACAGTGTCATCAGAGCCTGTATAGCCCACAAAAACAAAACTAAACAGCCTACATCGTTTCATACGGGAAATGTTTGAATAGGAAGTGACATCTTCCTACCGGTACGGTGCACTTTCACTGTCGGATTTCCGAACACTATCTGACAAACACAGTAATGTTTGCAGTGCTGCCCACTCTGTTTTAAAAGGATTCATTTTTAATTGATGGAACGGAGAAATACCAATGGCTTATCTTGGATGACTTTTTGTCCTAAACAAGCAGGAATGAAAATAACGAAAGGTTTTTAGAAAATGTATCAGGCATTCCAAGCCACTGATAGTGAAACATCATACAGCAATATGCGTGCCAAACGCAGCTTTGCGTGGGGCAAAAGTTCTGCTTAATTTATTGCGACAGTGTCGTACTGAAAACAGTACGTCCGAGATCGGCTGTTTTCTTTCCGTGGCACTGGCAACAAAGTATGCAACAAAGCATCAGGCTTTTTTGCTAATGTTTTATTTATGCAGGAAATAGTTTCAGCGTGGAGGCATGTGTGTGACGGCCGTGAGTGACCTGTTCCGAACTCAGGTTCAGCCTTGGGAACAATAAAACAGAGTTTTCAATCTATGTGCTTTTGCCGTTTATATGTGGTTTTAGAAGCCATCCAGTTGTTTTTGCTTTATAGCAGTGGTTATCAACCAGTGGTTCGGGGACCACCAGTGGTCCTTGAGAGGATTCCAGCCGGTCCCAGCTAAATGATGGACTGTTGGCAACCAAATGGACCCTTATAGATCTCTAACTCTTGAGAGATCTGTAACTCTCTCAAGAGTTAAATTATATTTAAACATCTGAATGACTTCATGACCCCTTCTCAAAACCCCACACTTTGGGGCAGAGTTTATAGTCACTGACCAATGCCAGTCCAAATACTTTAGCAATTGTTGCTATGTAGGACAGGTCAAGCTTTTCTCTTCTAACGTGACAAGGACGGCTTGAGGAGGAGCTTAGTGAAAAAAATAAACTTGAAAATTGTTGTTTTTGGGTCCGAGAGACTAAACTCAACATCAAATGGTGGTCCGTGGCTAAAATGCAGCATAAATAGTGCGCCCTGGTTTGAAAATGGTCAAAAACCACTGCTTTACAGTCACCGATGTTCTATGATGTGGACGGACAGTATGATGAATAGTTCAGATTGTGTTTCGATATGCATTGCCCCGAGTTCACATGGTTTTGTTATTATTGTGTATCATGGCTGTAAGTGTGGCAGGCAGTTGCATTAATCATCGTATACATCCCACATCTGCAGCTGTATTGTGTTGTTATACGTTTATTGATTGCTTGGGGGGGAATTCAGGTGTGTGGCAACAACACATGGAGGAAGAGGCCCACGAGAGCCGGATGATAAGTGAACATGTATACTACTGTAGGCTATATGAGTCAAGGACCATGCCAGACCAATATAGATAATATAAACACAACAAAGACACTGACGCTGTGCATTTACATGAGCTGAACGATAGAGATGATTGCACTAACTGCTCAAACATTAGCAGCAGATGTGATGTTTAAAATAACCCATATGGTTGGACAGGTGCAATATTAAAAACGGTGCTTCATTATAAATTCATTTAAATCGTTGAGATTAGACCAGTGGTTTTCAACTACTGGTCCGGGGACCACCAGTGGTCCTGTCTTGAGAGGGTTCCACGTGGTCCCCAGGCTAAATAGTGGCCAGTTGGTTAACCAGAGGTAACTCTTTGACCCTTGCGGGTCCATTTGGTTTCATGTTTACACTCTCAAGAGTTAACATTTTCACCATCTGAATTAGTCCAAGTCTTCACAATCGGATAATGTAGAAGATTAATGGTCATTTTTTAGCTATGTTTGTCTATTTTGTTTCCCAAATCCAGCCTGGTATTGTGGACAGAAGCAAAATAAATCTTTAGTTTGGTGGTCTGTGGGGCTAAAATGTCCTCAAATGGTGGTCCGTGGCTCAAATGCCGAAAAAATAGTAGGCCTTGGTGCCAAAAAGGTTGAAAACCACTGGATTAGACCGTTATTTGAATGTAGATGTCTTTTGTCCCTTGCCAGTGTGCCTCCGCTTGCCACACACATGACTTATTGTGGGCTCATTAGGACGCTGTTTCAGAAGGCGCTTTTAGAATCGGCATCATGGACTGTCTGGGTTGTCTGTATGCGCTGTAAGATCATGTACAGCTACTGTATACAGGGGCTGAGTGGTTGAACAGTTTGCACCCTTTCGTGGCACGGGGATGAAATCCAACCATGGTACTATCCTCTGTACCTCCCACACATTATTATTGTATTATTAGTGCTAGTATTATGTTAATATACACACTATAACACGATCGATGACAGAGACCAACGGCTAACATTATTCCACTCAGGCAGCAGCTGCCCACAACAACATAAAGCAAAGCGGCAGCAGTTACAGTAACTACATGATACAGCAGCATCCCTGCTGTTTAAATGAAGTACTGATTTAGGCACAATGTCTTTGAAGACTGATCTCATGCTTACTGTAGTTACACAACAGTGTTGCTCACCAAAAAGTGGAAAATACCGTGCAGACTCACCTGTAAAGGAATGGGGCAGAGAACAGACAAGGAGAGGCTGCTATAGACTGTTACTGACCTCCAAACCACAGCCGTCTGCCGATGTTCTGCTCAGCGGCACTTATACCGTTCTGTGTAAGCAAACTTTCACCACAGAATTTGGAAATGTCAATACAGCGCGAGAATTGAAGAGCCACATGGTCCACACATGCTGCCGTTCACACATACATGTGCATTAAGATCTACTGTAGGCCTGCCTCCCGGGGCTCCAACTAGTGTGCACGTGGGAGGTATAAGCAATCGTAAATCTGATGCTTCGATCTGTTGGACAATCTAAATCATATCTTCAGCTGGAGACGTGTTTCCTGTACGAAACCACCAAGGAACGTTACAAATTATCTTTCTCCAAATGATGGTGAGAGATTCTTGTGACTCTTGTGATTCTTGTGTGTGTGTGTGTGTGTGTGTTTTTTTTTCTTTATGTAGAGCTACGGTCCTTAGCGAGTAACAATTTTCTGTATGACAATACGTGTCTTAACACCTTAATCAACATGGCTTTTGGAATCGCTAAGCTAGTTTTACCATGTACGGTGTTTCCACAATGTTTCCACATGATCGCTATAAAGTCCTGAGTTCGAAGCCAGTTCAAGAAACTGTTATGACTTTCACAACACCTTCCAGTTTTGCCCTCATGTCTTTGTCAATTTATTATCCATGACGTGCAATAAAAATACAGTCCTCTTAAAACAAAGACCTACTGTATGAAAGCTCCAGGCACATATGTACAGTGTATGTGTACGTATCCTGACTGTATCAGTAAATCTTATTCATGACAACGAAAAAGCCATAGAAAACAATAGACCATTATAAAAGGCTGCATATTGACAGCATTCAAGCTCAGGGAATACTTTGTCATGGCTCACACTTCCCCTTTTATGTGTTACGTGAGTTTAGGACGGAAAAAGAAAACTCCACAGGCATGTGGAGTGAGTGACACAGCTAACCTGAAAATCACAGACATGATGCCTAATTAAGTTACAAGTGTGTGTGTGTGTGTGTGTGTGTGTGTGTGTGTGTGTGTGTGTGTGTGTGTGTGTGTGTGTGTGTGTGTGTGTGTGTGTGTGTGTGTGTGTGTGTGTGTGTGTGCGTGTGTGCGTGTGTACGTGCATATGTATCTGCATGTGTAGGTGGTTAGTGTATTAGCTGTTTCTTTGAGCCGCAAACAAATGGAACAGCAAATATGGTACACATTTTGAAACTGGTGCTAAAATCTGGGATTTATCGTCGAGAACAGAACATTTTAACGTTTAATTTGGAGAGGAATAAAATCTGCTAATTCATGTTAACATGAGTTGTTTCTGCATGAGGGTGGGTTCTCTAATAGAATTTATATTGTGGTATTTTTTCATGCTGTTGTGCTCATGCTTCAAAGCCAATCCAGTAATCACTTTGAGCTGTTTTCTCACTACAAAGGCCTCTTGAACCTGATATGAAACTTGAGAGCAAACTTCTCACCAATAACTACAGTACAACACTGTTTACAACAGAAAACAGCGAGCGTTTAAAGTTCTCCGAACGCACACTAGAACTCTGTCTTTACAGGGTAGAAGATATTCTATTTAGAGAGTTTCAGCATTTTTAACATGTTCCAAATTCTTCAGACTTAACAAACAGCCTCAACACATTACCAAACAGTGAATCTTCAGACATACCCAAGTGCCTCCGCAACCAGTGAACTTATTTGGTCAAACAGCATGTGTGCGGTACAGTCTACAGCGCAGCAACAGACGAAAAATGTCTCAGACATCAGAAAAGGTTGGAAATTCCCAAGTCACTGCACTGAAGTCTGGGAAAGCCAGGCTTCATTTCAACTACCATTGTCATTTCATTTGGGACTTTGGCAGAACCTTTGTTGTTACAACCTACTGTAGAATTGCTCACAGGCCTCGCTGCTTTTCATTTTCTACTTTAATGCTCGTGTCATGTTGTTTGCTCGTGTCCTTTAAAAAAAAACGTTTGGGAACAAAAATAAGACCTGCTAACAGTAACGTTTTTCTCACTTAGTAAGTCTGCAAGGATGTTCTGTTGGCAGGAGCCAACACTTAACTGCTACAAATACCTTCTCTGATGCAGTTTGTGTCTCAGACAGAATAGAGTCTGGGTATTTATTTAGTAACACTCAGGTCAGGAAGGAGTCCATTAAGTGTGGTTTCCGGAGTTAGATTCATAGGGCAGGGTGTGGTGTTGAACACAACACTGATTAATGTGTCGAGACAAACGTGGCACACACCAGGACTATTCAAGTTGACATTTTACTTTAATATATTTAGTTATATATAGGCGCAACCGTGTTTTGCATTGCGGATTCCAGGAAAAAACAGGTAAGGGTTTTGTCAGACACCAAGTCCTTTACCCTTAACAAGAACAGTGTTAGAATATCTAATAGAAACTTCTAGCTCCCTTATTCATTTCAACCATGTCCCGTTGGTTCTTGAGGAAACACATCTGTCACTTAGCGCGAGGCGTGGTGCACCCCACTGAATAAATCAGTCTGATAACAGCCAGCAGATGTTGAGAGCATTAACACTTGCTATTTTATCAGCTTGCTTCATCTAAACTAAATGCATGTAAAACGTCCCACAGCAGACACTCATGGGAACCTCAGTGGATACTTGCAACTTCACTCAAACATAAATATTTTATCTACCGAATCTTGTCAGCTTGTGAACTATGACACTAAGGAGCTACTATAGCAATCCTATCCAGCACAATTCTGCTAATGTAACTTCTACTAGACTTATCTATCTAGACTACTAATAGAGGCAACTTTAGTGTGTACAAACACTCTATATTTACAGGTATGGGATCTGTAGCAGTTCAAGAGTTTCTAGCTGCTACAGTATTCACACACTTAACACAGGGGCACAGACAGATCTGCAAGTATAGTGTACGGACTTGTTTTGTTGAATTATGGTGTTGCCCATGTACAAGCTCACACCATGCATAAATTAAACACATGGTTAGCTGAAGGCACACTGGCTGGTCAATCGAAAACCAAATTAATGTCATCCTGTCAGTTTCCATCTATGTTAAAACTGTGCTTTTACCTGTCAGCATAATCTATGCATCTGTGCCAGCCCATCTGTACTGTAGGTGTCGGCTTGTCACACTCACAGTGACACATTGCATTCATCAGTGTTATGACCAGGGGAGGATGTAACATTTGTTTTGCATGCCATCATGTTTGGTGGGGCGGTCTGAGCATTTAGGGGGGCATTGCCCCCCCATGCCCATGCCTAGATCTGCCCCTGGTTATGACGACGGAGAGAGCCCAACGGGTCAATGTGTGATGGATTTTGTTCTGTGGAGGTGCGGCCTCAGCACACACATGTCTTCCAAAAAGGTTAATAGACTATTGTCTATGGACATGATAAGAAGGTCTTATGATGAATATTTTGCACATCATGCAAAAGAGCAGCGTGTGCACAAAGAAAAAGCTGTTATTATTGCCGCTGAGACAGAGCTGGTGGTTTCATTGAACCAGACAGCAGTGTGGATCCGGGTGAAAGCTTTTGATCCTGATGGATCACCTTCTGAGATAAAGAGCTGAAGCCTGTATACAGCTGAAGGGAGCGAGACAGCTAGAAACAGTGAATCAGAGCTCAGAGGTGAGGTAACACTGTACCTCTTCCAGGCGGTAAACGGAAGGTTGCTGGTGTGAATCCCTGTAGACAGTGGCTTCCCTCAGGATGCCACTGGGTGCGGGTGTTTTGACGCCAGTCCAGGGCAGCCTCAGAATACTTAAAAATGTGTTATACTGTATTTCAGTTCTCATATGCAGCACATAACATTCTCACAGCGTGTAACATTGTGAGCTTATAGAAGGACTATTTTAGTGTTCCACCCAGAATAGGAATGCTGTAACAAGTATAAAATTTATTTTCAGTAAGGTACAGTACAGTAAGGTTTAGTCAAAACATGCTATAACCCTGACTAAAAAAACTAAAAAGTGATGTGACTTTTTTTTTTTTGGAGAATTTATTTCTAACAGAATTGTTGCCTCAATAGAAATGGGCCTACTGTCTAATTTAATTTAAAAATAAATCAATCTTACATTTGTATGCCAGTTGTGTGCTTGCAGCCACTTATAAACTGTTGCATTTTGGTACAGTATAAACAGTAAGACAGAAGAGCTCTCATTGGCCTGGGTGACAGCAGACTGCTTGGCGAGCGCTGGCGCTTTGGGAGTCAGATCAACATATGGAATTAATTCTGTACTGGCCATATATAGTGTGTCTTGACTGTACAGGAGATCAACATGGAGTATTGAATGTCACAACAAGTCAGCTCTACAGATCTAAGGGTTTGAGATTTTATGTCAGATGTAAGTTGTTGTCCGTCTCCACATGCAGATCTAGGTGACGATCCACTGTTTTTATGTATTGTATGGCTGTCAGGGTTTTATGAGATCCGTGTTGTGATGTTCATATGGAGACGGTGATATATTGTATGAAGATGTGACATGAGAAATGAAGGTTTTCATAGTAAACTGCATCCCATACAGTCGCGGAAGCCTACTGTACCCATATGCAATGCATGCATGGTGTGCAGTTTTGCACTGAGCGGCATTTATTGTTATAGTAAGGCATGTGAACATTCTTACATTACACAGTGCAATACATTATTATGAACAAATTACAACCAGGTGAACAGACAACCGTTTACAATCCACCATAGACAATAAAGTGCTCTATTCATGTAATTGCATGCTTGTGTGTGCGAACGTGCAAGCGTGTGTGCAAACAGCACACAGTACATAGCTGAAATAAAATCAGACACACGTATCCGCAAGCACAAACAGGCACACACACACACACACACACACACACACACACACACACACACACACACACACACACACACACACACACACACATGCGCGCCTAACCCTAACAACTAAACACTTTGAATTAAACCAAAACAAAAGTGTGAGCTTGCCTGTTTTTTTGCTTGTGTTCTCCATTATCCTCAATACAATGGTTCCCTCCATCATTCAGCTATTTGTTTATGCATGCGTGTGTGAGTGTGCGTATCTCCCTGAGTCTCAGTGCAATAATGTTCTGTATAAACTGTATCATGGCAATTGAATCTTGTTCATTAGATGTTACCCGTATCTCTCACAGTTTGAGTTTTGTGTTTCTAGAGTCTGTACTTTATCAGTGTCTCAGGGCATGAAGTGAGTTTCACAATAAACCCCTATAAAGAAATTGCCCAATACCCACAGCCGGTCAGCAAGTGGATTCATGCATGTTTGTATGTAGACAATATTCTAGGCCAATAAAAAAGAAATTTCCCACCTGTACACCTCAACTGGTGGCTGTTGTGCTTGTGCTTCAAAGCCAATCCAGTAATCACTTTGAGCTGTTTTCTCATATGCCTCTTAAACCTGATGTGAAGCCGGACCAGGCAAATTTGTGAAAATTGAAAACAAATTTCTCACCCATAACTACATCTGTTGTTTATTTTGCCGAACAAATACTACATGGTAGGGAAGGGGAATGGAGAAGAAATCCAGTAGGACTAGTGCACTTGGACTTTGCATTTTTTTCAGCATGCAACCAACTGTGCATAATCATCACAGCTTGCCAAAATATATTTTCGAAGACTCAATCAACCATGGAATTAGTACACTAAAATGATTAACACTGAACCAAACTTTTCAAAATGTGCTGTCAAAGTCAACACGGATGTGGCTGAGACACCACAAGGCTCTGTTGGGACTCAAACCCACGTAGTCCAGCTGTGGGTCTGCGCAGGTTTAGGGGTGGAGGCTAACCACCACCCCATTATCAGGCACTGCATGATGACTAGGACTGTTTTTTCCCCCCTTTGGGGCCCTGGGGAACCTTTTCACTACAACATGTGGTTAAACGATCATGTCACCAAAATACATAGACCATGTACCCTGTACTTAATCCCTCACAGATCATAAAACTCTTGGACTACTCTGCCTCCAGAGAGTTAACGAGAACTAACAATTTGTCCCCAGAGTGATGTCATGAGAGGGTTATGATGACATAATACTACTCACGTACTATTACTGTAAACGTTGTTGATAAAATAGGCTGTTTATAGTGTTGACATGTACGTGGCTTTAGACCATTTGTTTTTACAGTATTGTAGTCAACTGACTGCTATACTGCATCTACAATACCATAGTTTGGTGCCCCATCACCCAATGTGCTATCAACTGTCCAATCAGCAGTCCGTGAATGGGCCTTTAAGCAAGACACTAAAATCCAACCTCCACATTAATAACTAGCCATTAAGGCAACACTATTTGTTTGGTTTAATGATCATTGCTTTACACCTGTACATTTGGTACACCAAGTTCCATGACAGTTTCCTGTATAGATTGCAGTGTTCTGCAGTGTTCTACTACTTTTTCGTAACATGTTTAATTACCGGATTGTGATTGGCCTAAAAGAGTGGTAAATAGGACAACCCCACTTCAAAATACCCAGATGTGACGCAACGGCTCAGAACGGTTGTAACGAAAGAGTGTGTTGTAAGTGGTAGAAGCTGGGTTGTTGGCTGATTTACCCACTGTTTCAGGGTTGTTTGCCACTCGGCTTCGCCTCATGGAAACAGTGGGTAAACCAACAGCCCTCTCAATTTTATGGTAAATTCCTTACTTTCACTGTTGATCGAAGGCACATATACAGAGTAGGTTCATTATATTGACTGTTGTTTGACTATAGTCTGCTAATATCTCTGTACTGTGTATAGCTGACACTGCATACTGCATTTCAACCTCATAAAAATTAGAAATGCCCGATATTGACTTTTTTACCGATATCCGATATCTCGATATTATCCAACTTCTAATTCCCGATACCGATATCAACCGATATCAACCGATACCGATATATGCGGCCTCCAGTGGTGGAAAAATAACAGAAACTATTACTATACAAATATTTAATATAAATAAACATTTAGTATAAATACGAATTCATGTTATAGCCTAGAAATACTCCATACAACTATAAATTCAACACGTAGCCTACTTGAGTAAAGTACAAAAGTAATGGTATAAACATGACCGTAGCGCTGAGTCTACATCTCTGTAAATAGTCATAATTTCCAGTTTGTAAATACCGATACCGATATTTTCCGATATGAAATTTGAAAGCTTTTATCGGCCGATAATATCGGAGGGCCGATAATATCTGCCATCTCTAAAAATTAAAAATGTATTCTGCAGTACTACAAGTGAAATAAAGAGTTTTGAGTTTATAGACTATTTTTGCTATTTGTGTGTAACATGGAATGCCAAAGTATGGTTCAAAAGTAGAAATACAAGGTTTCTACCCAACAGTACTGTATGTACAAATGAGTGAGTGTGGAAACTACTAGAGACCCTCTGCATCATCAGAGTTGCCCACCTCTGAATCAGACACGCTACTGTAACCTGCTGCCATAATTTTGTTTGAAGGATGGCTCTTGTATGTCGCCATTGTCGCCGTGTCCCTGTCAGTGTCCTTGTTGTAAAAAAAAACGATTTGTACTCTAGTGGCCCCGGTTTGGGAACAATTTCCACCCCAGGGCCCTCTCAGAGTGGCTACTGTTACTGACTGATTGGTCTGAAATGGCTGGCTCTCATTTCCTGCCTTGGGGGAATTCAGAGCGCATGCTTAAACCATTAACATGAACGCGGCACCAAAGTGTCGCAGTTGGCAGGGAAGGTCATGGGTACATAATTTTCATTTTGTATGGCAGACATCAGGTGGAAAGTAACCAGTGGTGCACACAAAGCAGTCCAGAACCTAAAGGGAAATTCCACCCATTTTCAAAATGTTACTATGTCATTAAAGGTAATAGATAAAGGGAACTTTTTTTTGCCAAAAATCAAAATGTATATATAGCTATACTATTTGTATAGCTATATAAAATGTTTATATAGCTATACTAAGCAAGTGTCTGCAGACAGACACTTGCTTTGTCCTGCAGACGGTCCAGAACTTTGTTGTTGTCAACAAATCATGAAAACAAAACATGCGTCAGGCTCAGGACAGGCGGAGCTGATGTGTGAGGGGCAGGGGGTTGTGTGGGATGAGGCTTGTATCTCTGCAGGGGGTTGTGTGGGATGAGGCTTGTATCTCTGTTTTTCACCCTACATTACTCCTGGGCCAAGAATCGGCGACAAAGGCTTGAGGACCTCTGAGCAAGGCGCTTAATATGTAATCCATCGGTTGTGTCTGGAGAGATGCTCAACAGCCAACATTAGAACACTGTGGCTTGTACTGGGCTCATCCCTAGTGGGCCAGCAATAGAATCCTGTGGGCACTTCCCTGTGTGTGTGGAACTGAATGTGTGACAGGGCGTTGCTTAGAAAAAAAAAGTGTCCATGTTCGGTCAACTTTGCCAACATAAATATTATTCATATTCAACAGTCTCTAGTTGAAGTCACAGACCTTGGATGTTTTCTCCATCTGTAAGACTAAGTAAAATAGAAGTTCTAGAAAAAGAAAACGGAGGGGGACCCACCATAGACCCCTGTCTATGCTGGGACACCCCGTTCAATAAAATGTCTCGGTCAACAAAAGATATGATCTGAGGCCTGAAAAATGTACATTTTAAAGGAATAGTATCGAGGGAAATATGTACCATTTGAGTACCTGCATTCTATCGTCTATTCATACATGTACTCAAACGTTAATCATTTATAACGTGAAACCTTCGGTCTTGAGTCCATAATGCATAATCTGTTTCATACACCACAGGGGCTCAGGGCTCATTGGCTGGCATAGAACAGCAGAGGTTGACAGTTGTATCCTGGGAGGGTTGAAGACTTAATTGTTCCCGATGAGCTGGTTAGTACATCCCCAGCATCCCATAGTACATCTGCTTGCTTGCCCCTGGTTTAAGGCAAGCACAATTGTTTGGGGGCAGCAGCTAGTGAGCAACAGATACTTATAATGTCAAAATAAATGAACGCTATTAAGCAGTGTAATGTTAACTCGAAATTCCACTGCACCCAGACAATTTAATTTGGATGTAATGGGAGTGTTTGACAAAGAATGAACAGTCAAGGAGAGATTTTATCAAATATCACTATATGCTTTAGGGTGAACGAGTCCAGCAAAGAAATACGAGTTGAAAATGTAGTTTTTATGAAGACAGAGAGTCCTTACACAGAGAGAGAGTTCAAGAGGTCATACAGTATATACTCCTGTTGTCAGCCACACTTTTTGTGGGTTCTCTATGCCTTCAAACCCCCAACCACTGTCGGAATAACTACAAGTGTAAATGTAACCACTATGGATATTGATTCGACTTCAGTAGTACCTGTACAGTTTGTGGCCAGCTACATTTCAGAGATAAAACTGTAGACACAGTATGATGGATAATGATATTAAAACCAGGAGGAAATGGGAAAAGTCCAGTGTGCGTGTGCATGTGTGTGCGCTGTATAGATTTATGCCAACACCGATCCGAATGCAGGCCAATATCTTTCGCAACTGTACTCTATACGGCTTACATTTGAACAACCTCAAACCATCCGCTATGATCGTAATACACAATCTGAGTGTTTGCCGAAATAGCTGAATATTTATGAATCTCCAGCAGGGGCTCTCCCTGTGACTATGTGAGATGACAGCAAATCAAACCTTGTCTTTTATCAACCTGGAAATTAACATTACACACACACTTGTTCAGGGGCTGAAACTTCCACTAGCAGAGGAGAGGAAGAGAAACATCTCTCACTCGCAACCTCTGTTTCAACGGATATTTCCCTGCATGCATCAACTATCATTGTTATATCTGTCTTCTACTGCATAATGCATGGAAACCTTGTGTTGGCTACTAGGGGTGTAACGATACATTTTAACAGCGATTCGATACGTATCATGATACATATTGAGATATTGGGTTATTCTGCGGATATGATCTGATACGATTCAATGATTTGAAATCGATATGCCGTAGTAACTACTTAAAATACATTGACACTGTCTTACACTAAGTAAGTAAACTTTTTTTTTAAGGAAGAGTGGTTTACTTACTTAGTGAATACTACAAATTAAGTAAACCTTTTAAATTTTTCAATGCAGTTACTATATTGTTACACCCCTAGTGGCTACCATGATATTAGTGTACCCCTTTCCAAATTTAAGAATTGGCACATGCGTGTAGCGAAGCCAAACCGAATCCAAACACAACCAAAGTACATGCCTCTCTTCTCAACAGCACATTACCAAACCAAAACCCTTCTCCACCCTCCGTGTGTTCTCTGACTCCTGCTACCAACTACTGACATTTTCCATTGACACTAATTGACACTATCTATCTTTGCGCCAGCTCCTTTTTTTTCGAATAAACCTAAACCCCAAACCCACAGTGGGCCGGGCAGCCAGGCAGCCAGGCAGGCAGGCGGGTCTCAGGCTGTCTGTGGAAAAGTCTAACGGACGGAGGATAAGTGAGCTGAGGCTGGAACATTAAAGTAGCTGTTAAGCCATACGTTTTCGCGGCAGCTAGAAGAAGAAGTAAACCTTCTTTGCTCGCCCGGCTTTCCATTTCCATCCATGTTAAGGAGGGCTGCTTACTTTTGGGGCTGAGAGTATAGAAAGGGGAGGGAGAGGACGAAAGAAAGGCGGGAAGGAGTTGGGATGAGAAAGCGGGAGAGGGAGGGAGAGAGGGGAATAGGAGATGAAGAGAGTATACAGGAGCGGGATTTACAGAGGAAAGCATGGATGCTGCTACTTCTGTCTTTCTCAAAAAACGATAGCGCTGTTCTGCTGGCCTTTGAAGCATGCTACAAACCCTCCTGCGGTGCTCAGACCAGCCAATGCAGGGAAGCTGAAAGAACATTCACAAAATATACGCTCCACAGTCCACACATCCCAAACTCTTCTTCCTTCTGGCTCCAAAACTATGGAATGCAGTTCCCATTGCAATCACAACTGCAGACTCAACTCTCGAATTACAATCTTCCTCTGTAGTCTGAAAACTACCTCTCCAGACACCATCTTAGCCCGTATTCCACTTCATATAGCACTTGCCCCCACTTTGACAACTTCACAGGCATATTAGATTAGATATCCCACTGTTAGATTAAGGTTTTTAGCTTACGTATGAGTACTGATGTTGTGTTACAATGTTGTTGTTGTTTACTGTAAATCACTCTGGATTAAGAGAGTCTAACTAAATCCTTATATTCTAATTGTGTAATTGTGTAAATGTGTGTGTGCCAGCGAATGTGTGCAACACTAGAGTGAGTGGGTCATCGGAATGATTGACAGGTTGAAGGATGCCTAATGGAGGAGCAAACTTTGCTTGCCATGTATTAGTGTTTGCTTGTGCGCATTCATGCGGGCGTGCACCTATGCGTACGTACAATTGTATAAGACTTAGTCATAGACCTAATATACTTGGGCGCCATACATACAGTATATTGGCTACTGAATTGTTTGTCAATGCCCTGCAAGTTTATTTTATTTTGTATTGAGACCTCCTACTTTATTAGACATACAGTACGGTATTGTACAGTAGACACAGGGCATACGGTTTGCCCCTGTCCATATGGTGGCGACGTTGACGCATTGCTTCAATGAACAACAGCAGCTAATGTGGTACCTGTATTTGTCTATGGTATGTAAACACCAGTCAGCGCTGTATAAGGGGTTTGGGTTGCGTCTGGAATAAGCATTAATCTCAGACAGAGTGCAGCTTTGGGCGTAGCTACACATAATCGGAGGTGGAGGCCGAGGGTTTAGTGGAACGCCGGTCCAAACTCTCAGCAAATCAGGTTTGGCGTGGGCCTGGAAAAGGCAGCAGCGCGCAGCATCAAGGGGGGAAGACAGACTGCGGGTGGGAGGTAATACTCTACGTAAGAAGAGGTAAAGATGGGGCTCAGAGAGGGCTGGAGGGTCTCCCATATAGCCAGTCCAGGGGTCAGTCCAGTGTGTGTGGGTGTGCGTGTGTGTGTGTGTGTGCACTCAGCTGTTTCTCATTACCAAGGCTAATGTGGCGCTCTGATCTCAAACACACACTGACTTTACTGAGCTGGGTTTAAGGCCGGATGCGGAGGCCCCCTTTTCACTGCACAGCTCCCGTGTCGCCATCGCCCCTCCATGGAGGAGGGGGGGGGGGGATTGCAGGTCAGAAATCCCAACAGTTATTGATAAAACCCAGAGACCGTTGCATAAGGAATGCTCTTGCTTTTATTATTTAACCACTTAAACCCTATGAAGTCCCCTCATTTTTTCTCCCTCTCTGCGATTGCCTTTTCCGGGATGCCTAGAATAAGGATATTTATACCACTTTCAAGTGGTTAAAGGGATAGTTCAGATTTTTGGAACTTAGGTTGTATGAATTACTTGCCATTAATATAGTGGTGGTCAGCTCTATTAATTAATGTCTACTAATGTCCATAGTCGCGTGGTGGGAGTTCTGCTCTGGTTTTGGTGAATATGAAGTAGTTCCGGTCATTTTGTGGGGGTCACTGGGGGCCATGCAGTAAGTAAAGTATGCAGTAAGTATGCAAGTAAATGAATCCACAAAACTAACGTAATTTGTATTGTTGAATTATTTCTAAAATATTAGCACATCCTTAGATCAGTTTTGACCACTCTATCACAGGGAACTACTATTTGGGCGCAGTGATATGGACACAAAAAACATAGTTCCCTGTGATGGAGGGGTCAAAAATGAATGAAGGATATTTAGAAATAGGTCAACCATACAAATTAAGCTTGTTTTTTGGGTTTTACAGCGTGGTCCCAGTGACCCCCCAAAAATGAAAGTATTTTATACAGATTAACTTAAAGAAAAAACAAAACAAAAACTGAACTATCCCTTTAAGCATATGTTTGCTTGTGAATGTACATGTGCAACACTTGGGGAGGGAGAGAGACAGAGAGAGAGAGAGAATTATGACACAAACATTGAAAGATCATGAGCGATATATGCAAACCCAAACCTGGTCACCCTCCGGTGATGTCTAAGCTAATAATATACAGCACACAAAGGGCCTCGGTGGGGGAAGCTTTCTTTTGGGGAGCAGTCCTGAAACCCCCCCCGTGGCTCAGCGATGCTGATGTCCCGCGACTGGAGTGATTTACAGCAGCGATCTGCTCCTCAGTGCTGTGAAAGCCCAATGTCACGCTGATCATTAGCGGTGGGGCGGTAGAGGCTGATGGCGCGCACTCGTGCTCATAACTGTGGTCATAAGAGCTCCCTGGGCGAGCGCTGAATGCAGCTATTGATATGTTGGAACATGTCTGGGGGAATCGTGCACGCGTGTGTGCATGTTTTAAGTTAAGAGTAAGTTAAGAGTCACGTACGTTGGTAGCTTGTAGATCCGTTGATTAGTAGCGAGCTTGAGTTGCCCTCAAGTGGTGGAGTTTTGATCAGGTTTATGCTGGCAATGACCCGGATGTCGGAAAAAAGTGCAGCTGATTTGCGTTGATGTTGCTTTGTGGATGTAGACCAGGGGGCAGGGGTGGGCAATTATTTTTCCCAAGGGGCCAAATGAGATACATAAAATATTGTGGAGGGCCAAGACTAAAGGCTGAACTAAAGTCTGCGTAATATTAATTTAATTTAAAAGATAAAAGTAAGAGTAAGACCAACCATTGTGACACCATGGCCCTCTATTTATTTTAAATTTGAGCCACAGAGCCATTTGATGACATTTTAACCCCACAGACCCAAAACTAAAGATTTTTTCTGCTTTTGTTCACAATACCAGGCCGAATTTCACAAACAAAACAGTCAAACATACAGATCAAAATGACCATTAATCTTCTACATTCTCTCGTTGTGTAGACTTGGGCTAATTCACATGATTAATATTTTAACTCTTGAGAGTGTAAAAATGAAACCAAATGGACCCTTGCGGGTCCATTTGTTTTCATTTGACTGCATGGGTCTGGAGCTGGAGGTCTGATCTGGCTGTGTGGATGGAGCACACAGAAGGACTTTGTAAGAGTCAATTCAATCATTCTATCACATATGACCTACTCTATGTTGGCTGTTTGGGCCAACACCTTCAGCCCCCCTCTTCCAAATGGGGCGCCTATGTTTTCGTTCCACTATAACCCCCCAATGGTCACACCTTCTGAATGTCCCACCTGAGATTCAGTAGCGCAGGTCTGAATCTGTTGTTGAGAGATTCCATTATGACTGTTTGGAGGCACATCATTCAATAAGATGACACACGTCTGCTCTGGCTGCCCTGGGTACAATCGTACAGGGCTTGAAGAGAAGTGCAACAAATGGGAGCAGAATAACGGAGTAGAAAACGCCAACATGCTAGCGCTGTTAGCACATGTACAGTGTGTTGTAACAGTAACCGTGTGCCTGGAAGAGATGTGGTATTGTTCCAGCTAACATTTGATGACTTCATCATCCTTCGACTGTTGCCGAGGTCTGTAGATCATTGACATGACGTACCATAGATGCTCTTTCCTGCTCTGGAGCTTCCGAGGTGCTCAAGGGAAGGCAAAACATTCCTGAGATTCCCTGTGACAACGTGACGGTGTATAATGGTATATAGATGAGAATTGCCACATCTTTCCATCGGGTTGTTTTGGCCATTGCTGCTGCCAGTTCTTGGAATGCAAATCCTGTGTTCTTTTTGGAGATTGTGCCAGGATAATGTCTGTTTGTCTGTCTGTACACTATACTATCGGAATGGAGAACGCTACCCGATGTGACCTCTGTGAACACAGTGCTACCACACTTGAGCATTTTCCATGAAAGCAACGAGTACAGCCTCATCGCGAACAATTGAAAATGTATTTTTAATGATCTCTATTGTAAGAAAATGAGGCCAGTGATGAAGCCAATTAATCAGAGACAGCGTTTTTTTTGCATCAAAGCAGAATAATGCAGCCTCCCACTTCAGTGTGGCGACCCTAGACCCTCCGACATTAAAATAATTATCTCTAATTGTACATGCTAATGAGTAGCTGTTCTGATGGAATACTAGACCTTGTCACAGGGCCGTTTTGAGTGTTTTTATTGTAAACACTCGTGAGTTCACTACTGGTGCTTAACAGCTCCTCATTTCCTGGAGCTATTATCTGACACTCTATAGTAGGTACCGCGGAACAAAGCCAGTATAATCCAGTTTCCCTCCAGGGTACAAGTAGGTACAGTAGCATAATGCGGTTGAGATGCAGCAAATTGTTTCTGTGCTAATCCCGTAAGTCGCAAACTATGGTTGTCCTGACTTTGACCAATGTTATTCGACTTCAAATGCTGATCTGCCACCCAAGTGAAAGCGTATTCTACTTTTTGTCTTTGCGCTGGGAGGGAGCAGGGTGTGTGTGTGTGTGTGTGTGTGTGTGTGTGTGTGTGTGTGTGTGTGTGTGTGTGTGTGTGTGTGTGTGTGTGTGTGTGTGTGTGTGTGTGTGTGTGTGTGTGTGTGTGTGTGTGTGTGTGTGTGTGTGTGTGCCTGTGTGTGCCTGTGTGTGCCTGATGTTATGGGGACTTATTTAAACACTTACACATCCCTACCAGGACCTTGGCAGCAGACAGCCTCCATACGTTGGTGTGGCGGACAGAGGAAAGCTTTGTATGGTCCAGTCATAAAGTGTGGCAGGAGCCTGCAGTCGCTACAATGCTGCAGTTGAGGCCCGTGTTTGTTTTACCATGTCACTGGCAGAGTGACATCATCAGTGCAAGGACCATTATGTTTCCTTTTGGGTGCGATAGCAGCCTTGAAGCAAAAACTGTGACTTTGCCGCTCAACACTAATGTTTCCGGGATGGAACACTTTTAGAATGTCTTCTTGTTTGTGTGCTGTGATTTAATGACCTAGATCTTCTTTATCTCCTCTCTTGCTGAGAGTAATCTGTTTTTTAGGAAACGCTACCTGCTAAGTGAGGCTCACTTTAGCAGAAATGAATGTTGAGGGGAAATCAGATCCCTCTGTGGGGTTGTATGCGCGTCCAACGTGGCTTCCCGTGTCCTTTTTAAAAGGAGAGAATGTCTCATTGTGTGATGCTGCTGCCGTTACTTTGCAGTAGCAAGGTTTTCCCCTGTTCGTGCTTTACAGTGAGTTACAGTTCGGTCGATTTAACATGAATCTGACGCGCGGCCAAACAAGCGTATTTTCACTGGCAGCCATCTGCGTACAGGCCAAGTCAGTGAGTGTGTGTGCGTTGGGAGGGGGTGGCGGCTGTGCTGTCCTGCAGAGTTTCTAAAACATAAATCTGAGTTGAATATGGGGAGTACCTACCTTTTTTTTCCCAGGCTAGGCATGTTATTGGATGCTGTGTGGTCTATACCTCTTCGCCTCTGACCTTTCACCTCCTCTTGATCTGGCCCGATTTCCTGTTCAGACACAGAGATGTTAATCCAATCTGCCCCCGCGCCTGCGACCTTTAAACGTTATAGTTTATCTTTGTCAGACAGAATTGCGTCATTGCAAACACGCATCCCTGTGATGTGAGCCTGTCTTTTTAAAGCGCAACTAACATGGATTTCTAAAATTATTTTTAATACTTCCGTCAAGCTTATTTCTAATGGTTTGAGCCTCAGCCACCACTGATATAACCAGTCCTTGTCATTTCTTTATGGACAGTTTAGCTGAAGTACCACAATGTCCTAAGGTGGCGGGGCGCTGTATATTTTATAGTCATTATAATTCTGATGCTACATAAAACCAGGCTTGTTTAAATTCAAGTCAACTTGAAAAATCAACAATGGTGGACATTATAAACAATATGGAAATACAAATTTGGTACTGAAGACTGAAGGAGAGGAGGAATTATACGCACTGATGTACCAAACTACCTCCACACGTCATTTCCCCTTTAACACAACGGTACATCCACAAAACCCCCATTGAAACCGTTGCAGAACGTTGTGTTTCCTCCCCAGAAAATGGCGAGGTTTTCCTTTCCCTCTGTGCCCTGAATAGAAGCCAGGCGGTCTCTTTCTTTCGGTCCTCCTCCTCTCTCATCGAGCGAAAACCTCGACTCTCAGACAACAGAGGTTCTTTCTTTCTTTCCTTTACCTCTTTTCCATGCTCTCTCGCTCTCCTTCCTTCCCTCCCGCCCTTTTCTCACAGCTCCATTTTCACAGCTGGACTTGCACCACACTCTCCTTTTTCTTTTTACGGGGAAGGTCATAATTTTACCCCACCCCCGTACCCCCAACCACCTCCACCTTCCAGTTGCACTCCGAGCCGAAACGTTTTAATTATTGCCCCTGGAAGGCGACCCCCCGCCAGGGCAGTACTGGACTCCTATATTCTTTGTGTTTGTGTGTGTGTGTGTGTGTGTGTGTGTGTGTGTGTGTGTGTGTGTGTGTGTGTGTGTGTGTGTGTGTGTGTGTGTGTGTGTGTGTGTGTGTGTGTGTGTGTGTGTGTGTGTGTGCGTGCGTGCGTGCGCGTTGTGTATATTGTGCCACATTGGCCTCCCCTGGCCTTGGCGAGTTTCAAAAGCAGGGGCAGGATGCAGTGGATGGATGGATGGAGGAGGAGGAGGCAGGCAGGCAGAGCGCGGAATGTGAAAAGAAAAACAGAAATAATGATGTCATGATGTCAAAGAAAATGGTTCCACTATAAAGACAGTGTGCGGCGAGAGTCCCCGGTGGGTTCTGAGAAGGGGGCGTGGAGCGGGGTAGACTTTAAAACAGCAGTGCTGTATACTAATGTCAAGGCACAGAGGTTTTGTACCCCCGTGCACATCGTTTAATAGCAGCGTGCGATGGTGTTGTATTAGTGGTGGTTTCCTAGGCAGGGACCCCCTTGTGTTCGCAGAAGGACTGTTTATGAAGTGTGTCTGCGTGGCAGCTTCACGTATACGCGAGGTCGCACACTGCCTGTTGTGGAAGTTGTGCAGACGGCCCCCTTCAAGAGCAGAGAAACAAAATGCAGGCATACAAGGAATGCACAAGGGCTAAGGCCAAATGTATTCTCCTTTTGCACGGTCACTTGCCAAAAAAGGACTAGATTGTCAAGCTAACAACTAGCTTGCGTTTTAGCTTAAATATCTTTCTTTTTGTGGAACCATGGCGCGATGGACAACAAATTTAACTATTTATGGCATTCTAGGCATAAGGTCAATGACATAAACTAGGGTCTATGTTGTTTTAATGCAACAAGTTATAATTCAATCCAGCTCATCCAACTATACTACCAGGCACCAGCAGCCTTTTCAGGTCATGAGAAGGTTTCAGATGCAGACAAAACAATGGGACTGCATAATGGCTTGGATATAAAGCCAGACTGAATCAGCTGTTGACAAAAAAAATTGACAGACAATTTCTTGCCAACAGCTGATTTGGTCAGACTTTAGCCAGGCTAACTGCATAACATACTCTCCACAACCACATCACTCTGCCTGCATCATGCTATGGAGCCTTATTACTTATCCTGAATGCTTCTAGAACAACACAATTCAAATGGACCAAAGTACAGACAAGATTCCAAAATAACCA
Organism: Benthosema pterotum; assembly: GCA_039105355.1. NCBI lineage: Eukaryota > Metazoa > Chordata > Actinopteri > Myctophiformes > Myctophidae > Benthosema > Benthosema pterotum. The sequence goes on from CM076969.1 coordinate 27,914,281, forward strand.
CTGGTCATAAATGTATACCACATTTGTGGGCAGAATCATGCCAGGCTTCTTCTCTAGGTTTTAATGGATACTGAGGTTGAACGCATGTACACTAGGTTCCTCAAAGTACCTCTCATGCTCTTTATGCATGTAATCAGTTGACTGACAGGGTTAGGTGCAGCATTTATAAATGACACTTCAATCCATTTCTTCTCTTTTCTTTCTTTTATTTTCCCATTTTTTTTCCACCCAGTGTCTATTACCTCCACTAATCTGGGGAGGCAGCGGACTGGCCTCATGCTTCCTTCAATGCATGAGGAGTCCAAGCTGCCTTCTTTTCACCCCCTTTCTTTGCCCTCCATCTGGTGCCCTGACTGGTCATGGGGATGCAGTTTAGAGACCAGGATTACTGCATATTCTTGTGAGGGTACCTGCCCTATAGGGGACACGGGGAAAGCATGCAAACTCTATATGCAAACTCCACACGCCAACCCTGCCTTGAGTATGGGGCATTGATGACGTGGAGGAGGATACACGCCGCCAGCACCCGCAGCGTCCCTAGTGACAACATATTTTTAGCAGCTTACATTTTAGAGTTTTGTTATTTTTGTTGGTTGGCTTTGTACAGCAGTAGGCCTACATATCCTTTTAACTACTGCCAGTACTGTATGCTGTGATTAGCAGCTGAATGACACACCCTGTAGTGTAGCTGTGATTAGATGGGAAAGGGAAGTTATAGGGCTACTGAATACAAATCAAGTCCCAGAGTGCCTTATAGTTCGGTGACACTTTCATTAATCTCAGTTAACACTAGTGCAGTGTACAGGTCAGGTTAAGTGGTGAAGCAGTGAGAGCCTGGAGAATGGCAGTGGGCTGTTTCAAAGATGATTTGATTGAGCCATGTATTATTTTTTTATTTTTTATTTTTTTTGGGGGGGGGGTGGTTTGTAAATTGAACAGCGTTGGACGTCATAATTTAGAACAAGTTCAATAAGCTGCCTAAAGGCTAAAATAAATGCTCACAACAACAAGGCAGATATTCAAGAAACAAATTAAATGGACACAGTCTTTAATTCATTGCCCACTTAAGCCCTATTTAAAAAAAAAAAAACATTTATTCGATTATGTCAAAAATGTCCGATCTTTGAACGGCTATTTTCAATAAACTGATGGCCATTTTTAAACGCCTTAGAAAATACTTGAATGTACTGTAATGCTGTGCCAAAAATAGGGATTCCAGAGGGAGCAAACAAAATGCGTGAGTCAGTCAGACAGACTACATGTTTCTGTGAATTCAATTCAAATGTCATTTCAATTCAAGTTCATTATAGTGCAGTGCAGTCTGGCAAGAAAGTGATGTCTGTTGTCCAGATCTGTAATTCACTTAGCCCCTGTTACTTGCTGAAATGAAGTTGGATGAGCAGACATTTCTCCATCATCCAAGAATTTTAATGGTCAAGATAGCTTAACTACATCAGATATGACATTCATTGGTTCCATGTACACTGCGCAGAAGACCCCATAGTGACACCAGGCAACAAGCCTTCCGCCTGGGCAGCCGCAACATACTTAACTCAGTCGGTTTGATCAATGACTGGGTGGTAATCTACAGCATACTTTCAATTTAATGCATTATGTTTGTCAAACAGGGCTGCGTACCAGGGAGGGTGATGCGTGCCAGCGGCACCTGCCGTGTCCTCAGCCAACTCCCTCCCCAAATTGCAGTGGGAATTTGCCTGAGACTCAGTCTGAATTATCATTTCGTTTCACTTCACTATTCAGTCTGAAAGCCCTCCCCACACTGCTGAGTGACAGGGCTGTCGGCCAATCAGGCGATGTAGTCGGGTTTTCAACTAATACTGACGGCCCCATAGACCGTGTCACCAGACCTGAATCCCCAGGGAAAATAATTTAAGGTGGTGATTCAGGGCTGGATCCAGGCAAAGTGGGAATACCTTTTGTAACACAATTTAGCTAACACAATTTAGCTCTTAAAGAGCTCTTAAAGAGCTGATAAATACTAATACTATATGTGGCAATATTATACCAATTACTGAAAGTTATTCGCCAGCGACTGTATTATGACCTCAAAGTACCCGATGAGAGATGCTGTAATTTATGGGCAAACTTTTACAGTGTCAAAACTTAAAGGGGAATTCCTCCCACTTTCAAGATGTTTTCTGAGAGCATACGAATGGAAACAAATGAACCCTAACGGGTCAATTTGGTTTCATTTGTACACTCTCAGAAAAGGGTCCTAAAAGAAAAAATCCTTGACATGGTGAAACACAACGTCATGATGTCATCAAGTTGTGTTTCACCATGTCAAGGATTTTTTTCAGACCTCCATTTCTAGGAAACACAAGAACTTGTTTTTTATCATGTCCACATAACATCCCTACAGGTATATTAGGTATATTAATGACTAGTAAAATGTTGAAAATGGGTGGATTTCCCTTTAAGGGTCCTGAAAACCTCTGCCTCAAAAACTACTTTATTTTCAGCCCATTGTAGAACTCACACTGAAATTGTGTCACCTATACCTTTAGTACCTGAAAATGTATTTGAAATGAGTATTTTCTGTATCATTACAGTTTGTCAGTCTATTATATGAGACGTGACCCACTGTGTGTTAAATTCCCCTACACTCAACACCACGAGCCAAATTACCTCGGCGTGTACATCAGCGTATTGTGTCTATATACATTTAACTACTGTACTTGTCACAGCATGGCTAACTAACATGTACAGTCATCGTTTCGATATTCCATGTCCCACGCTCCAGGGGACCTTCACGGGCTGCAGAATTCCTAATTTCTATTACACACAGAATTGTCATTGACCCTTGTTTCGGCTCATTCATAACCCAGGAGAAGGAGATATAATTGCTTGTCACGGTAATTACTGTGTTGCCATACGGTAAATGTCATTATTGTGCCTCGAAAAACAGCTCTCTCCCAATTCTATCTCTGGCTAGCAGCACCCTATCCTTCACATAATTACATCCAGAAGTCATTATGCCACTGCTGTGTGGAAGGCACTGTCCAGCAAGGGGAAACAAATGACCAACATAACCACACTATTTATAGTCAAGCGGACCGAGACTGAACCGGGAGCTTCATAGTTTGTTTGGCTACTAGGGCCGACTGTTGCCATGGCGAATACAGAACGGAACACACACATGGCAGCAGACCGACACGAGGCGCACATGCACGTTCTCACGCGGTGTGCACACACACACACACACACACACACACACACACACACACACACACACACACACACACACACACACACACACACACACACACACACAGGACAGGGATGAGATGGATGCATGTAAATGCATCAGATAGAGTGACAGGATGGTAAATTCACCCCATGCAGCCTCTCCCCGATCTCTCGGCCATCTCCTTCTGCAGTTGCTCTCTCAATCTCCATCTCTTTCTCACTCTCCTCTCTCCCTATAGCGTTTCCGGACATGTGTTTGCTCGATAGAGGCCAAAAGACGTGCTTGGAGGGAGGGGTGGTGGGGCGAGCCAGGGGGGGCGCTGACAAGAGAGGAATTCATTCGGCCCTTTTGGGGGGTTGGGTGATTTAGACTTAAATTTCCTTTGCGCGTTATAAATACAAGCGCAGTCAGTCATCAAATTATGGCCATCTGCACTGGCCGGCGACCAGCGTTCTTCCTCGAAAGACGCACAATAGAGCAGTGTGACAGAGAGATAGAGAGAAAGAGGAAGAGAAAGAAAGAGGAAGAGAGAGAGAGGAATTGGACTTGTAGGTGCGCACTCACACATAAGTGCACACGCACACGCACACGCACACACACACACACACACACACACACGCACACACACACACACACACACACACACACACACACACACACACACACACACACACACACACACACACACACACACACAGCAGGACATAGCCAGTGGGCAGCAATTTCAGGTCCCCGAGGGAACACAGACAACAATAAGTGACAGGTAGCGATGCTTGCCTCTTGCTGCATGACTCCACTGTCTCCCGTCCCCTGTCACCATGCTGCCATCACACCACAGTATCACTTCACACCATGTTGGTTCTCTCTTCCCCAAGAAGCTTACTTTAATATGTGCAAGGTACATTAGGTGGAGCGGGGGGTGTCTTGCTCACAGCCATGTACCCGTGGATGTGGGGATTTAAGCTATTCTGTCCTATAACGCATGTTATAGGACAGATCTGCAGGCTCATAGCGCACCACCGAGTGGTGCGCTATGTAGGTCTGATATTTTGGAATAATCGTGAAAATTATGTGCAAATCTTTGAGTATATTCTTTTGGAGCAAGCAACTCAAATCTTTGCTTCAGGGGGATCCCTAGAACAACATGTTTTCAGATGGGGGTCCTCAGCACAACACAGATAACTAAGGAGATCCTTGGCATCAAATATAATGTCAGACACTAGAATCTAGTTTCTGACATTAAGGTTTTCTAGTTTCTGACACTAGAATTTAGTTCCGGACGAAATGGTTTAATATGCGAGAGAGGAATAATTTATTGCCTCATGAGACATGCCCTTAGCAGTAACGGCGTGTTGGTTGGTGTATCCTCGGTAAACACGGGTCACGACGAGCTACGGAAAAAAGCCAGCCAGGGATTATATGGTGCAGGATTTGCAAGAAGGCATGTCCCCCAAAGCTCTTAAAAAATGGATAAATGTTATTTACCTCTGCAGTGGGAGTCTGGCGCTCCAGGGTTGCCAAATGTCCTTTGAAATATAATGAATCGGATTTTGGAAAACTGAAAGTCATGCACGTCCCTTATAGCGGTTCAATGAGGGGGACGCAGCTCATTTGCATCAAGTACATTGTACATGTTGTTAATATACAAAGACCTGTACATAGAGTGATATTTTATCGTTTTTCTGGCCCTTCCCTATTTTCTTCCTCAGAAATAAAGAAGCCACGTGCAGTGTTGGCAACTGCCCAAATCCAAAATGCATTAGTGGTGCTTCTGAAATGCACTAGAATGCACTAGATGCTTGCCTGCAAGGGTTAGGGTTTTGATACAGATCAGAATGACCATTAATCTCCTACATTCTCTAGTTGTGTAGACTAGACTAGGCTAGTTCACATGATGAATATTTTAACTCTTGAGAGCGTTGCGGGTCCATTCTTACGCTCTCAAATAGTTACATCTGGTTAACCAACTGTCCATCATTTAGCCTGGGGACCACTGGTTGAAAACCATTGTCATAGGAGGGTTTTATCTCTGGCGCCTGTCGATCAATTTCACCCCAACTCACCAGCAGAAAAGCACTAGATTTTCCGCCAGGAGTTTTTCCACTAATTTTGGTGCTTGGGGGGTCTATAAAAAAGCTAGATATGGCGACAAATGCATAAAGTTTACACCACTGGCCAGGTGACCCTTATTTAAATGTCAGGCCAGTATCTCTTATCTTTCCTATAAGCCTAGCTTAACCATTCACCCTATAGCATCCCCCTATATTCTGGGGCAAACATTCAGAGAAAATATTTGGGTTGGAGTGGGAGAAAAGGAGGGGGACAACCCCCAGGGATTCATCAGTCACCAAAGTATTTAGGGGTTTCAGTGGTTAGAGCTATTTTGAACACTGGGAGTGTTATAAATGCTAATTTCAAGGAAATTCTAGCTGTTTGGGATATTGTGGGGGGTACGATTTTAGTGTTGGCCTTTTTGCGAGGCTTGTGAATGAATCTATGCAGTAGTAGTAAACTTTATTTTGGCACAAACATTAAAACTGAATAAATAAATGTCATCTGCATCTGATTGACTTTGTGGAGTTTTTCACAGAAACTCCACATTCGATGCCGAGGTCATTGGTCAGTAGGAGACCAAGGGCTCCATTTTCATCACACACTAAACCCCTTATCCCTAACTTTGCCTTTTTTTACTATTTCAAAATCCCTTTAGTTTTTGAAATTCAATGTTGAAGTTCAATGTTCCAATCTGTTGACATGTTGTGAGCTTGTTTTTTAAAATAGTTTAAAAAGGTAAAGGATTAAGGGTTGATGGATTTAGCGGTGACGAAAATCTAGGCCTAACAAGACTAGGTCTTTAAGGTAACTAATCCTTTATAAGGTAGCAGAATATAGTGCTGTGCTGCACTAAACCCAGTATATATGTCATAACAGATCACACTGATGTCTCAGAACAAGTTTATGGTTCTGTCCTTCAAGGATGCTCTGTGAACACTTGCTGCTCCCTCTGTTGCTGTCGTCAAATTACATTTAATGTAGCTCTTCTATTGCCTTTGTGCTTCTCCTTCTGTGAGGACCTGTCCACTCTGTGTGTGTGTGTGTGTGTGTGTGTGTGTGTGTGTGTGTGTGTGTGTGTGTGTGTGTGTGTGTGTGTGTGTGTGTGTGTGTGTGTGTGTGTGTGTGTGTGTGTGTGTGTGTGTGTGGGGGGGGGGGGGGGGGTAACTTCTGGTGTCTCTATAAGACCAACTGATAGTCTAGTTCAGGGGTTTTCAACCTTTTTCATCTCAGGGACCACCATTTATTCAGGATTTGAGCCACGAACCACCATTTGAGGATATTTTTAGACCCACAGAACCCAAAACTAAAGATTTCTTTTGCTTCTGTCCATGACCATTAATCTTCTAGTTATGTAGATTTGGACTAATTCGCATGATGGATATTTTAACTCTTGAGAGTGTAAAAATGAAACCAAATGGACCCGCCAGGGTCCATTTGGTTTCATTTTTACGTTCTCCAGAGTTACATCTGGTTAAACAACTTAGCTGGGGACCACCTGGAACCCTCTCAAGGACCACTGGTGGTCCACGGACCACCGGTTGAAAACCCCTGGTCTAGTTCACTCCACTCACTCAAACTAATAATTCTGATCCTTTCCGTCATCTCGCCGTGATCCTCGGCTTGTGTAAGTGAACGTGAGAACGCCGACGCAGATCAAACCACGGCGGCGGCGCGTCCGTGACCCTACGGAGAGAGATGAAACGCAAATGGACGGTGAAATCGGCGGGGGACGTTTTGCACTGAGCAAGATCATCCCTTTTCCCTTTTCTCTCCTACACCCCCCCTTCCTTTTTACCTCATGTATTCACAGCTTATAGCGCGCGGCTTAGCCTGCCCACTAATGAATCCAAGCTCCAGGTAGACCCAGAGAGCAAGACCCTGGATCTCATTACAAATAACTGCCTCCTCCGTCCTTGCTGGAGGCTGTGGAGGGTTGAAGGCAGAGAGAGAGAGAGAGTGAGAGAGAGAATTGGAAGCAGAAAATCCCCCCAGGCAGAATCGTATTGGCGTTGCTGCTTCCCATCAGCAGTTTTACACACACCCCCCTCCCTCCCGCTCCACTCCCCCCAAACTCAGTTAACAATCCAACAAAAGCTGTGCAGCTTATAAGCACCATGAAGTTCATTGCGATGTTCTTTGTTAATGAAATTGCCTTTAAGGATAGATCCTTCTATTGTCTCTCACTACTTTTGTACTCTCTTTGAGGTTTCGGGCCCCGGAGGTTCCTGTGCAATTAGTGCTACCGCGTGGTATTTGGAAGGACCTCCTTACTGAACCTAATCCCTTACACACAGAAGCACACTCTGGACTGTACACAGTAACTTGAGGTCTCAATCAGCAAAGCATTCAGACTGTGTTAACACACAGCGAAACCCTTAGTGTTCATTTCATCCATTTTGGAATTCCGGGAATGTAAAAAAAAATGGAACCCTTTGCCATCCATTTGGTTCCACATACACTCCCACAGAGTTACACATTGAGGATTTCACACTGTAATGTGCAACGGCCCCATCGTTTAAATTCAATAACACAAAGACAACGGCGGCATTTGTCCCTCTGATCTCCCCGCGCCGGCTTTGATACGAGACACTCCGGTGGGTTTTATATGTATTTCTATTCATGCGACGTTGCTCGCGGCGGCTAAGTTAGAAGTTCTGATGTTTTTCATAGCTATTGAATTATGCATCACGTGTCATCAGACATGTGAGAGCGGCAAAAAGTTAATCGTCCCTAACGCTCACGCAATGAAAGGTTGTCACCCACGGCATGGCTGTTTGACCCAGAGCGGGGAACAGAGCGTGGAGCTGTGGCAGCGTGGCACGTAATCTGTGTGTGTGTGTGTGGGTGTGGGTGTGTGTGTGCATGTGGAAAGAGCCAGCAAAAGCGATTCTCGACCGCGATGGTCGTCGTGACGGGCTTAAAACTGTCGTGACTATTTTACATAACTGTCCCCACTATTTTGCATAACAGTCGGCCGTTTTGCATAAGCCTAACAGTCGACCGTTTTGAATAACAGTCATGAACGTTTGGTATAACAGTCGTCCATTTTGCATAACAGTAAACAGTAAACACTTGCATAACAATCGTGGCTGTTTTGCATAACAGCTGACCGTTTTGCATAACAGTTGACAGGCTGAACCAGCATAGATATAACATAAATAATGTGAAAGAAATGTCGCTAATTGTACAGCATTTCATTGTACAACATGGGATGGGATTAGTTCAATGGAAGTGTGCAGACTAGAATCCATCCAAACGTGGATGGAGGGGGAAAGGAAGTTTGCAGAAAAACAATGGGTACTAAGACTTAATACAACATTTCCACATGCATTCTTTGTATTGTACTCATGCATACAGCTGTAGGATACAAAACACTGAAGTCCTTAAACCAGAACCTAAACATAACCTCAGTAAAACCTAGGCCTAATCCTAACCTTAACCTGGACCATTATGTAAAACAACTGCTATGCAAAACGACTGTTATGCAAAACGGTCTTGGCGGTTATAAAACCATCGCGGCGGCCGCCACGGTCATCTAGGATTGCTTTCGCCGCCTCCTGCGTGTGGTTGTGTGCGTGTGTGTGTCCGCGTGTGTCGTGCACAGCTGAGTGCCCGTTACATCAGTGACTTTCCTCATGACAGAAACATCCTTGGACGCAGAGGAGGAGAGCAGGCATGCAGGCAAAATGCCTCTTAGTGTAATCACAAAAGCATGGGCGAGGTGATAAAAAGGCTTTGCCGCCCGTCCTTGCTGACATCTAAACGGCCGTGTTTTCACTTCCACTTTTTGTCCTGCCCGGCCGTGTTAGTCGTTTGTTGCAGAGGATGATTACGTGGGAGGAGGTACTACGGAGGGTTCATCCACGGGGCACCGTCCGCGTTACGTGGCACCGTGTCGTCTCTGCGGGACGGAGATGAAGCGTGGCTGTGGCGCAAGACTTCAGGAGGGAGACAACACAGATGCTGGATGCCCTTTTGAAACATAGACACACACAACACAAACAGACGCTCTCTCTTCTCTTACACGCGAGCTGTTTTAACACCCATGCAGGAGGATGCCCTTTTAAAGACGCACAAACACGCGCACACACATGGAGGGAGGGAATGCTTCATCCTTTTATAGGTGTGCATGCAAATTACTGCATTGTCAGACCCATGGAGTTGGATGATATCAGAACTCTGGCAGAGCGTTTTGTCCTTGCCACTTTGGGCTGCTGTACTGCTATGTTGGTTGGTGTTGTGAGGGACACATTTTGGCCTCGTGCAACCTTAACTGGAATGTTCTAAACAGGACACAGCGAGGTCTCTCTTTCGGTCGGCACTAAAACCCCATGTATAGCGCTGTCTGTCCACCGTCATGTGGCTCGTGTGTCTTCCTCCATCTTCATCTTGAATCCCTCCAAGGCTTGAACTTGCGGCCCTTGCGAGGGCAAGTGGGGTGGCTGCCTAGTGGGGCGGAAAGCCCCCATCCTCCTTGCATCTGTCTCTCTTGGACAACATTGCGGAAAATTGCTCTCGCAAAACACAAGGCCCTGTAGATGCTCCAGTTTAATTTTGAAGTGTGAGCTCTGGTGTGTGTGTGTGTGTGTGTGTGTGTGTGTGTGTGTGTGTGTGTGTGTGTGTGTGTGTGTGTGTGTGTGTGTGTGTGTGTGTGTGTGTGTGTGTGTGTGTGTGTGTGTGTGTGTGTGTGTGTGTGTGTGTGGCAAATTGACTTCCTCCTCATAGGATTTACATGTATTTAAGAAGGAGGGGGCAGCAGCTCCGTAGAGCAGTGGTTTTTAACCAGTGGTCCGGGGACCACCAGTGATCCCTGAGCGGATTACAGGTGGTCCCAACCGTTTTTAAACTAAATAACATATTATATATGTATTTAAATGTTCAATTCTAGTTATAGAACATAAGTATAATGTGTTTATCCATATTAGGCTTATTAGCCTGGTATCCTTTTAAAGCATATCCCCCCTCGCCCCCCTCCCCTCATGGCGCCCTAGGCAACTGCCTATAGTCTGCCTAATGGCAAAAACGCCCCTGACACCACTGCCATAGAGCATGCAGACAGGCAGGCAGGCAGACAGACAGGTGGCTGAATTTGCATACGGTGGAAACGGATCCCGGGGCTCAGCTGAGCCTGGGAAATCCTCGGCCAGCCTACCAGAGGCCTCTGGAGGGCTAATGACTGATGTCTCTGTGAGAGAATCCCTTTGGAGAGCGAGGAGAGGCTCCTCCTCAGCAACAGGCAGCTGGAGGAGGACTGATAAAAACGCAGCGCAGGGCTAAGCTCCAGCTAAGTTTCCCTCTTTAACGTGAGAGTGCACGGAACGGCCATGTCTAATGGGTTTCTACCAGACTTATATACATGAGAATCCTCCCATCGAGTTGGCTGTGGTTTTAGCATGAATTAGGGCTGAAGAAGAAGACAAAGCAGATGTATTTTATTTTCCTTCTTTTTTTTTTGCTGTTTCAGCACAGTTAGAAGCTGAGTGTGTGTATTGCGGTTGTGAGGGATGGATTCAACAAACACAAACAAATATTTGGTTCAGCCAACTTCTGCAACACAAACACAAAGCTATTATGTGGTGGCAGACTGTGTGCATTAATATGCAAATCGGCAACATTTGAAATGCAAGTGTTTGAATTGTTGTTTGAATTGGAAGGCTCTGCAGGCCTACTAGCTCTGTGTGCAGGCGTTGTGTGTGTTCGTGCATGAATGCATGTCCTTCTCTGAATGCACGATTAAAGGTATAGTAAGTCATTTGGTATACCCTCCGGTCCCCCCTGGTAGCAAGATGTGCACATGCACACACTCTACAATGAGGGGAGGTGCGACAGGCCAACAGCATATACCTGTACATCAAGGCCCACCTCCCACATCCATCCTGATTGGAGGAAGGCCTCCTCTCATCCTGATTGGACAAAAGGCTTTTCCCCTAAAGCCCCTCAAACTGAAACTACAGTAGGGTTTTTTTCCCCCAGGGACTCACTGGGGACAGGGAGGAACTCCTTATATGGTCACCACACTCTGTAGTAGGGAGGATTAGCCAAAAAAGAACTTAAGTGAAATCACTATACCTTTAAGTTAAGTAAGTAACAAATGTGAACCAAATGGACCCTAGCGGGTCCAGTTGTGCACAAAAAATCATTAACATGGTAAAACACAACTTGATGATGTCATCAAGATGTTTGATCATGTTAATGATTTTTTTTCAGACTAACAAAAAATAGAGCATGCACATCCAATCTTTGGCCCGGGTGCTGGACAAAAAAGTTCATGTAAAAGAAATAAGGTTCGCAACACTGGTTTTAGAGACTCAGCTCCTACTCGCTTAGGATCTTCTTCAGGAATTATTTTTTTCAGACCTCCATTTCTAGGAAACACAAAATGGGAGAACGTTTTATCATGTCCACACAACACCTCTAAGGTCTATTAATGATGTGTGCCTAAACGTAAAGGTCAAAATCGGATCTCTCTCGTGACAGATCAGCAACAACATGCAGTCATTTTGTTGTGCAACTATTTAACCTCGTCTTGCTCTTCTGTTCCACAGTGTCCTACTTCGGAGACAGCTACTGCAGAATACAGTCTGTCCAAGATGTCTCCACCTTCCAGCTGTCCCTGCAGTTCAAGACCAGCCGACGGAGCGGACTGCTCCTATTGGCCGCCGGCATGGAAGACTACCTGTTTCTGGAACTCCAAAACGGGAAGTTACAGGTCAGTATAGAAAATCTACACAGCCAGCCTGTGAAACCTACAAAGTTGCACTGTGAGAAAGTAGTCTATGGAGGCCCTGATAAAGTCAATCCAATCATGCCATGTTACGTCTATCAATAATCATAGTTAGATATTCACTTCACCAATAAACAGACATAATCGTGTTTCCCATGAAGCACTTTGCCTGCTACCAATGCAGTAGGTTTTATAAATAACATAAATCAATCCCATGATTCACACCAAGGCAGTGATTTTAAAAGTAAAAAAGGGGTAAAAAGGCAACTTTTTACCCCAAAACCAAAGTAGATATATATACTTTGGTTTTGGTTTTCTATATTTTTGGCCTTCTTCCCCTCTACATTGCTTCTGCTTTGATGATGCAGCTGTTTCCCTGCAGACAGACACTTGCTTCGTCCTACACACGGTCTCAAAACAGAACTCTGTTGTTGTCAACAAATCATGAAAACAAAGCATCCGTTGGGCTCAGGAAAGGCGGTGCTAATTTGTGAGGGGGAGGGGGGTTGTGTGGGGTGAGGCCGCGTTTTAGCCAATCACAGTGCAGCAGTTTCTAGCAGATTCAAAATGAGCCAATAGAGTGGAGGGGGAGTTTGAGTTGGATTGTGTTTTTAAACAAACCTGTTTACACAGTGTTTGTATGCACTAAAGTCGCCTCTATTACCTTTTACAATGGCTTCGATATACAGAACCACTCCTAGGTAACATATGTATTACGTACTATTTACTTTCTCTACACACTATAGTGTGGAGTTTGTGTGTGTTATATTACAATGAAGTTGTGCTGTATGTATTTGTGTACATTAGTGGCCATAAGATACTAATGCATAGCTCCAATACAACAAAATCCTTCACTGCAGAGCGTATAACATTAACATTTGTTTCGGTCTTAAGCTGTCATCGCAGGGAAGCGTGTTGTACAGTAATCCTCTCGTGACTGAAATTAATTATTAGCGGAGGCTATTAGCATAAAGAAAATACCTCCTCAAACCTACTCCGGTGGGAAAGTCTGATACTGTGGCATAATTAGCCTGTATCATTTTACATAGAGAAACTCCATGTGCGTGCCACATGGGGTATTCAGGCTGGTACGGTATAGCAAATGAGTTTCCCCACTTGGTTTCCCAGAATGAATGCCAGCTTCCTATGGCTGGGAAAATGTACAGTAATATACTGTAGCCTACATACCCGTAAGACGCCTGAGGGCAGGAAGCGTGCATGGCATGCATCGGCCTGGGTGACAGCGGACTGCTGGGGGCAGGCGAGGACGCTTTAGCACGGGGGTTCAGATCAACATATGGAATGAATTCTGTACTGGCCATTATAATGTATACGGAGCTGGCTTGAATTTACAGGGTTTGATGAGGTCAGATCAACACAATGGAATGTCAGAACAGGTCAGCTTCATATATGGAGATCTAAGGTGGCAGCGGGGCAGTGTCTTGAGTTTACAGGGTTTGATGAGGGCCCAGTTAGGGCCAGGCCTTAATTTTCGGGCCTGTTGAATGAAAACCCTAGTTTTTGCCAGCTGCCAGGCACAGCTGCGTTGACTGGGGCTTGCAACTCACTTTAAGATGCTCCAAAGTTTATTTAGCCACAGGCAGACATAAAGAACCGCTGAGGAAGGATGGATGGGGAAGATGAATATAGCTTATGGAATGTCAGAACAGGTCGGCGCCATATATGGAGATCAACAGATCATCATCTAAAGGTTGAGTTTTGAGGGCAGATGTAGTTGTTGGACAATATTGGTGACTGAGTGATCTCCATGTGCTTATCTCCATCCCTGATGATGTCACATGATGTCATTGAACAGGAAATGCACATTTTCATAGTATATGCGACCTGTGGTCACAATGAGCTAACTAGGTATGATCACAAATAAGGGCAGAGCATTCCTTCACTGGAGTTAACCAACTTAAACTGTATTTGGGACTTTACTAAGACTGCAAATCGTTTGCTTCTATAAATCCATTTCCAAAAAAAATAGATCAAGCTGTCAAGCAGTTACAGTATTTAGTTCACCAAATGTTCAACCTTGAATAGCTGCTAGGTACCATAGGGTTCATGTGCTTAATGTCAGCATACATGGTATGTTTGGTGTAAACACTTTAGCGAGAGTTAAAGAAATATAAATTTAGTTTAACACTTATTCATACAAAACTATATCACTATTATCAATTGCACTTCAAATTTATACTCCAGGTTTAGGTTAATGTAAGTCACATGTTGTTACATACAGTAATGAAATGTAGTGGGAATCAGTGGCTGACTAGCATGATGAAAAAGCTGACTGTAAACTCTGTTGATTTATTCTTCACTGTTACATCAGATATGAATTACAGTATAACTGAGGGGACTGAGGCGAGGTTTAGTGTCTTTCCTTTAAAGAATGTGTGGGGGATCCCACATGTCCAATGGAATGGATCTCAGACAGCATGAAGCTGTTGTAAATCGCTATGCAGAGGAACATGCAGTGGTGGGAAAGCACTCGTATGTTTTACTTAGCTCCCAATGGGTTTGCAGACTGTTAAATGGCAAAGATGAAGTGGCTTATGTATGTTTGTAAAAAATAAAGAGGAAAAAAAAGTTTTGACTAAATGAAGAGCTTCTGCTCGAAACATTCTCAATAAAGTGATAACTCTGGAGCAGATGAGAGTGTGGGTCCTCTTTTTCTAATATTAATTTTGCACCCAGCACTTCTATATATTAATAGTTTTAACTATTTTAATAATTTATGATTATTTAGTTGTATAGTTTAAAGCTAAGAGAAACAACCTAAGTGCGTACAAACTTTTTCTGTGTAAACAGATTTGTTTAAAAACAGAATCTAACTCCACCTCACCTCCACTCTATTGGCTCATGAATCTGCTGGAGACCGCTGTGCTGTGATTGGCTAAAACGCTGCCTCACCCCACGCACCCCCCCTTCATAAATTAGCACCACCTTTCCTGAGCCCAACAAATGTTTTGTTTTCATGATTTGCTTCGTCTGCAAGACGAAGAAAGTGTCTGTCTGCAGGGAAACAGCTGCAGCATCAAAGCAATGTAGAGGGGGAAAAGGCATACAGTATATTGTAGCAAAATAGCTACAGTATACTGTATATGTATTTTGATTTTTGCTAACCAGTTGCCTCTATTACCGTTAATAATAGTGATGTTTTCAAAGTTTATGCCTAGTAGTGGAAAAAAGTATTTGGATCTGAGATGTACTTTATGGAGTAGTGGTATTGGAAATTGGAAAAGAGCCAGTAATGTAAAAGGATCTCAATATGTTACTTAAAGGAGCACTTTTCAACATATATTCATATGACAGGTCCTCACTAATGTGCATAATAAAATAGCACTATTTTTCTACTCTGTGTATCACAGGAGAGCTGTGGCCAATTCACGTCAGTCATTTGGGGACACTTATGGTATCTGCATGTGACAGATCCTGTTTTAGTCCAGTCTCTTAGCGCAACTTTATAGGTGGATTGTGCACTTGCGGATAAAAGCGCCAATTTTTTTGTGAGGCTTCCTTAGGACATCCTAAACAATTTTAGCCTAGGAGCTAAACGCAAATATTGAAAATACCCCCCCAAAATCCAAGATGTCTGCCCAAAAATGTGGTTTTTCCTTCATAACTTGAAATGCATTGATTTTTCACCCCATAATTGTATTGAACGTTAATATAAAGTTGGGCATTACGGACAATTCGGTACCAAGTACATGTCTGTATCTCCTACGGTTCTTGAGATACAGCATATAGGTACTTTCGCAGATTGAGGTGAGCAAGACATTTGTAACAGTTTCTTAGCGAAATGTTTGTGCACTTGCGGATAAAGGCGTAATTTTTTGCATGATGGTTCTTTAGGGTCAGTTCTTGGATTTTAGCCTAGGAGCCCATGTGAAATATCTATTTTACCTATGTATTCAACCATATGAATATTAACTGAAATATGTGAAAATCCGCCTAATATTTTTTAGACAATATGCATCATAAAATGATCACATTACTTCCAAAAAGTGATAAAAATCACTTATTTTGACTTTATTAATGTCACAGAACATATATCATCAATCACATCTGTCATTGTGTGAAACAAGTTACGCAAACAAATTATTCACAGCATACAGAATATAAAGAAATTGAAAAATGAATTTGACCCTGCTAAGAACTTTTCTTTTGACCACTGTGCCCAAATATCCAAATGACCATATGATCCATATGACTCCAAAGTCCTCGATGGGGCAGTCATTGTCCACTGCCTACCCACTGTGAGTGTGAGAACCTTTGATGCCTATGCAGATGAGGTTTTCATCCCTTACTTGCAGAAGCAGCTACAGGATACCAAGCGGTTGGATATTGTATGGGACTCATACATCTCAGACAGTTTGAAGGAGTCTACCCGCGAAAAGAGAGGACAAGGTGTTCGCAGGAAAGTGTCTGGACAGACAAAGCTACGAGGAAATTGGATGCACTTTCTTTGTGATCCACTAAATAAAAAGGAGCTGTTTGAGTTTTTGACATCAAAGGTTGAAGAGTTCAGTTGGCCACCAACCAAAGATTTGCATGTCACATCAGGGCAAGCTGTGGCATCTTTTGGTTCCAGTAGTATGAACTGTTGCAATCATGAGGAGGCAGACACTCGAATTGTGGTTCATGTACAACATGCCCTGGAACATGGAACAAAAACTGTCCTTGTGCGCACTGTGGACACTGATGTCATTGTCATCCTTGCTGGCGTGTTCCACGATAGGCTATCTGGGTGGCTTTTGGAATGGGAAAAAAATACAGGTTTTATCACATAAACAGCATTTGCAAAAGCCTAGGGGAACCCAGACCTCGATCCCTGCCCATGTTCCATGCATACTCTGGATGTGACACAACATCTGCATTTGCGGAAAGGGTAAGAAGTCAGCTTGGCGGGCCTGGTAAGCCTATGATGATGTGACGGAAACCTTTGTCAGTCTGGCAAAGCATCCCTTCCAAAAACTAGATGCTGACTGCCAGCATTTACGGAAGCTTGAAAGACTGACAGTCATCTTGTATGATAGGTCCAGTCCTTTGAACTCCATCAACGGGAAAAGAAAAGAACTCTTCTGTCAACAACAGCGAGTGATGGAGAAATTACCTCCCACTCAGGATGCACTTCTCCAGCATGTGAAACGGGCGGTCTACCAAGCGGGCATCTGGGCCACCAGCAAACAAAGCAACCAAGTGATTCCTTCTCCTCAAGAGTATGGATGGGCCAAGGAAGAAGGGTCATGGGTGCCAGTTTGGTTGACCATACCAGAGGTCTCAAGTGCATGTCGAGAGCTAATCCGATGCTCCTGTAAAGGTGTCTGTAGCACATGCAAATGCAGCAATGCAAATTTTGATTGTTCACCACTTTGCAAATGCAACTGCATCAGCTAAAAAGGTTAACACACCATAAGTCAGAGCACAGTGGTCAAAAGAAAAGTTCTTAGCAGGGTCAAATTCATTTTTCAATTTCTTTATATTCTGTATGCTGTGAATAATTTGTTTGCGTAACCTGTTTCACACAATGACAGATGTGATTGATGATATATGTTCTGTGACATTAATAAAGTCAAAATAAGTGATTTTTATCACTTTTTGGAAGTAATGTGATCATTTTATGATGCATATTGTCTAAAAAATATTAGGCAGATTTTCACATATTTCAGTTAATATTCATATGGTTGAATACATAGGTAAAATAGATATTTCACATGGGCTCCTAGGCTAAAATCCAAGAACTGACCCTAAAGAACCATCATGCAAAAAATTACGCCTTTATCCGCAAGTGCACAAACATTTCGCTAAGAAACTGTTACAAATGTCTTGCTCACCTCAATCTGCGAAAGTACCTATATGCTGTATCTCAAGAACCGTAGGAGATACAGACATGTACTTGGTACCGAATTGTCCGTAATGCCCAACTTTATATTAACGTTCAATACAATTATGGGGTGAAAAATCAATGCATTTCAAGTTATGAAGGAAAAACCACATTTTTGGGCAGACATCTTGGATTTTGGGGGGGTATTTTCAATATTTGCGTTTAGCTCCTAGGCTAAAATTGTTTAGGATGTCCTAAGGAAGCCTCACAAAAAAATTGGCGCTTTTATCCGCAAGTGCACAAACATTTCACTAAGAGACCGGACTATTTAGATGTCCTTCTGTAGACATGCTAAATTGCTGGGCTGTGTTGTCTTGGCTGTCTTCTGCCTGAACGGAGTGACGACTGTGGCATTTTAATTCAATAAGTAATTGCTTTGCAATGTCTGAGAGCAGCGAGGGGGGAGATTCTAATCACACTGTATGAGCTGTTGCAAAAATAAATAAATAAAACTCTCGGAAATTGTCTCCTCCAGAAAAAGAGAGAAATACGTCCACGATGATGATGAAGCATAGGGCCTCTTATGAAGAGAAAGTGTAGCCTTCATGACCTTACCATGCCCTCTTGTTCCTTTGTTTCTACTTTGATCTAAACGCAGAGAAGCAAAATGTATGATCTCATAAAAAATGATGCTTTGTTAGTCATGAGAGCGCATTCCTTGTTTTAGGAGACACTTTCATCTTGACGTTTCAAAGTATACATTCATCTTAAACAGCAATCACGAATGCCGTTCCCACCATGTTGAAGAGCGTGGATGATATATGAATGAACACAGAACAGGGTGCTGGTGGTAGCCTTGAAGTTGCAGAGGCAGCTCTTTGAGACAACTGGGGAAAATATTAGTGTAGAAAAGAAGTGAAAAACAACAACTCACAACTCAGTTATGAGCATGGCACTGCAGGAGCAGGCCTGGGTTGGGCACAGGATGTACCAGGCGTATGCCTGGTTGGCATACGCCAACCAGGCATAGGCCTACGCCTGGTTGGTCCAGATCGGCCCACTATAGGGCCGATCTGGGCCAAATGTTAAATTATTCGTCTTGTTGTACTGTAAATGTTGTGGTGTTGAGGGCTTGTGTTTCAAGTATGTTTTATGGCCCTCGGCCCAAAAAGTCAGAAGAGTACCTGTGCTTTGGTTGTAGTGGGCCAGCTTGGGGCCAACTTTTTTGTTTCAGTCTAGCCGTCTTTAGGAGGAGTGATCTTGCTCAATTTCAAAATCTATAAAGATACATGTACCCCGCTTTTTTCATTATTTGATTTTTGGAGCTAAACTAATTGAACTTTTTCTGTACTGTAACTTTCCAGGGGATATGGGTACATTTTCTGGTTCAAAGCTGCACTTAACATTTTTCTCTCCAGGTGAAATAAAGCTTACTGGAGTGAGAGGGATCGATGCGGTGTAAATCTATAAATTCAGCCTCCATACCTTTGTTAACGGAAAGGCTATACAGAAAAATGTTTGGCATTGACATTACAGATCAGATTTTTTGACTCACCAGCACCACAAGACAATACATATCTGTATAGATTAATAAGATGTATAACAGTTATATAAGCAATAAATCTCAGAATTTTAATGGCATTTTTTCTTCTTTTTCTTCTTTATCTTAGACCGTTTCATTATTCCATTGCTTCCGGAAAATATATAGTATCTATGACAACCATAGAAGCCGCAGTGCCCCTTTAAAAACCATAGTCCTCCACCAACTCCACAGTCCTCCCTTTTTTCTTAATCAGAGGCAGCTCAGCAAGGCCCTTCCTGTTTGGCTAACAAATAGCCCCGCCTTCTATTTGTTACCTAATGACAAAGCTTATAGAAAAAGACAGAGATTTTTTGGGGAGATCTAATCAAAGGAAGAATGAAAAAGATGAAAACAATAAAAAACAATGTATTTATTATTTGGCCCGTAAAATTACCATAGCTTAAACTATGGAAATACCGGTAACATATACCGGTATATGGAAATACCGGTAACCTATTATAATACGTTGTTACCGCAGCATACCGTGACAAAACTCCATGCAGTGTTACAGTTAATTAAAATTTCTTCTTCTTCTTGTCTTCCCTGCAGGTGCGGATGAACATGGGAGACGGTGACATGACGCTGAGTTCCTCCCAGGGAGTCCAGCTGAACAACCTGATGGAGCACAAAGTGGCCATCACACTGCAGGACTCCAAAATCACCATGACCATCGACGACCTCTTCTCCACAGACATGCCTGTCTCTGGCGGGGAGGAGGAGCTGAACATAGATCTGGGCGTCTGGCTGGGTGGTACGGGGGAGCTGGACGCCCCCTACCTCAGCACCGCCATCCCGCCATTCCGAGGCTGCATGACCGACGTCAAGTTCGAGTCCCACACGTTTGACATCCTGAAATCGGCGCTGACGGACTGCCACGACACGAAGGAATCCTGCAGCGGCGAATTCGAGGCCGGTGACGGGGAGGCGACCAGTTTCATCAGCCCGGATTCGTTCGTGTCCTTCCCTACGTGGAGCGGCAGCAGCGGAGCCGAGAGGGTCCTCGAGTTCCTGATGAAAACCACCATCGAAGACGCACTGCTCGTTTTCCACCCTGGTAGAGACACTGATTTCGTCGCCATCGGTGTGACCGGCGGCTTCCTCAAGGGCGTTATAGACCTCGGTACGGGCATGGAGGTGCTGGACAACACCCAGGTACAGTTGGACGATGACCAGTGGCACAGAGTCAGGATCCAGATCGACCAGAGTTCGTTTCAGATCAACGTGGACAGCCAGGCTGCCTCCCTCCCTCTCGACAGTGCCGATAGGCTGGATCTGGTCGGGAATCTTTACCTGGGGGGGATCCAGGCGAAAATGAAGGAAGTGTTCCGCGACACCTACCTGGACCGCATGGAAGAAGAGATAACGTCGGAGTCGTTTATCGGTTGCTTTGGAGAAATAAAAGTCAACCAGAAGGACAGGAGTCTGCAGGACGCGTTGGTCACCAAGGACGTTCACGTCAAATGCGAGGGAGAAGACTATGACTACTCGACTTATTACGACGTAGAGGCAACTACCACGCCTCCCCCTGTCCGAATCAGATACGTTGATGTGGACCCTAATGAGCGGCACTGCTACCCGTCAGACGACGTGCCAGAGTTGTTTCGGAACGTAACAAAACTGCTTGAGATCACCCCCTTGCTGGTACCCGAGGGTGGCGAAGTTTTTCTGGACATCAACCACCTGACCCCCACCTTTGACCTAAGCGCTGGAGACATCCGCCAGTCACAGATCATCTTCACTCTCCAGAGCGATCCTTGGTACGGCCTGGTCGACATGAACATCAACAGTAGGCGCTCACAAAAGTTTACCCTCCTCGATGTGGTCAATAAGAAAATCAAATATCTCCACGATGGAAACGAGAGATATGGAGACCAGATCCAGTTGGAGGTCACAGTCCACACCAGCGGCAATGTTCCCGAATGTCTGAAAGCTCCCCGTCAGTACATTCTCCCAGTTGAAATCATCCCAGTCAATGACATCCCCCAACTTAGCGGAGGTGACATCTCCATCACGGAAAACGGGAGAACACGTCTGAGCCCCAACCTGATCAAAATAGTGGATTCTGATACACGCTGCGATGAATTGGTGGTGACCGTAACCTCTGAGCCTGCAGCGGAAGTCGGGTACCTAGAAAATGTTAAGCAGCCGGGGAGAAGCATCACAGAGTTCACCTGCAGGCAGTTAAAAGATGGAAACATCTACTTTGTACACAGAGGCGGTATTGGAGCAGGGATGACACTGGAGGTATCAGATGGACACTCTGTCAGCCAGTCCACCACGTTTAAGTTAGCTGTCACACAGCCACACATGACAATTGTGACCAACACTGGCCTTCTCTTGTCTCAGGGTAGCAACTCTTCCATGAGCATTCAACACTTGGCTGTCATTTCTCATCCCCGTAACGGGGATGTTGTGTACAACATCACGCAACCACTGAGGTTTGGAGAACTGCAGATTATCACCGGCAACAACATGGTCAAGCAAGTGACCACTTTTCATCAGTCTGATTTAGAGCAGGAGCGCCTCAGGTATGTCAGCACAGACTCCACTGACCAGGAGGACACGGTCACTGAGCGCATTCAGTTTGACGTTCACCTGGGCGAGTTCACCCTCTGGAACAACGTCTTTTTAGTCAAGATCATGCCTGCGCCGGTGAAAGTTTCAAACCTGGTTCCCTTAGACATGAAGGGTGAGGACCAGAAGGCAATCAAACTGACAGAGCTTGAGGCCGAAGTGAAAGGGAAAAACCCAGATCCCCAAACCGTTAAGTATGTAGTTCTGAAGCCTCCGACGCTGGGGGCACTGCAGGTGTCAGGCAGAGAGCTGGGCGAGGGTGGCAGCTTCACCCAGGAGGACCTCAAGGCTGGTCGTCTTACGTACAGAGTCCTCATGCGCAGAGCTGTAGACAGCGAAGACCAGTTCCAGTTCAGAGTGTTTACGGGGGACGAGTACTCTCCCATGTACACCTTCCCAATCAACATCCTTGCAGATATTAATGCTCCTGTTTTGACCAATGAGGTGCTGGTCATTTTGAAAGGAGGGGAGGGAACAATAAGTAAAGATCATCTCTGGACCCTATCTCCGACGTCTACTGATTTTGTGTACCGGGTCACAAAAGATCCAAAGTACGGGCGTCTCATGAGGGAATCCCCGCCGGGGCAGCCAAGATTCGAGGGTGCAATTAGGCTTTTCAGCAATGAAGACATCGAGTTGGACAGACTTGTCTACAAACACGACGGCTCTCAGACAAACAGCGACGAGTTCCATTTCACGGTATCGGATCAGGCAGGAGGAGGGAGTTCGGGAAGCCAAGGATCCCTGAGCGGCATTTTCAGAATCTCCATGCAGTCCAAGAACGAGCACGCACCCGTGAGGGTCGTGGACCGAGTCTTCAACGTGGTGCGGCACGGCCAGCGCCTGCTCACCACCGACGTCATCCAGTACAAGGACGAGGACTCGGGCTTCAACGACACCCAGATCGTCTACGCCCGTGAGGGGATCCTCTCGGGTAACATCGTGTCCGCCTCCGACCCCTCGCTGCCCCTGTACCGGTTCACCCAGGCCGACCTGAGGGACAACAACGTGCTGTTCGTGCACCACGGCGCCGACCGCGAGCGCTTCCAGCTCCAGGTGTCCGACGGCTACCACAAGGCCACGGCGCTCCTGGAGATCCAAGCCGGGGACCCCTACTTGCACGTGGTGAACAACACGATGGTGGTGATGGACCACGGCGCCACTAAGACCCTGAACACCTCCCTGCTCAGCGCCGAGTCCAACGTGGACATCCGGAGCGACCGGGAGATCGTGTTCGAGGTCACAGCGCCTCCGAGCGACGGCAGGATCATCGTGAGCGGGATCGAGAGGTCGCAGTTCTCCCTGGAAGACCTGAAAAAGGGAGTGGTGTCCTACGAGCACAACTACGAGAGTCTGCGCTCCAAGGATTCCTTCGGTTTCACTGTCCGAGCAAAGGGCTACTCTGAGGAAGGAACCTTCAAGATCAAAATATTCAAGCAGGGCTACTTCTCAGAGCCAGAGGTGGTGAATAATAGAGTCATCATCTCATATGACGGGGAGCACACAGTGATCAACCAGTTAAATCTCAAGGTAATTTAAATTAGTATTAAAGTTGTTTATCTTGTTTTGTAACTTAGAATCCAAGTTACCAAACTAGATTAACTAGATTTAATTTGGTCAATCAACAATCAACCATACTATTCATTTACATTATTTACAGTTTGTAATTAGTGTTCCGTCAATAGAAACCAAGGCTTTGTTTTCATCTGTTCTCATCATAATCATCATCAGACATTATTTGTTTTTGTTTATACAAAGTCAGCGCTGAGTTTATTTTCTCTTCATGAAGTATTTTCACATGACTCAATCAAACAGGCAGACTTTATTTGTTAATCCCTTCCCTTAACGTTTGTTAAACCACATGAAAGTAGGAGTGAGTATTACTGTACTGTCCCCGTTGCTTAGAATCTCGTTTATATACTAAATTACACTCCATTAAGTGTGGTAAAAAAGGCTCTGAGTATACCCTGAGGGATGCATCTGAACCCTGCTGTAATTTATAAGACAAGCCTGTCTGCACTTAATCTTCAAAGCCAATTAATGGAGTTTAAATTCTCTCTCTATAATAAGCATGAGTCAGCTTGAAAAGTAATGAGAAACATTTTTGCCGAGAAACGTATATTACTTTATTAGTATTATTTAACTTTTCTTAAATCATATTCCACTTTTTTTCGAGGCTCTCCGTATTGACTTGAGAACGTACAGTACCTCGTACAGGCGCAGTATGCATTATTGAACAAAGGCCTGGCAGAATGGCCTTTTAAAAGTGTCAGAATATTGATGTTGCCGTTGGCAGCTCATCCAGTCAATGTATTGCTTTGCTTCACGATGGAAAGTTTCATGCACCTCTGAAGGAATGTCGGATGGAAACACGACTGCTAAACATTACAGTCCAGAGAACAGTCACCAGGGAAGCCGTCCAAACTTTCACAACACAGAGGGAGTTCAATATGTTCAATATGTTAAAGGAACTATACATTCGGTGTAAGGTTGTGTATTTATAATATTCAATACTTTTACTTTCACTCCACTACATTTCAGGGGCAAAATATTGTACTTTTTAGTCCATTACAAGCATTTGGAAACTTTAATTATTAGTATTATTAATAATTATACAAAATAATTATTAAAAATAGTGCAAACAAGTTAATGTCTTCTACTGTAAAACAACAACTGAGAATTGTCAATTAATTGGCAACTGCTCTCGCAGCTCTTCTACTACATGGCTCTTGCCAATCAAAAGTTGCTGTGACGTTGCAGAGATAGGAGCTAGCCAATCAGATCGCCAGTACAAAGCTCATCCCATGGCTCAGGTTGACTTGTGCCATAATGGGTAATCCTCATGCAACCTTTGGCAAACCTCTTAGACACTGGGACCATTCCATCTCCAATATTCCCGAACCTTTACTAAAAAAACAAACAAAAAAAGACAAGACAAAAGACAAGAAGACAAGACAAGACGCAGTGACAAAAAGGTGTTTTGATGATTTGAAAAAAAATATATATATTTTTAGACATTTGAAAACTTGTGAAACGGGGGATTTACAGTTAATTAACATATGACGGACGGAGTCTATGAGGAACATGACTATATTAATGTGAACATGAACCTCCTCTGGCTGTGGTGTCTTCAGGTGGAGCAGGCGGACATCCTGCCGTCTGAGATGGTGTTCACCATCAGGGAGCCTCCCCGCCTGGGCCATGTTGTCATGCTGACCAACGACACAGAGAGCACAGCCGCTCCCAGCCTCAACTACATCCACTCCTTCACTCAGGACGACGTGGACGAGGGGCGCATCCTCTATGTGTCCACCTCCATCCTGGTATGTCTCCTATACAGTAGGATTTGTTAGATCCAACAGATTAAAGTTGCAGCAACATGTATCATTGCTGTCCGCCAGAAACGTTTCTTTCTGCATTGTTTCATCTGTTTTTCACAAATGGATGACCTATTCTTTACTTTTGTGTAAAATTGCCGAAAACAGCAGATCTGCTGTATAATCTCACAAGCTTATTGATTACAAGGTGTTGTGATCTTCTAGTTCTTCTGTCTGCTGCCTTGACTCAACTCCAGCCTCAGAAATCTTCATTTTCTCTTATAAAAGTCTAAACTTTGATCACGCTAAGAAAGTTAAACCATCCTGCAACGATTCACATCAAAAATGGCCGGCTATCACTTCCAGGGCGGACAGAAGTAACTTGCCTTGTAAGCATACCATATAACATAGATTAATTTTTTAGGCTTATAGAGGAACCACATAGTGTGTTTGAATCTATTTTGTGTACCCAAATGGCAGCTTCCTTGCTGCCATGAATAGTTGTTATAATGAAACATTTTTTTTTTCAACCAGCGGTCTAGTCCCTAAGGTTGTTCTAGGTGGTCCCCAGGTAAATGATAGTTGGTAACCAAATGGACCCTTATAGAGATTTATATGTTCATAGTGTAAAATGAAACCAAATTGACCCATGCGGTTTCAAGAGCTAAATTATTGTTAAACATTTGCAACACTTTATTAGCCTGGATAAATTACTTCATGAGAAGTATACACAATTAGAGAATGTAATTGTAATTTTGACTAGAGTTTGTTCTCTCTCTTATGGTACCAGCATCAATCAAACATGAAATTGCGGCCAAAATCTTATTATGACAACTAAATATTCTTTATGTTTTGGGTATGTGAGGCCAGATCTCATCAAATGGAGGCTCAAATAGCAAATAACTAATGGGCCTTGATATGAAAAGGGTTGAAACCCACCAGAACAGTGGTATTAGTGGCCCACTACTTATTCAGCATTTGAGCCACAGACCACCATTTGACTATATTTTTCACCTCACAGACCCAAAATTAAACATTTCCTTTGCTTTTGTCCACAATTCATGGCTGGATTTAAACATACAGTAAATCAAAATGATCATTCATCCACATTTCCATACTTCCACTATTCTTAATTAAGTGGTGCTAATTTAGATGAATATTTTAACTCTTGAGAGTGTAAACAATCTGGTTAACCAGCTTTTCATCTGGTTAACCAACTTAGCTGGGGGACCACCAGGAACCCTCTCCCGGACCACTGGTTGAAAACCACTGGACTAGAACTAAACCAAAGCCTCCTCCCACCCTACAGGGAGAGGACTCCTTCCGCGTGGACGTGAGCAACGGCTTCACGTCGGTGGACGACCTGGAGGTGACGGTCAGCGTGGTGCCGCGCCTCATCCCCTTCCACGCCGTCAACATCACGGTGAGGGAGGGCGGGGGGATGTCCATCACGGCCGACGTGCTCAACATCTCGCACCCCTTCTACAGCGCCGCCAACGTGGAGTTCATCGTGGAGGAGCCGCCGCAGCACGGCGACCTGCGCTACCTGGACGGAGACGGAGACGAGCTCACCTTCTTCACCTGGGAGGAGGTAAGGAAGGCAGCAGGTGTAACATTGGGGGGGGGGGGGATGGTATGGGGGCGACACCATATTCAGTTACAGGACTTTTATTAGGCAATTAAACATCAATAATAACATCAGTTGTTGTTGAAGTTGCAACAGACACGCAGCATGCATAAAGCTAAAGGTCTGACTCAGAGAGTTTTCTGTTTTCAATGATGAAATGCTGTTGGTGGTGACACAGCTGTAGTTAGTTAGTAGCAGTAGTAGTGTTTCAAATCATTTTAAATATAAGCACTTTAATTTGAAATATCTTGGGTTGTTTTGCATGCCATCATGTTTGGTGGGGCAGACAGGGCATTTAGGGGGGCATTGCCCCCCATGCCCATGCCTAGATCCGCCCCTGAGACATAGAAAGCTAGATGGCTTGCCACCGTGCTACTGGCCAATGGAGAATGACATTGTTACGTGGCAGCCATTTTATGAAAGTATAGCATAACATTGTGCCTATGAGCATATACCTTTTAAATGACGATAACCCATTTATTTTGCAACCGGATTGGTTTGTTGTAAACATCAGAGATGTCTGCATACATATGAGCCTTTATAAAAAAAAAGTCACTTCAATAAAAATCAGGTCTGCATAAAACCATAGGTTGTGTTAGGTGTAGCCATTTACAAATTTACAAATTTCAGCTAAGACACCATTTGAAATTAAATATTCGCACTGTAATTAAAATTGCATCTCAATCTAGGCTACAAGTATAAAACCAATAATGAAAGTCATTAATAGCTATTAATAGCTATTCTTAATAATAAATATGTACGTAAACATTTGTGTGATATACTGCAGTGTAGAAGTGACGGCTATGTACGTAAACATATGCGTGCATGCTTGCAGTCTGCGTCTGGTCTGTGACTGGCACCGCGGCGTGACTGGCACCGCAACGCTCTTGCCCCCATGAAGTCACATTAAGTCCAATGTCAAACTCATTTTGGCTCTGTCACTGCCATCACTGCCTTATGGAAGGATTTGTGTTGGTTGAAATCAAGTGATATTCTGAGCCAGATTTGACTAGTCATGGATTGCCTTGATCTGGCTACAATCGAGACGTCAGTAATTCATCCTGGTCCTGACCGTGTTTACAAGCTCACATACGCAGCGCAACGTGTTGTGAGCCACCAAGATCTGCTATTTTCAGAGCGCCTCATCCCAGCCCAACCAAACGTAGAATGACTTGTGTTTGTCCTAAAGGATCTCTTTTCCACTTGTCCCTCCCTATAACATTTTAGTCTAGTTTTTGTTTGTTGACAAACTTGGCAGTATACTAATTGTTTAGTCTCTATAAATCATAGTAGTTACTTTGTTTTTATTTACATTACATTGGAAAAATGAAAAAAGGTAGTAGGGACAAACCTTTTTCATCATTTTTAGTCCACCAAATCAATCAACACTGGTATTAATGTACATACTGTACATCACACAAGACATTTAGATTAGCCTATTAGAAAGAAAAAGCACCATGGAGTACACAAAGTACAAGTGGAAAAACAGTTGGGGTGGGACAATTCACTTGCCTCATGATATGATACAATATTGTTATTTAGGGTTCTTCTGAATCGATTTATATTGCTATTCTTAGTTATGTTGCGATTTGATATATCGATATACGTTGTATCACTTTTTTGCCCCCCACAAATGACTGTGCTGTTATTATATTAGAACAAGGGGGATTCCACCCATTGTCAAGATTTTTTTCTGAGAGCGTACAAATGGAACCAAATGGGCCGTGAAAAAAATGGTTCTAAAAGAAAAATCATTAACAAACACAACTTGATGATGTCATCATCAAGTAAAATACAGTAGGCTACAGTAAAATGGGCAGAATGCTGAACAATATGGACGATGACAAGTTCAATCAACTTGAACATTTTAAAGCAATTTTAAACAATATAAATAACAAAAAGTGCAACGATATGCATCAATGCAGCCTGATAACATCAGCCAGTCTTTCTGATATGAACAGATGAATGAATAGGCCTACAAAAATATAAAAAAATAATGATATCACGGCATCAAGAATTGCGATATATTGTGGCATATCGATTTTTTTTGCCCACCCCTAAAAATCAGCACAAAGAAAGAATCCCACCCTAGGGATGTCATTAGAGGTCAGAGTCTTTGGCAGTGGTCACCTGTCAGTGAGGTATAAACCTGTATACTGTACAGTATATGTTTTCTTTTTCCTTCACCTGGAAGGTGGTTGGCACTAACTTGGCAGGACGTGATGCAGGCAGTAATGTTTTACAATACAGTCTGTCACAATATCAATGAAACACTCCCTGAGAACGAAACCTGAAGTGTTGATGGAACACAACAACATGAAAAATATAGTCAATACAGTATGTCACCAGGGCAAGAAAAGTCAACCAGACTTTCTTTTCTTTTCTTTTCTTTTCTTTTCTTTTCTTTTCTTTTCTTTTCTTTTCTTTTCTTTTCTTTTCTTTTCTTTTCTTTTCTTTTCTTTTCTTTTCTTTTCTTTTCTTTTCTTTTCTTTTTCACTAAAAGGTTAATTAGTTCCCTCAAGTAAACAAGCCAAAGTGTTCTTCCTCCTGCGGCCTTAAATACAGTTTTACATCCCAGTAACTCATTTACATACATCTTTGTTCTTTGGGTTCCTCCACCCAGGAATCCCCCATTATCTATTTATATTTTTATACAGTATATTTTCACTTATTATTCCTTTAATGTAGTCGTTGGTTTGGTAGTATGTTTTATTTGAACTGTATTAAGACTTTAACTGTACTTGTGCACTCCCACGGGTTCTAAAGAAAGACCCTTTCCTCCATTAAAAAAGCGCACGTGGGCTATCCCAAAAGGAATGAATGCTTTTGGGAAGGACTCGACAACAAAACAAACATGAGTCACTTATTTCTGTTATTCTGGGGCACAAAGCTTCCCTCTAGACCACCAAACCGCCCCATAACTTCTCCTCACTACTAATTATAAGCTGCAGCCAGAATAATATCTACCTCCAAACACTTTGATCGCAGCGGTTGTTCGAGATAGAATTACCACGGACATTCACTTTCAAACTTTTCAATGTTCTTCCTCGGTTCACCACTCTGCATTTGTTGCTTTGTTTTGACGGCTTTATCCATGGATGAAGTAATACTTCGTGTTTGGTCACATGCTGACACCAGCAGGGGTGGCAGCTCAGGGGTAGAGTCACCAGATGGTGACCCAAAGGTTGCCGGTTCGAACCTGGGCTCCCCCAGAGTTAGTCGACCCTGAGCAAGACACTTAACCCCGAATTGCTCCTGATGTGCTGGTCAGTACCTTGCATGGTTTCATCTGCCATTGGTGTGTGAATGGAATGTACTACCAACAGTGTGTAAAGGGCTTTGGAAAAGGCTCTATGTAAAATGTAGCATTTACCATTCACTGCAAATCTGCATACAGTATACTCCTAAAGCACATGGCATGGTTCATTGTGAGTAGCATTGTAGATCAGTATGAATCAGCATTTATGATTTTCTAGTTTAAATGTTTTTTTACATAAACTATCAGATTTTTTATTATATTATTATATTACATAACATTGGTGTTCACAACGTGTTACTTGCAGGCATTATGAATCAGCGTGCATTCGGTAAACCACAGTAGACTACTAGATGGAGTAATATGAGAGATTCAGCTGCAGAAAGAACCATAATGCTTTTCATAGGGCTTTGGAACCTTCTGTGCAAAAGGGGCAATGATTGCAAAACACATTTTTGTAATAAAATGCCTCATATCATCCAATTGCCTTCAAAGGCATAAGAAGAAATGGCACTCTTTTCACTGTGACTTTGGCCTACTATAGTGCCACCCAGAGGCCACAACCTGACATGCCCTGGTGGAGACCTGTGCCCAGAAGGGCACTTTTTCTATATTGAGATATATTGTTGCGGCTATTCACCTGCATTGACAGTAGCCTGACAGGAAAAGGGAGAAAGAGATGGAGGGGTGGTTGTATGAGAGGGTTGTTCAACAGTATAAACTCCCATCTCTCTGATTAGCTCTCCCCTGTATGCTGACAGCCGTACACAGTCTTTCTGGGATCACAGGAACTTTGTCTGAGCATTACAGGACTCTGAACCTTGCTCTCCTTTCAATGGGTTGCCGTGTAATCTGGGATTGGGAGCTTATGCAAAAAAGGCTGCGCTTGTCACACTTGTTGCTCCGGATCAGAGACATCTGCTAGATGTATAAAAGTTAAATGGAATTCAAATGGGCTGGCGTCTCTCTCTCTCTCTCTCTCTCTCTCTCTCTCTCTCTCTCTCTCTCTCTCTCTCTCTCTCTCTCTCTGTCCTCTCTCTCTCTCTCTCTCTCTCTCTCTCTCTCTCTCTCTGTCCTCTCTCTCTCTCTCTCTCTCTCTCTCTCTCTCTCTCTCTCTCTCTCTCTCTCTCTCTCTCTCACACACACAGTGAACCCCTGCTGACCTGCATTCTTTGCTGAACATTTTAACATTCACTATAGATAAGAGAAATTGAGAATGAATGTAGAATGAGAGGGAGGTGTGTGTGTGTGTGTGTGGGGGGGGGGGGGGGTATTTGAGTTCATTCACTCAAATACTGTACTTAAATACAATTTTCAATTATTTTCAATTATCAATAGGCTACTCTTACTTCTATTCCACTTCCACTTGAAACTAGTTGCGTATTACGTTGTACTTGCGTGAGCGGAGCAGGTGCAAGTAAGGCAATCGGTGCACGGTGTTCGGTGTTCAGTTCTCGGTTTGTGTTTGTTTGGTGGCGGTCGGTCCCTTGGGATACTCCAATTGGCCGGTTTAGATGATGCCATATTGATGATGTGTGTAAGAGGCCTTTATGAGTATTAGTCCACTCCACTCACGCACAAGTAGGCCATGGCCCACTTGTTTGCAATGCCCATGTTTGCACTCTGAGTGCTGATCTAGTTTTAAAAAGATCTTTATACATTTTATACACGCGAGTACTTTCTACTTTTAGTACATTGCGATGCTTTTATTCCATTAAATGTTGAATGATGGACTTTCACTCCTAATGAAGTATTTTTTTACGATGAAGTATTGATGCTTCTATTTAAATAGGAAATGTGAGTAGTACCTCCCTCACCACTGCAGCAGAGCGACTCGGTGTCCCTGTATGCTGGGTCAAAACCTCACTTTAGCTTCAGGGAGGAAAACGTATATTTAAGAAACATGAATAGGCTAAATAATGACGGAAGAAAACCTCAAACATTCTGGTGCAGAGGAGCTGCTTGGTCTTATTTCTCTCTCTCGCGCTGTCTCTCTTGGTCTCTCTCTCGCTTTCTCTCTCTCTCGCTCTCTGTCTCTCGCGCTCGGCTGAGGCACCGTGGAAAAACTGACAGCGCCTTTGGACAGCCTGCAGCCAAAATAAAACAAGTTATTCGTATAATAATGTGTGTGTGGGGGTGGGGGTGTGTGTGTGTGTGTGTGCATTTGCGCGCGCACACACACACACACACGTGCGCGTGCGTGCGCATGCATGCACCTCTCTCTCTGACTGTTTGTACTCAGATGGGACTGTAGCTAGTTGTTTGGTTGCTAGTTAGCAGCAAGGAGAATTCACATTGACTGACAGTTGTTCTCAATCTGAACACAGCTGTACAGTCAGTCAGTATATACTGTATATATAGCTTTGACTTGACTGTCAACAGGCACTGTGACAGTTTCTTTGTGTGTAAATGCATGCTCTCTTTCTCTCTCTCTCTCTCTCTCTCTCTCTCTCACACACACACACACACACACACACACACACACACACACACACACACACACACACACACACACACACACACACACACACACACACACACACACACTCTCTCTCTCTCTCTCTCTCTCTCTCTCTCTCTCTCTCTCTCTCTCTCTCTCTCTCTCTCTCTCTCTCTCTCTCTCTCTATACTCTCATCCCACCTTTCCCCCCTCCAGGATTTCTCCCGCTAAATTAGTTCCACATTGAAGAGTAAATCTGTCGTACTCAGTTTTTTCTTTTTCTTTTTTTCTTTTTTTTAAAACCCAAGCGTAATTGTTCCCAAATTCAAAGCGGATGTGCAGCGCTCTCATTACTGGAACGTTATTGGGACATGTCTCTGTCCTGTGGGAGCAGTAGTCCTAGTAGTGGTCCTTGCTGTGCCCTCAGGCTTGTTCCAGCACGGCCACAGGGCACCAATAATCAAATACTGTACTTAAGTATACTGTCAAGGTACTTTTAAAAACCATGCTTCATGCTTACACTCACTTCATCTCAGAGGCATATTTTGTGCTTTTTACTAAATTAGAATACTCTGAGTGACCTTTGGTGGCTTTGCAGATAGCACAAATGTACTTTGTTGTGGCTTTCCTGTTGTCCATACAGTTAGCTCATAGCTGCTGTCGTCGCGTTGAGCTCTTTAGCTCAACGGTGCGGTGTTTACACACTTCTGTGTGGGGCGGGGCTTAGGAGGCAGCCAATGGCTTGGGAGGCAGCCAATGCCAGGGTAGGTTGTTATATACATTGTATTTTTCGGAATATATCATTGGCTTAGGCCAGTGGTTCCCAAAACTCTTTCATGTCAAGGACCCCGAAATTTATTTCACTCGTCTTCCTTCTTTTCATGGTGGTCACTGTCACACAGGTCGAGGTGGGGATGCAAGAGGTGAAAAGGCAGAAGCAAAACGGGAGGTCAAACAGGATTCTTGCTGGAAAACATGTGATGCACATTATGTATTATACCGAACGCATTTCCCATCAATACGCCAGAGATGCAGCGATTTGAAATATTGGCCGACAAAATAATGGGAGAACGCTGCCAATGTATTCAATTCTCTTCTTCCTGTTCACTGTTGGCAGTGTGTGCCTGCAAATACTACACACTGTAGCCTACTAAGAATGTCCCCAACTAAGAATTTATATTCTAATCTGGTTGGCCAATCAACTGGTGGTGGATTCATGCAAACAAAAATCGCCTGGCAGTCGAATTACAATCTCTTCATCACAGTATATATATAATTTTTGGCAAACTAGTAATTCATAACTTAATATAAGAAAGTATGGCAATCTCTCAGTCGAATTATGCTATGAATTTTGTATGGTTCGACTGAGGGATTGCCATAATTTCTTTGGCAGTTGAGTCACTCAGACCCCTTTATTCATTAGTCGACATTCCAAGTCAGGCCTACTACATACAAAATGTTCTGACATATTCCTTATGAATAGTAAATGGGGCATTTATATAGCACCTTTATCCAATACATACTGTAGATTGTGCATCACATTCACCCACCCATTCATACACCTATGGCGGCGTAAACCATGCAAGGCACAACCAGCACATCAGGAGCAATGACAGATTAAGTGTCTTGCTCAGGGACACATACACACTAACTCTGGGGGAGCCCGGGTTTGAACCGGCAACCTTACGATTACCATCCAGTGACTGTACCCTTGAGCCTCCACGGCCCCTTATAAATGTAGTAAGGTCAGTAACACAGTAGTGGACGATGCACACGTCAGCAGTCAAGGTACAACCAAAACATCGTCTTCTTCAGTTGCGTTCCTGTCCCGGACGTAAATCACCGTAGAGTAGTAAATAAGTCGAGTTTGAATCCGGCTCCCGTTAATGTCTCTGCTTTGCGCTCCGCCCTTGGCTTCCTTACTGTATGTCTCTCTATTAGACGATCCGCTGTAAATGAGACAGCGTCACACTCACACAACATGTGTCAGGGAAGTAGTGAAGCTGTCACAGGAAGGCCACAGTGCCGTCCATCACTCTGTGATGCTGGAAGGGTAAGTGGAGGCTGTCAACCTCCTGGTATTCATACGTTCTGATCCCTCACATGTGCGTTACCGATGACGGGCCGAGCAGTAAGAAGAAGTCGCGGCTTTATGTACAATTCCGGCCTCCCGCAGCCGCATTTAACTTGTAATGGCGGGGACGTTCTTTATGTGATGGATGTGTCAGAGAGTGCCATGGAACGCACATTTTAGAAAAAGAGGTCGGCTGCCTGTCCAGTGGTTGCTGTGGTGGAAAAAAGGGCTCACATGTTGATGTTTTCAGCGCTTCAGTGAAATGAAAAATATTTTTTCACACTTTTATGCCACAGCCGTGGTCATTATATGGCCGCACTTGTGAATAATGTTTTAAGGCTTTGTGCAACATGTAGTTGGGTACAACAGTTGGTGCAAACATGGTAAACTAAAATGTATACTATCTATCCAGGTCAAGCTTTCCTGGTCAAGCTATCCTCTTCTAACATGCCTATTGGACAAAGCTGGATTGGGGGGGGACTTAAATTGCATCTGTCTTGCATTGCTGAAATGGGGAAATACTTCACTTTGCTGTGTTTTAATTACATAGCAATAACAGCCTATAGAAATTAAGCTCGCCGTTTGAGTCCCATCACTGCATTGTCTGCCAGAAACAGCTGGTTATGATTGAACAGTTTGTCCGTTTTGAAACCACCTCCAACGACATCCAGACAGTGTATGACTTGGTTTAAACTTAATAATGGCAATAAAATGTGTGTATAGGTTAGAAATAATCGCCTGGAGTTGTTCTCTGTCACTCTGCCAATTTGTTTACAAACCAAAATGCATGTGGGAGCAGTCCAGGACGGAAGCATACGGAGGGATCCCGTCCCAGAGGTCCCATAGCCTGGAGGGAGGTGGAGCTCTCATTGGTTCTGAAAATAAGATTATCGGTGTGTGAGGTTGAAACTTCAAAATAAAATGCCCCAAATGAACCCTTTCATCGCACCTTTAATACCGTCACATACCCTTTAGGTACTTAACCGGTGTTATGAAATAATAGCAGAACTACAAGCTCACAATGTGGCGCATCATGAGAGATGTAGTGTAGCAGTGGTTTTCAACCTTTTTTCATACCAGGGCCCAGTATTTATTCAGGATTTCAGCCACGGACCACCATTTGAGGACATTTTATCCCCACGGACCCCAAAAGTAAAGATTTATTTTGCTTTTGTCCACAATTCCAGGCTGTATTTCGGAGAAAACAAAACAGTCAAGCATACAGATCAAAATTACCATTAATCTTCTACATTCTCTAGTTGTGTAGACTTGGGGCTAATTCAGATGGTGAATATTTTAACTCTTGAGAGTGTTTACGCTCTGAAAGAGTTACATCTGGTTAACCAACTTCATTTAGCCTGAGGACCACCCGGAACCCTCTCAGGGACCACTGGTGGTCCCCAGACCACTGGTTGAAAACTCCTGTAGTGGAGTAATAGTAGAAATACAGAACATTGCAAATACTTTAAATTGTACTTAAGTACAGTACTTGAGTAATGTACTTAGTTACTTTCCCCCCAGTGGCGTTGAGAAGAAACAGTCGCTGTGTTAGTTTGGCTGACGTGTTCACTCCCTCAGGAATGAGCGTAATGGTCTTAACTACACCTCTCTACACATGGGGTTGAGGAGAGTCCCGCGCCAACATCAAGAACCAGAGCTGCGTTGCAAAAACATCTTTTATAGACCTTGAGCAGAGTGTCATCGGGTCTCCATTAGGTCCTCGGAGTGTGAAGAGCAGATGAATGCCCTCCGGCGGGGGAAAAAAGAAAACGTCTCGCCTTTTCTCATCAAAAGACCTCATATTCCTTCTTTCTTTCACCTCTTGTTGTTTTTCGAGTGCGCCGTCGTGTCTCGGGATGATAATATTGTCCCTCGGGATGTTTTCATGTAAATGTAGCTTTGTTTTAATTGGATATTTTCTTGAATGAACCGGTATAATAGCTTTTTGAGGCTAAATCGTCTCTGTGGGCCCTGATTGGTTGCAGGTTTAAGTAAGACATGCGGGCTGAGTGGAGACCTTCCACGGGGGAAGGCGGGTTGAAGTGCTTTAAGAACCTGATGAGAAGGATTACGGTAATTGCAATGGAAAAGGGTAAAAGTGTACAATACTCCGTTATATGGAGGCTGCATGCTTCGTTTAATAGCAGCGGCATGTTGTGGGACTACAGAGTCGCAGTGTCACTCTTTGACACATGGCCTAAGGTTAAGAATGCAGTGCTCACAGTATCCTGGTGACTCAGACCGCATAATCACCATGTTGTAAATTTGAACCCGAATTTTTACCCGGGGTCTGTGTTGCATGACATTTCTCTCTCTCTCCCTCTCTCTCCTCTCTCTCTCTCTCTCTCTCTCTCTCTCTCTCTCTCTCTCTCTCTCTCTCTCTCTCTCCGTTGTGCTACCACATGTATCTAACAAGACCAGAACGCCTGGAATTATCCCTCAAACAATAAGGGAATGTTATATTAAACCCATCAAGGCCCACAAGGTCTATTTTACGAATGCCTTCTAAATCAGACGCACTTTCAAGAAGACATGTTAAAAAAATACCACATGTACAAGGATGTAGTGAGCTATTCTGAGACAGAGACTTTCTTGGTAGGTGAAAAGACGGAACTCAATGTATCCCACATCAGTTTATTCCCACATTAACAGGTTTGCAGAAGATGTGGGTGATTATTCAGTACTGTTTGGCGGATTTTAAATCCAAGAAAGCCTGTGGCTTGTTTCCATTGGGATCCTTTGTACTCACTTCATCAAAACATTTAATGACAGGACAAAATATACAGTACTAGTTCCGAGTTCCTGTAAATTGCTCTTTAAGAGCGGTTTTGAAGAAGAGTATCAATGGTTAATGTGTGCAGGTTCTACCGTTTTCATTGTATTCTTTCATATACAGCACAACATACCGGTACATACAGTATAGCGCAACATCAGCATCCGAATGCCGTTGTTTTCTCATGACCATGTGATGCCCACATGGCCAACAGGCCACGACGGCCATTGTTTATTGTCCTTACGGGGGGAGACTGATTGTCTCGCGGACTTTCTCCCCTCAGTAATGAATGGGTAGAGGGAATAAGGGGGAGCAAACAGGGGTTAGAGAGAGAGAAAGGGGTATTTTTCCAGGAGGTTGGCAACCATATGGCATCCATTAGCCACTTCCTGTTCTCCGGCGAGGGTCCCTCTCATCACAGAGACGTTACTGGTCAGGATGCAGACCGACTACCGACCGAAGAATTCTGCTCTGCACAGACAGACAGCAAAATCTGTGTATGATCACACAATAAGGAATAAAGCCTCATTCTTGGTCTTCTTCTGTCCAAATTGCTTCGCTCTGTCAGAATTGTCTGGTATGCAGGCCTTGAAACCCAATAATGCCTGTTATTGTTGGTGTGAGTCTGTGTTGTCGCCTATATTTCACTATTGAATCTCGTGTCATTGCCTACTCCAGGGGTTTTCAACCTTCTTCATACCAGGGCCTACTATTTATTCTGCATTTTTGCCACGGACCACCATCCTTTTGATGTTGAGTTTAGTCTCTCAGACCAAAAACTAAGGATGTTCAAGTTTGTCTTCACAATTTAGGAGAGATAACTGTCAAAATGTTGGTCAAAATAACAATTCTACATGTTCTAATTGTGTAGATTCCTGATAATTAAGGAATCCAGATGTTTAAATATAATTTAACTCTTGAGAGCAAAATGATGCCAAATGTACCCGTACGGGTCCATTTGGTATCATTTTACGATCTCAGGAGTTTCAGATCTATAAGGGTCCAGGTGATTACCAACTCTCCATCATTTAGCTGGGGACCACCTAGAATTCTCTCAGGGACCAGCTCTGCTGGATTTTTAACGTCCAGGAGTGAATCTTTTAATTAATGGTACCCCACAGTTCTCATATAGTTTCCCTGCAGATGTCGCTGTATCACCTGCTGCTGCCCAGAGAAGCATTTTACACTCTGTTCAAGTGAATAAGGTTTTAAACTTTCCACTTGATTTTATTATTACCTTTTCATGGAAACGTTATGTTGACTTGTCTTCTACCCAAGCCCTCTGGATGGCCGGGCAACATCGAAGTGGTCTCCCTACTGGTTTTTGATTGATTAGTTATTTTATTAGACTTTACATGTAATAGTACAAAGTACATCACCGAAGAAAGACTTTGCAGTTTTGTTTCCATTTGGGTTCCAAGCAAACTGCAGACGAGCTGGGCCCAGGTTGAAGTTAATGAGTTGTGATGTAGGACAAGATGCAGGCAGGCAGGCAGGCAGGCAGGCAGGCAGGCAGGCAGGCAGGCAGGCAGGCAGACAGACAGACAGACAGACAGACAGACAGACAGGCAGGCAGGCAGGCAGGCAGGCAGGCAGACAGGCAGGCAGGCAGGCAGGCAGACAGACAGACAGACAGACAGACAGACAGACAGGCAGGCAGGCAGGCAGGCAGGCAGACAGACAGACAGACAGAATGAATCCATTCCATATTCTTGTCAGGCTTACTGTAACATATAAATTAAACCATTTTGGGCGCGATTATCACTATTAGCACTACTTGGCATTATTAGCATTATTTAGCATTATTAACAATACGTAGCATTAGCATTACTTTGCATTATTTAATACCATTATTAACAATACTTAGCATTACTTAGCATTATTGACATTGCTTAGCTATTGAAACCTTTTTGGAAAATGGTCAATATTTTTTCAGGTCAAAAAGAAAAAGAAACAAAAAAAAGGATTCAAGTGTTGGTTGTGTCTTCTGTTTTTTAAAAACAAATAACTTAAACATGGAAGCTCAGTGGTGATCCCTCGCTCAGCAAACATCTGTCTCTCTGGTCGTCTGTCTGTCTTCTCTCGACATTTTCTCTAAAGCCTCTCCGTCTCTGTCCATCTGGTTCGTCTTATAGCATCTGTCCCAGTGGGGAGTTGGTCTCCCCTCCGTTCCCTCGTGCGTGTGGACCGTGGATTGTATTTTACCGCTGGCTCCTGAGAACCTGATTATAGCCTTTAGATAAAAAAGAAAAACACAAACAAGGATCTGCACATATGTGCATTGTTTGTGCCCAGACAGTATGAAGTGAATGAAGAAGACAAAAAACAAAACAGTCAACAGCCCCGAAAAAAGTGTCGGTCCTGAAGCAATACATACTGTAATAGCATTGGAAAAATGCAGGACATTGTTTTGAAACTGTAATCCATCTCCTATCCGAGCTAAACGGAAAAAAACAAGTCAGTCAATAAACCATCTCCGCATAAAGTGTGAAAGTGCTTTTCACGATTGCTAAATATCCATCCGAGGATAAAACAAATCACTTGGTAAAAAGACGACCTTCCCAGATAAGAGTGTCAATTTCATTCAGTCGGTATCTCATTTTGGAATGAAACTTTTTCCACGTTTGTCTACAATTTCTTTCCTTGGTGGGTTATTCAGGTTCAACCAGTGAGCACTGTGCGCACACACAAAACATCAACATCCTTGTTTTGATTGCACTCAGTCCAACAAGAGACGATTTGTAGTTTGAATTCTCCAAAGATGTCAGCGCAAGAAATCAATCTCAGTGAACGCTTAATCTGCTACTTTCTTTTTCTTTTTGTTTGTAATTCCTAAAATAGTGGGGGAGAAAAACAAAGACAGAATAGAAGATAGAAAAAACACACCCTTGTGAAGTGAGGGGCGCTCTTATAATCATCATACTGTACATCATCACAGTTCGTGCTTAGACAATCAAATCATCACATTCTATGCTGCAGGCTAGCACCCCTCAAACATTATATACAAACTTGTGATCCATAGCAATAGGTCCCCCCCCAGCTTGTGTTTGGGAAACCGCTGATCTTTAGATCAGATATTCTCTGATTCTCTGAAGTGTATTTAATTGTTTAAATATCTAAAAACCCGGCTAAAACCTTTTGTCTCCCCCTCAGGTGAAGCTGGGACACATCTACTACATGCACGACAGCACTGAGAGCAGGGAGGACAGTTTCACGCTCTCCGCCTCGGCCTATGAGCTGGAACGCCGCAGTCTGCCAGTCACTGTCGCCATCACCGTCATCCCCATCAACGACGAGCCGCCCAGACTGACACGCAACACTGGACTGGAGGTATATACTGGTCTATTAGGAGTCAAAGGCCGATGATTATGTTATTCTATCCAAGGGAACCCTAGTGTGCCTCTGTGTGAGGCAATGAGCATTCGGCGAAGGCACTGTCTACTCTCATAGATCAGCTATTTCTGGTGGATATTTGGTATAGAGCAGTGGTTTTCAGCCATTTTGATGCCAGGGCCCTCTATTTATTCAGCATTTGAGCCACAGACCCAAAATTAAAGATTTCTTTTGTTTTTGTCCACAATTCTGGTCTGGATTTCGGAAACAAAAATGGCGAACATAGATCAAAAATGACCATTCTCCTACATTCTCTAGTTGTGTAGAATTGGGGTAATTCAGATGATGAATATTTGAACTCTTGAGAGTGTACAATGAAACCAAATGGATCCTCGCGCATCCATTTGGTTTAATTTTTACGCTCTCAAAGAGTTACATCTGGTTAACCAACTTTCCATCATTTAGCCTG
Organism: Benthosema pterotum; assembly: GCA_039105355.1. Taxonomy (NCBI): domain Eukaryota; kingdom Metazoa; phylum Chordata; class Actinopteri; order Myctophiformes; family Myctophidae; genus Benthosema; species Benthosema pterotum. The sequence goes on from CM076969.1 coordinate 27,955,543, forward strand.
GGGACCACCTGGCTGGAACCTTCTCAAGGACCGCTGGTGGTCCCCAGACCACTGATTGAAAACCACTGGAAGGGAAAAGGCAAGGGCCTGCACTATAGTATAGGGAGATCTATGGAGCCACAGTCAACTACTTACAGGTTTGACTGGTAAAGATGGCAACTTGCTTATACAGGAGATTATAGAACATTTTGAAGCATTGCATGTCCCCATTATAAAGCCTTATGGTTTCATTGTGATAGAATTTCATTACATAAAGGGTTCAATAGGTCCACAACTAAACAAGGGATCCCACCCAGTAGAATACAGCTTCCAGTATTATCTCCCGTTGGTTGTATGTACCATTGTTTTCTGAGTTATGTAGAACAGAACAAATTTGGTTGTGAAAGGTTTCAGAAGGCCTATTGAAGAATGTTTATTACACGGTTTGCTTTAACCACATATGTCATAAACCATTGCATTATTGAAGGGGTTCATAATCAGTCCCACCAGTAGTACTTGGATGATGACAGATTTGAAGGCTTTCTAACAACCTGTTGCAAAGCTGCTTACTTGCAACACGCTTTGTTGTGGAATCTCTAAGAATGTCTATGACTGTTTATACATTAATGATATTCATGAAGTTATGAAGCTCTGGGCCACATTTTTTCATTCGTATCATATTGTTAAATACAACAACATATTATGAGTTATATTATAATGATGTAATTATAATAATGATGGCCTACTGACACAAGTTGCCACTCCTCAGAGTGCAGTTCTAGTTGTTGTATTATATGGGTCATGATAACCCAACAATTGCTTTCCTATCACGGACAATGGGCATTAGGCTCCTTAACCAGGTCAACACAAGAATAACCTTTTCCGGGCATGTCGTAATAGGCTAACATTGTTGGGAGCGAGCCAACATTCTTAGAACACAGCAGGTCTAGATCCTCACAACACATTGCGGTACAAGGCGTGAGCTTGTAGCTTGGCTATTTTCAGTGAAGAGATTAGAGTGGGGGTAAATGGGCATTAAGGGCAGAGTGCGGCCCTCTGGCGGGGACCCCCCGGAGTCAGTGAAGTATACAGCATAAGTGGATAATACACTATTACGTCTTCAGACAGCGGGAAAGGTTTTGTTTCCCAAATCCATGCCGTGGACAAAATCAAAATAAATCGTTAGTTTTAGGGGTCTGTGGGGCTAAAATGTCCTCAAATCGTGGTCTGTGTCTCAAATGCTGAATAAATAGTGGGCCCTGGTATCAAAACGATTGAAAACCACTGCACTAAAGCATTGTTATTGACTTATTGTGACGCTGGTTGTCACCTCTGAACAAGTGCTGCTGTTTGAGTGTCTTCATGAACTATCAGCTCCATAGCTGCAAACTCCAGTATATTTTACAGTGTGGTTGTGTATAGTGCCGTGCGTGCGAGATACCGCTACTTCAGGGGGGAAGTCTGCAACAGCTGCATCTGTGTGCAGTTTCAGGCCATTAACAGAGTCTGTCAGATGAAAGTAAAGTCTTGGTCTGTGTTTATAGACAATCGTTCTAGCAGGCCTTTGGAAAACATGTAAAAGTTTGCGTTATTAGGATTGGAAACTGGAAAAGTTAGCTATCATAGAAAATAAATATGGTTTGCTTTGTATGGTAAATGTGTACACGTTATTGTACTTGCAAGAATAATATTGTATCCTGCAAGCCATTATGCTATATGGGGTACACCTTTTATGTACAGGCCTACAGTATTTATTATAATCAGGAATAGATGTTGGATGTTCCAAAAGTGAATCCTCCAACCAGAAGTCATAATAACAACTAATAACAAATTCACAATTTAAAGGTAATAGAGGCAACAGCGAATGTTTTGTTTTCATGATTTGGTGACAACAACAAAGTTCTGGACCGTCTGTGTCTGTTTTCAGGGTGCAGCTGCAGCCTCAAAGTAGAAGCAATAGTGGGGAAAATTGCAAAAAATATAGCTAGAGTATATATCTATTTTGTTTTTTGGCTAGAAAGTTGCCTCTACTATTAAAATGCATCAGACACTATCCAGACTGACTATTAAGAGCAAGGTCAGATTAAATGAATAAATACTAAGTGATGAACATACAGTATAACTACTTGTAAACATCTGTAAATGCAATAAGAAAAGAATCCTCTTTGCACTGTGCTGTGTGCTGCAGAGATAGTTGCTGCCATGACTCAGCGTGTTTAATGAAGCTGAAATCATGTGGTCACTGTGGTGTGTGACCAAGTGGTGTTAACGGAGCACTTCACCACTTTGCAACTTATCTTCACATAATTGGTCCTCCTCCAATGTTCACGATGAAATACAACATACTTTCCAGGCACAGTCTGTATCTCTTGGGATCACTGAGGGCAGTTCAGAAACCCGGCCACCAGTGACAATATCATCAGGCACATGTTAAAAACAAGATTTTTTTAAAACAATAGTTTTTGCTTTATAACTTTTCAGGAATAGAAAGCAGTTTTTATTAGCTTGAATGTCACTGGTGGAGGAGTTTTCCGAACTGCCCACAGCCCTCCTAGGCTGCATTCACACCTATTGGTTCCATAAGATTCGAATGTCTGATGAATCGGCCATGATTACTCTATCCCCATTCATTTCCAATAGGAGTCATGTGGTTTGAAGGGGAAATCCTGTTCTATGCCGTTTTCTACCCATCTCCATCTTGAAGTTAAGATTTCCTCCTCAAATCATGTGACCCCGTTTGGAAATTAATTGGGATCGACTATGTTCACACCCCATTGAAACTGAGTAGAAAACTAACTAAAAATTAATAGTAAGGACCAAATATACGAAGACAGTTTAGAAAAGTGGTGAAGTGGTCCTTTAACAGCGAGCACATCTGTTTGCATTTCAAGGGCAGGCAAACTGTGATTGTGATGTGACTGGTTGATAGCTTGGTGGAAGTATAGGGTGGAGCTTATCAATTCCACTTCAGTTTAACAGACCCTCTATACTTACTAAAACCAAACTCACAACATGATGCGTTTTGTCTCAGTTTATTACTTGTGACATACTGTATTGCTTGAAATGGCATTGGCAGGCAAGTATACAAGTTTCACAGGACTTAATCCTCCACTGATCAAATACACACACAGAAATAAAGTCATCTTTAGTGAGGACAAATTCTGTGAAGATAATTAGGTAAAGTGGTCATTTAATAGATTTGGATTCATTTCATGGTCATGGAATGGGGGAGGTAGCTATTCCCAATGTCACCATGGTGCTGGTTGAACCTTGAATGTGAAGCAATTATTATTATTATGGTCTTTCTGAATGTCTCTGTTTAGGGCTATGTACAGCTATGTGCAGTCAGTGCCATTCTACGTGTATCTCCAGATTTGTCCACAGGAGGGTGCTGAAAGCGCAGCTCAACTTTGCACACCTCTAGTTCTGTCTCAGACAGACTAAAGGCAAAATGATGATTGTTCGTCTGCATTGAACTGAGATGGTCAGTATTCTGTCGAGGCACCGCTGGACTTGCGTCACACAACGCCCACTTTGAGAAACCCTGCTCTCTTATAGTAGTTTCTATTAAATGAAATGAAAGGGCTTTTGAAAGTACAACATGTGATCCAAAACGTAGGGGTTACTTACCCCGAGACACAAGGGTGGAACAGTCCGTATTGACCACGCTATAGGGCCTGGTAGACAGATGGAGAAGGAACGTGCAGGTTCAGAGTTGCCTGGTCTCAGCCACGTCTCCCAAAAGTCTAAAGAAAAACAACAAGGCTGCAGGCCAGATCAATACGGATCAAGAAATCTAAACGTTTCGTTATTGACAAAAGAATAAAACTCCTCTCCCCGGAGCCACCAGGCAGACAGGTAGGAGGAACAGGGACATGAACTATAAGCATAGTGGTTTTCAATCCCTTTCATAGGTCCACAGGCTGTTGTTGTAGGATAAAGGGAGAGAGGTTAGGGAAGGGGATGATAGTGTGATGTCCATTGGCGATTTTAGGGAGGTGACAGGGGGGCACTTGCACTCCCTGATGGCCAAAAAAATTGGAAAAAAGTTATACAGTATATAGAAAAAAAATCAGTTGTAACTTCCTTGACTTGTCGCGTCAGTGTAAATAAATGACACAGGTTCTACAAAAACAAGTACTTGTCTATCATATTTAGTTGCATATATTCTAAAGCAGTGGTTTTCAACCACTTTCATGCCAGGGCCTAATATTTATTCTGCATTTTAGCCATGGAGGACCACCAGTTGATGTTGAGTTTAGCCTCACTGACCCCAAACTACACAACAAACGCATTTTCTAATCAGTTGTATGTAGATTCTACATACAACTACATAATTCATATGTTTAAATATAATTTAACTCTTGTGAAAAATGAAACCAAATGGACCCGGAAAGGTCCATTTGGTTTCATTTTAACGCTCTCAAGAGTTACAGGTCTATAGAGTTTCAGGTCTATAAATGCCCCCCTGCTAGGAGAGCCAAAAATCGCCTATGGCGATGTAAGTTATTGTTTTTCCTTTTGTTTGTTTATTTTAAACCCTAAATACACAGGGAAGACATCATTCACACACAACAACCACACTGAAGGATCTAATGAAGTGCTGTCACCTCAAAACCACATGAAAAACAACCACACATGTTGCATCATCTATTCAGACATCAAGCTAAGGATGCAGGGCGGGGAAAATTAACAAACTGTAGTGGTTTAGACACTAGAAAGTGTGACAGTGGAGTCAGTCAATGTTTGAACTAGCCATGTCAGCTCTCTCTCTCTCTCTCTCTCTCTCTCTCTCTCTCTCTCTCTCTCACACACACACACACACACACACACACACACACACACACACACACACACACACACACACACACACACACTTTCTCTCTCTCTCTCTCACTCCACCTCTCTTACTCTCTCTCTGTCTCTCTCTCTGTCTCTCTCTCTGTCTCTCCTCCTCCCCTCTCTTTCTCCTTGCGGCTCCACGTCGCCTTGGCAACCTATATTTTTGGAAAAACCAAGATGGTGGTTGGCAGAGACCACAGATGTTTTTTGGCAGCGACCGGCTCATTCGGCCAATCACCGGCCGTCTTCCTATGCTTCAGCTGCTGCCGCGGCAACCGCAGAATGTAACATAATGATATGTGGACGAGTGAGAGTGAACACACACTTGCGCATGTGCACACACACGGACACATGTGCACACACATGAGCATTTAGTCATATGTTGGCTAGACTTTACTGTGGGGCTTGGAGTGATTTAAAGCAGGAAGTGTGTGTGTGTGTGTGTGTGTGTGTGTGTGTGTGTGTGTGTGTGTGTGTAAGTAAGTAAGTAAGTAAATTTTATTTATAGAGCACTTTTCGAAACACAGTTACAAAGTGCTGTACAATGTAAAAAATAAAATAAAAACAGGTTACACATAGGGTAAATAGAATATGCAACTAAGCACAGAACAAAGGTCAACAAGGACCAATAAAACAACAAAACATCACAAAAAGTACAAGCGATATAAATGAGTTTTCAAACGGGACTTAAAAACATCAACAGAGGCTGAGTTCTTAATAGAGAGGGGAAGGGCGTTCCACAGAGTGGGCGCAACCACTGAAAAAGCCTGGTCACCCTTTGTGACCCGTTTGGTTGCAGGAATGATTAAAAGGCCCTTATCTGAGGACCGGAGGGAGCGGACGCTGGGTTTAGGAACGAGAAGGTCAGAGATGTAGGATGGGGCTAAGCCGTGGATTGCCTTAAAAGTGGTTAAAAGTATTTTAAAATTTATTCTAGATTTTATTGGTAACCAGTGAAGTTCGGCCAGTACAGGTGTGATATGGGATCTGCGATTTGTGTTGGTGAGAATCCTGGCGGCTGTATTCTGTATGAGCTGTAGCTGATGGATAGAAGATGAAGAGAGAGAGGTATAGAGACTGTTACAATAATCTAGGCGTGATGAGATAAAGGCGTGGATGATTTTTTCTAAATCTGAGGAAGAGAGAAGTGGTTTAATGTGTGTGTGTGTGTGTGTGTGTGTGTGTGTGTGTGTGTGTGTGTGTGTGTGTGTGTGTGTGTGTGTGTGTGTGTGTGTGTGTGTGTGTGTGTGTGTGTGTGTGTGTGTGTGTGTGTGTGTGGTGTAAATGATGATTAGACATGATGAGCATGGTGTCTGCTCTGCTGTTGGACTGTTCCATGGGATTCAGCTGCATACTATTATCAACCTCTGTCTCAATCAGTGGCTCTTAAAACCCCTGATTTTAAAGACCTCCATAACTCTGAGGGAGTGTAGCCTACAAATGGAAGTGGACCCCATTCCAGCTACTCCAGACCTATCTGCTGGCAGGCATTTTTGTTGTTGTTTTGCCAACAGCTGATTCGGTCTGGCTTTAGCCAGGCTACTAAGGGTCCATGTTTAAAGGGTAATTCCACCCAAAAAGGGGTCTGAAAGAAAAAAAGAAAAGAAAAGTCATTAACATGGTGAAATACATCTTGATGATGCCATCAGATGTATGTTAATGATTTTTTCAGACCTCCATTTTTAGGAAATACAGAATTGGGGGAACTTTTTTATCATGTCCACACACCATCTCTGACATGACGAAAATGGGTGGAGTTCCCCTTTAACTCCATCAACGAACCCCGATGGTCCCTGAACTAGTGGTCTAAATTCAGTTGTGACCATGGGAGGTCCTACTACTCAGACTACTGATTGAGATGGTGGTTGATAATAGTATGCAGCTGAATCCCATGGTACATCTTTTGGTTTGAACTCAGAGATAAACCAATCCTAGCCAAAATCTCTGACTCTTATTTAGTCTATCATCACTCTATGTCAAAATCGGAAAAAATAATATGACTAAGAGTCATATTTTCTATGAGCCATCCTACATGTCATTCCAGTGCCAAAATATCCATTACACAGAGGAACATGAGGTTTATGCTCTTTGCAATTTCTCCCCGGTAACGCTAATTGGTTCTTCCAGTGTTGTGACTTCACAGACTGTTGCTGTGTGTGTAATTGTTGTTTGATATAGTGTAGATACATCTGGTATCTGTCTCCGGTTTGGTTGGGAGATAATATTTTCCTTTGAATGTCAGAGTTCTATGTCTCGAGTTGTTTCCACATAAAGCCCCGATATATCAGTTCCTTTCATTATAGAAATGAATCACAGAACAGAATGTGACTGCTTTTTTTGTCTTTTGCCCAGCCTCTGGTTTCTGGTCTCTCAAATTCTGTCGGTTGATGGGGAGACAAAGACTCCTTATAAAATGGGGGACTAAATGAAATTGAGCCTCTAGTCAAGGCATGCTGACCTTTAAAACACACAAAACGCTGTTGTTGTTATTGCTGCTGCTGCTGCCCTGCTCCTCCATAGGCCAGTGTGGAACTATTAGCCATAGCTCCAAATTAAATAATTTACCTACACACAGCAACTCCTTTTATAGCTGCCTCCCGAAAGAAATATCAGCCACTGTGTCAGGTCAAATTGAATTGGAGTTCCATCTGTGAGCTGCTAAATGTATTGATTGTTATGTAAACCATCAATTTGCTGGGCCCATTTTCAGATGAGATTACCTAAATTGCTGCTTTCTCTTTGCATGTGTTTAGCATGAACCACTATCTCCATCTAGTGGCTGGCTATGGTAATGGCTCTCCTTTAGTGTGTTCCCATGGAGCTGGCAGTGTGTATGCATGAATATTTCACAAGTATAGCTCTGGACTGTATCAATATTAACCACATTCTGTGTTATCGCCGTCATTGTTATGGTTATTAGTGTAATTACTTGTGTGGTGGTTATGCATACGCTTATCACAACAACTGCTGAATCCAAATGGGTACCTATTCAGCAAAGTATGGCCTATGTTCTTGTGCTGTGGGAAAGTATTAGGGACAGCAGCGTTAATGTGGTTACATCAGCTGCAACGGAAAACATTTGTTGGAGAGGAAGAACTTGAAAACAAAACAAAAAGTATGCATTATTATATTAGCGTATATAAATATTTTAGCTGCACTGTGAACATTTGATGCTGACTGTATTTGTAAGCATAACCTTTGAAGCAATCAGTAAGAACTTCAACTGCAAAAGTGCTACACCGACAGTGTTGGGCAATTTGACTTAGGAGAGTAATATTTTTACTTTACTTATGACCTCCTAGAAAAAGTAATAACATTATTTTACTTATTACTAGAATCAAAGGATAATATATTACAATATTACTTTCTGAAGCCCTCACCCCCACCTGCAAAGGAATAGAAATGTACAACACAATCTGTATCTGTTTAGCGAAAAAATAAGTATGGCATGTGTGCAGAATGCTGCAATGGATTAGGATCTCCAAACTACTGCACATTTCTGTTATTATCTGTGGATAGCTTGTAAATCTGTTCTATTTTTACATGCAACAAGCTCAAAAGTAATAATTAACTTGCATGTTTTGACATATTACTACTTATTACACATTTTGGCAGAGTAATATCCTATATACTTTACTTTTGCTGGAAAAAAGCAAATATAATATAAAGCAAAAGTAATATTACCGTAATATTTAATTAGTTACTGCCCAACATTGTACGCCGATAGCAATGTCTTTAGATCTACAGTAAACTGTAGAAAAGCTTGCTGTAGTCTAGCTTGAGAAACTGATGACAGCTTCCCATTCTTCACTTTTATGGGGCGGAATTACAGAGTCTGCCCCATTTGAAGGATTTTGTGGGTTCCTCCTTATGCACTTTGATTCAAATGTCACTTGTCGTGCACCATCGTTATTGCCATAAAAGCATTCTGTGTGTGTGTGTGTGTGTGTGTGTGTGTGTGTGTGTGTGTGTGTGTGTGTGTGTGTGTGTGTGTGTGTGTGTGTGTGTGTGTGTGTGTGTGTGTGTGTGTGTGTGTGTGTGTGTGTGTGTGTGTGTGTGTGTGTGTGTGTGTGAGCTTCAGTGATGGATTCTGAATGCTGACGGGCATGACTGCTTGTCAGTCATGTGTAAATGGTGGGGCAGAGGAATGTAATTTGACTGTTGAATTACATATATCTCTCGCGGACAAGAGAGATTAGCTGGAACCAGATAGAGGGACCGCTTACTGAAGGCAACAGCAGAGATTCAATCAAATCTCTGTCACTGGCCATGGCACACACGCACGCACACACGCCAGCTTCAAAAGTACAGTAAATGGAATCTGATGGCTTTGGGATAGTCGGTAGTGCGAGAATACCTACAACAGTATATTATAACGTAATGAGTGACCGCTGTTATAATGCGCTTAGTTACGTGTCAAGATGTACAAGTGATCCTTGAGAGGGTACAGTGATCCTTGAGAGGGTTCCAGGTGGTCCCCAGCTAAATGATGGAAAGTTTGTTAACCAGATGTAACTCTTTGAGAGCGTAAAAATTAAATCAAATGGACCGTTGCGGGCCAAATCCACACAACCAGAGATCTAGGTTTGCCTGTTATGTTTCCAAAATCCAGCATGGAATGTCATCAAATGTTGGTCCGTGACTCAAATGCTGAATAAATAGTGGGCCCTGGTATGAAACAGGTTGAAAACCACTGAGCTAAAGCAACATGTGATCAGCATGCATCAGCATGCAACAACATACATCTTCCATCTGTCTCCTCTGCCACTTCCATTTTATCCTCATCTGTCCTCTTCTCACTCTTCTGTTTCTAATCTATTTCTCTCCACGTTTCTCTTCCTCCGTCCCATTCTTCAGCTGTTCTTCTCTCGGATTGTTCCCTTGACTATTTAAGCGTCTTTCAGTGGATCTGGCCCATTTCTTTCAATTGAAGTTCCTCACAGGCTCTATACCAGCCAGGCAGTCATTAGAGGTCAGTTAGAGATGCAGAAACACTGCTGTCGATGCACGTCTCTCTCTCTCTCTCTCTCTCTCTCTCTCTCTCTCTCTCTCTCTCTCTCTCTCTCTCCTCCGAGATAGGGAGAGAAGGAGAGAGACAGACGCATAGACGCGGCTCCTTCATCTCCCCGGTAACAAGCCGTATAAGCATCAGGAGACATAATTAACCTTTTCAATCGTTACCTGGCAAATGCATGCCTGACTTTGCTTTCTTTGGCGCCTTTTGTTCAGCTTGAGCTTTCATCATTGGCTTCTTTTCGGGGTCTGCTTCTTCCCCAAGGGTGGGGCCTGCTGAATTGGAAAGCAGCAAAATAGCATGCTAAGTTAATAATAACCTACCATGCTATTTGCCAGACTTCACTCACATCTAGTCAGTCTGGCCCAGAGTATAAGAGGCAGCTTATAAGAAATCATTATCAGCCATTATCATTATTTCTTTTCACTCGCAGTGATTGATTTGTATGTCGCGATCATATTCTGATTTCCCAGACTGATACATGTAATCAGTCTGGACTGATAATGGGTGCAATTCCCGATCGCTGTGGTGTAGCCAGGCATGGTGTAAGTACTCTCATTGGCTGCATGGCAGCAAATCAGGTTTGGAGCCGTGCTCATTGGTTGCATGGCAGCAAATCAGGTCTGGGCCCTTGAAGTAGGCCTGAAGGCCTATACCACCAGGCCTGGGCTTACCAAATAGTTATCCATAATAATTAAAACCAGTCATCAAGAGCTTCAACTCATGATGAACAAAGCAGGGGAGTACAGTAACATTTTTAATTGGGGGGTAAGGGTTTTTTGGACCTTTTGACTTGCAGGTTTTAATTATTCTGGGTAATTAATTGGTAATCTCAGGCCCAGGGCTGGTGGTATAGGCTTTCGGCCTACCCCAAGGCCCCAGACCTGATTTGCTGCCATGCAGCCAATGAGAAGACTTACACCATACCTGGCTACACCACAGCGATTGAGAATTGCACCCAATGTCTGTTGAGAAGAGAATAGAGCTGATGTAGGCTAATTTATCTTACATTGATCTTTCCCATTCTGAATTTCAAGGACTGTTTACTATGTAAACAGAAAGATATCACAAATAAGAACTGTGTTACAAAAAATGAACAAATGTCAAGACTCAACTGTATAGAAACCTATAATGTTACTGCCCCCGAAATATCAGTAAAAATAAAAATGTGGTCAGAAACAGACAGTACTGTATAGAACAGTTTGAAATATGAGTGTCCTGAGTATGACTATTTTTGGACCACAATTCTTACAGTATATGAGATAATCCATAGAGAAATTACTTCTGCAACCCAAGAGCGAGTTGTGTCTGTCTGTCTGTCTGTCTGTCTGTCTGTCTGTCTGTCTGTCTGTCTGTCTGTCTGTCTGTCTGTCTGTCTGTCTGTCTGTCTGTCTGTCTGTCTGTCTGTCTGTCTGTCTGTCTGTCCGTCCGTCCGTCTGTCCGTCTGTCCCTCCATCTCCCTGACAGTCTCTGGTGTTCTTCCTTCACCTCCAGGTTCTTGCAGGAGAAGAGGCAGACATTACGTCCAGCATGTTGAACACTGACGACATGGACACAGCAGCAGAGGAGCTGGTGTACCACGTGGAGTCGCCCACCAACGGCATGGTGTCTCTCAAAGAGTCACCAGACGAGGAGGCTTTCAACTTCACACAGGCCCAGGTCAACAGTGGAGAGGTCATCTTTATTCACAACGGTGAGGACGCCATAGAATAATACCTGTAATGAGGTGTGGGGGAGTTAGAAAGCTAGTATGCTAGTATACTTAAACTCTAATGCAACAGACCTATATGGACCAAATCTCTTTGTACTGTATGTTTTCCACTCCGTCTATCCGTCCACGTGTCTGCCCATTTACAAGACAGATCTGTCAGATATTTCATATTCCATCCTAACAACTACCTAACATTAGCTTCCAAAGTTTACAGCATTGGCCTGTTTTGAACACAAAGCCTCAAATCCTGAACAAAGAATGCAATTTACGTGAGATATTTCACACACTTTACCACGCTTTTCAGTATTTATATAAATGTTTTGCCAAACATCACATCCACTCCTATCCTACTGGTGGAGGCTTGTGCCCAGAAGGGCACTTTTTCTAGTCACCAAAACAAGTACTATTCAATGAATAAACATGACATGAAAAATAACGGTACAATTCAACATCACCATCGCCACCTGTTTTAAAGGATGCCAGACACAGTGTCAGTATGTCTCTCCGCCTGTAGGTGAGGATTCTGGAGGCTTCAGTTTCACAGTATCAGACGGAGAACACACGTCTCCTCTCTATCGATTTGTGGTCACCGCCAGGCCACTCACCATCACCATGGAAACCCAGGAGGAGCTGATGGTGTTCCCAGGTAAGATGCCTGGCTGATCATAATGTTATAGAGCAGTGGTTTTCAACCAGTGGTCCCTGAGAGGATTCCAGGTGGTCCCCAACTAAATGATGGACAGTTGGTAACCAAATCGACCCTCATAGATCTGTAACTCTTGAGATCATAAAATGAAACCAAATGGACCCTTACGGGTCCATTTGGTTACATTTTACGCTCTCAGGAGTTAAATTATATTTAAACATCCGAATTGCCTAATTTTCAAGAATGTGCACATTTAGAACATGTAGAAGAATTGGTATTCTTTGTATCCACAACTTTGGCCAAGTTGTGGAAACAAACTTGAAAATCCTTGCTTTGGGGTCTGAGAGACAAAACTCAACATCAAGCAGTGGTCTGTGGCTAAAATGCAGAATAAATAGTTGGCCCTGGTATGAAAAAGGTTGAAAACCACTGTTATAGAGCCTTGTTATCAATCAGTTGTTAACATCACGGACACATCATGCATGTTATATCCAGTGTTGGGTAAGGTACTCACATTACTCATTAGGTACTTTTATAAACAATATAGCAGCGTAGCACTGTGTTACAAGTTAAAGTCCGGCATTCATGCATACTTGAGTGAAAATGTATACTTAAAAGTACAAAAAGTAGTATTATGCAGTGTCCTTTCAAATTTTCAGATGTATAAAGATCTTTTGAAAATAGCAAAACTTCGATTTCACAATATTTGTACCCAATATTGTAAGTACAAATACAGTACCTCAAAATTGAACAGTATAGTACAGTATGTGTGTTCAACACACACACACACACACACACACACACACACACACCCCACACACACACACACACCCCACACACACACACGCACGCACGCGCGCGCGCACACACACACACACACACACACAGGGAGACAGCAAAGGTTGTCCCGGATTGGTAGTCGACCCTGCAACATGGCATGACTTAGTTAGCAATATACTCTAACTTAATTAATTAATTAATTATTTAATTATATTTCCCACATGGAAAGAAGATATATGTATATGCCAATAAATGTACCATATAGTTTGCATATATGCAATAATCAGGTACATGTGGATATATAGGACATAGTACAGTTTATGTGACATATACCATAAAACAACATGCTACAGTCAGGCTCATATATTGTAACTAGGTGGGCAATTTCAGATATGTACATATATTTTCTTTCCATGTGGGATTTCTTTCACCAAAAATCAATTCATGGTCATGAAACAACAGGATCCTGGGTAGGTTGATTCTAGCCTTGTTATTTAATTGTTATAAATATTTTTTTGTAAATCTCTATGGGAAAAAAAATAGTTTTCAGTGGAACCATAAAACTGCCACCACTGCCCAGTCTGCCCTGCTAGTGCTGCCTATGCCCTTATTGTGCAGTCACTAGCTGGTTCAGGGCCATTTTCCACAGAACCAGTCCCAGCTCAGATTCCTGCCTGGGTGTATTACTTTGACAGGAAGCAGACAGTCCATCTCCAGTGCCAACCTGGGCGCTGTGACCAGTGAGGACGGAGATGAGATCAGCTACAGCCTGGTCAGACCTCCACGCCTGGGAAGACTCATCCTGGCCAATGACAGGAACCAGTACGAAGAGATCACACGCTTCAGCCAAACACAGGTATGTATGACACAGTGTGGTGTGATATAGCACTGTGTTTATGTTTCCCAAACTGTTTAGCTTGCAACCCAAAATTTTGGTTGCAAGTTTTCATTTCTCCCTGTAAGCCTAACTATAGTGGAAATAGTGGAATCAGAACACCACAAGCTTGGCTATATTCACTACTTCTTAAAGGAGCATTCGGTGATTTGGGTGATTTGGAAAACTCTCCAGTCCCTCCAGTAACAAGATGTGCAACTGCACACAATACAGTGTGGGGAACTGCAATAGGCCAACAGCACATACACCAAGGCCCATCCCCACTCCATCCTGAATGGAGGAAGCTCTCATAGTTAGATAGATAGATAGACAGATAGACAGACAGATTATATGCAAGTAAAATACAAAAAAATGATAACAAAAACTATCTTAAATGTGTTCCTCTCCTCGGCCAGCAGAGGGAGACGTTGCACATGGAATATAGTCTGACAATGTATGGCAGAGAAATAGACTAACATCAGAGACTGACAGTTATAGACACGCCCTGCAGGCTACATGTGCTATTATAGTATTCTGCAGTTTTTGCACGCTAATCTTTGGATCTCTGAAAGCATTGAAATGAAATTACTTACCATAGAGTCCAGAGTTGATCACAATCAGGTTGTTCTGTTGTTTGTATTTGCCAGTACTGTAACCTCAAGCAAAAATAGTCACATTATCTATTCCAGGGCATAAATAGTAGTTGTAGTCTATTTGTGTTTGTTGTGCGTGCAATCCCAATGCATGCATGCTCCATGCATTTTTGCGTCTCTGCATGTGTGCGTGTGTGTGTGTGTGTGTGTGTGTATGTGTGTGTGTGTGTGTGTGTGTGTGTGTGCGTGTGCGTGTGCGTGTGCGTGTGCGTGCGTGTGCGTGCGCGTGTGCGCTCGTGTGATTTAAATATTAAGAGGAGAGAAATAGAATACTCTCCACCAGCAAATAGAAAAATACTTAAACTAAAAACATAGAAGAAGGTTGAAGTTGAACGAGTGGTCTTACTTTTAAGTTGTGTGTAAGATGTAAGATTATTGTCAGTGAGTACAGACAGCAGAAAGGATGACCATACGTTGGCCTGACGGCCTCGGGTCAACGACACACACAAAGACAGAGAAGACAGAGAAGAGACAGACTCGTCACAGGGTGGCAGATCATTTATACCTGAAAATGTGTGTGTGTGTGTGTGTGTGTGTGTGTGTGTGTGTGTGTGTGTGTGTGTGTGTGTGTGTGTGCGTGTGCGTGTGCGTGTGCATGTGCGTGCGTGCGTGCGTGCGTGTCAGTTAAGGTTAATGTCTCTGCAAGTAAATGAGGACTGTATAACGTGGTCGAGCGTGCACAGAATGATGTCTGCTCAATATAGTATGCACAAGGCACACTGCATGAGTACACTTCAAACACATCTGCACATGTGCATGAGGAGTTGAAGTTAGGACTTGCTGACCTCAAAGCCTATCCAGGCTCACTCTCACATTCCAGACCACTAGCTGTTGTTCCTCCTGGCTCAGCTCACATTGACAAACCACTCTAGATACACTGTTTCCTGTCTGGCTGCTAAAGGTTGTTCTCCAACAGTGAAGATATAGCTGTGTAGAGCTTTGAAATGATAATATAGACCACATTCTGCTGCTATGCCGCCAGAATGCGGAATGCCTTACCAACACAACAGCCATAAAAAGTGTAACTGCAGGTGGGTGCAAATTGTAACTGAGCCCTCCAACAAGTCAAAAGTCTAGGCTTATCAAGCAATCACAGAGGTGCCGGAGGGGGCCTGGCAGGGACCCTCAGTTGCTAATTTTGCCCCCTCCAGGGCCAGACTGGAGGCCATTTTTTTACCATGATAATAATCATGACAGTGAATGGAAGGAATTATTAGAATTTCTCCCAATTGCTTTAATGCATACAGTAGAGTACATAGAAATGCACAATATAATAATAACACATACACATATTTTTGTCAAATATGTTTTAATTGAAGACATACTGTATTGCAAAATTGTCACAAAATTACAGAATTACTTTCGTCTGAAGAAATAAACAAGTATAAAACAAAATAATGATTTTATTTTATTTTTGATCCCTACCACTGTCCTCAATTGCAGTGGAATTTATTAAGGGAGCAGCAACGTTTCGGCCTATGCGGCCATCATCAGGCTGTATCTTTTTTCAAGGACAAAGGAGAGAGCCTGCTATATAGACTAGCCAGCCTATGGTGAACCTGTCTGAGCGCACCATGTGACTCAGTCCATTTAAGGTGACAGTTACAATAAAGTTTTTTATAAAGGTAAACTGTCACAAAAAAGAGAAAAGCTCCTATTGCAGTGTGATTAAAAACATCATATAAAGCCATAGAAATATGACATCATGACAGCATATAACAAACATTACATTAAAGAAAAGAATACAAAATCATGATGGGAGGAAAAACACATTATGCTGGTAGGGGCTTCAAGAAAAACCTTCCCTGTAAAAGAAAAGGGAATAGTTTATCATGTAGTAAAAACAGTGAAAAAGTTTAAAAACATTCATTGAGCTGAAGTACAATAAACAATAAACACAGATCATAACATGACACTCATAGGCAATTCATCGTTTAGGCCTTTGGGTGCTAGAGTCTGTAGAGTATATATCCAAAACAATTCTCTTCTTTTTAAAAGAAGGTCATGGTCACCACCTCTTGGTGGTGGATCAACTTTTTCAATGCCACAGAAGCGAAGAGAACTGATGTCATGCTTTTGATCATTGAAATGCACAGCCACAGGATAGTCTCTATCATTTCGACGAATAGAACTTTTATGTTCACTGATCCTGTGTTTTAATTTCCTTGTGGTTTTGCCCACATAGGCTAAACACAAGGACAACGCAACATGTACACAATATGTGTGGAAGCACACGTTATGACACTTTTAATAGAAAACACTTTACTTGAGTGCGGATGGCAAAAATGATCCGTTTTGTAAGTATTGTTGCATTGTGCACAATTACCACAGCGATAGTTGCCGTTACGTAGAGGGGCTAATAGAGTCTGGCTGGCCTGTGGAGGCGTGCGCTTTTGGTCAGCATGGACAAGCATATCTTTCAAATTACGACCCCGTTTGAAAACGAAAAGGGGTTTGTAATTGAAAATATGCGAGAGGGCAGGATCAGATCTGAGGATATGCCAATATTTATTAAACACAGGTTTTATGATGCTAGAGTGTGGAGAAAAAGTGGTAATGCATGTGACTGAGAACTTTTTATCCTCTCTCACACTTTTTTTTGAGAAGATCTGCCCTGGGTTTATTCAGTGCCGTGTCGTATGCTTTTTTGATCCACTCAGCCGGGTATCCCCGTTGGAGGAACCTGGCGGTCATGTCGTCCGCCTTTTTAATGTAATCCTCAGTGGAAGAGCATACTCTCCTGAGGCGAAAAAACTGACTTTTGGGGAGACCTCTTTTAAGAGGTGTAGGATGGAAACTGTTGGCCATTAAAAGGGTGTTTTTGTCAGTTTCCTTTCTGTATAGGGTGGTGATCAGGGACTTGTTTTGCTTTATGACCCACATGTCAAGAAAATGAACTTTTTCAGAGCTATACTCCATAGTAAACTGTAAATTGCTGTTAAAGCTATTCAAAAGAGTATAAAAATCTTGCAACTGATCAGTGGTCCCTTGATACAAACAATAAACGTCATCTATATACCTATACCATTTTAAAATATTGGGCAGGTGTATCATTGAGGAGGTGAAAAAGAACAACCTGACAGCAGTGCTATGTTTCATTGACTTCAAAAAAGCATTTGATTCAATAGACAGAGGCATAATGCTGAAAATACTCAAGGCATACGGGATCCCCCCGAATCTACTCCGGGCTATAGAGGCCATGTACAGGGACACAAGAGCCAAGGTGGTAACCCCAGATGGTATCAGCGAGGAGTTCGAAATCATGGCAGGGGTGCAGCAGGGAGACACTCTGGCCCCCTTCCTTTTCATCATAGCTCTGGACTATGCACTCAGAAAAGCCATCAGTGGACGGGAGCAGGAGCTTGGCTTCACAATTACACCAAGGAAGTCTAGCAGAATCCCTGCTGTAACCCTGGCAGACCTAGACTACGCAGATGACATCTGCCTGCTGTCTGACCGCGTGGAACAGGCCCAGGAACTCCTGAACAGAGTGGAGGTGGAATGTGCTAAGGTTGGCCTCAGATTGAATGCAAAGAAAACTGAGGTCATCACCTACAACATCCACACGGACCACCCGCCAATTACAACATTAGATGGCAACGCCCTGAAAGAGGTTACTGACTTCAAATACCTAGGCAGCTGGGTGAACTCCACAGAGCAGGACATCAAGGTCAGGAAGGCACTAGCGTGGAGGGCCCTGAACGGTATGTCAAGAGTGTGGAGCTCTAACCTCCCGCAACACATAAAGCTGAGCCTCTTCCACGCCACTGTGGAGTCTGTCCTCCTGTATGGCTGTGAAAGCTGGACCCTGACACCAACCCTACAGAAATCCCTGGATGGGTGCTACACCAGAATGCTGCGAGCTGTTCGGAACGTGGACCAGAACACCCACATCACCAACCAGGACCTATACGGGCAACTGCCGAGGGTCAGCAAGAAGGTAGCAGCTAGGAGGATGAGGTTGGCCGGCCACTGCCACAGACATGGCGAGCTCCCAGCCAGCAGGCTGGTCCTGTGGGAACCAACACACGGGCATCGATCGCGAGGACGCTCTGCGCTAACATACGTGGACGTCCTGAAGAAGGATGCGGGAGCTGAAAGCTCTTCGGAGCTGGCCGGGTGTATGGAGAACCGGAAGGACTGGAGACTCCGATGGAAGCTCGTCTGAGGACGACTAAGAGAGAGGTGTGCATTCTGTTCAGGGTTAAAAATGAATTGTTCTTCAAAGAACCCCACATACAGATTAGCGTAGTTAGGCGCACAAATGGAACCCATACTAGTGCCAGACACCTGCAGATAGAAATCACCATTGAACTTGAAGTAGTTCTTTTTCATAACCCAATTGGTGAGTTCAATAATAAAACGATTAGGCGGATTGGCAGTGGCATCACGACTGTTAAGGTAATGGCCTAAGGCCTCTACACCACCATCATGTGGTATGTTTGTGTACAAGCTGGCAACATCAAATGTAACCAAAAAAACATCATCTGGCAAGTCAGTGATACTGGAAATATTGTTTATGAAATCAGTTGAATCTCGGATGTATGCTGGTAGAGCATGTACATAGGGTTTAATGAAGTAGTCCACAAACTCAGAAAGAGGAGCCAATAATGAATTTGTTTGAGCGACAATAGGGCGGCCCCTTTTTTTACTTTTGATGTTGGGATTTTTACCCTCTCCTACGCACCTGTCGCAGTAGGTGTGCATAGGTCTTTTTTCTGTTGTTGATCCCTACCACTGCCACAATATTACGGAGATATTCATGGGAATCACCTTACCATAAATGCAATGCAATGGGCCACATCAGTGGCACCATATTTAGGTACCGGTAGTTCTGCTCAGTTAATGGACAAGGGCAGCCACATCGTATTGAATTGTCTCTAACTACCTTATTCTCTCTAGATGTAGTATGCTAATCATCTAATTCAGCCAATGTTCAAATGTAGGAGCCTACTCATTTTAACACATACACATTATTATTATGTGTATGTGTGCCCAGGTGGTCACACATACATCATTTAGGTGGTCGTAAATGATGTTGTCCATCATATTACCAGCCATATGACCAGCAAACCTCCCGGTGCTCCCGCAGGCCAATCCGGGCCTTGGCCCCTCGCTTTAGGTTTTATGTACCTACATATTGTTTTACTACATGAAAACGAGCTGTGCTCCTTCATGATTTTCAACAATTCCCCTTCATTCACTTCATCCTAGAGCCTGAGCCTGGGTTACAGTAAATGAATAAATTGTTAGTTCTGCCTCACATCAATTTGTTTTTGGTTAGTTGTTGTCAAGCATTAGTAAAATATAAAAACATAGTGATGTGACCCTATGAAAACAATGTCAGCATCTAATTTTAAAATAAAAAACACTGACAGCTATGAGTACATGTATTTGTCTGGGCACCTTCCAGGAAAAAATGTACAACTTTAGACTTTTTAAACTTTTGTTTTGGTGAAAACTTTTGCATCCAGATACAGACAAGACATTTTTTTCTTTCCAAACACTACAGTAGCTATATTATACTTAACATCTTTATTATTAAGTTGAATATGTGATTATCACAATATTGTAGTGTTGATTTTGACAGAATTGTTTTTATTTATGTATTCTTGTTTTAGTCCTAGTGTATAATATTTTTTAATTTAGTGTTAGTTCTCTTTTAGGATCTTTGTACAGTTTGTACAGGTGATTTACTAAAATGTACTGTGGCCAGCTGTGTTGGTGTTGAAACCCCTGATGTATACTCAGTAGTTGGGAGCTTGTAGATTGGCAACACAGTTAGTCTCAGTCATAATGCATTTATTGTTTTGTCATTGAAAAGATGTAGTTGACAAACATGCAGTATATTGTCGTAGTTGTAGTCCTGCGAAGTCAACACTACAATGTTGAATATGTCACCTCCTAAAGCAGTTTACTCTCTTATCTGGTTTCATGTCCCAGCAACACTGTCAGGCTTCAGTTGGAGTCTGGTAATCATATCCCAAACTTTCCAAAGAATATTTCCAAAAAGCCACTGATTTGTAAAAGGAAAAAAAAGAAACTCCTGTGTTTTATTTGTACTCCTCTGTGGACCTCTAGTTGGAGTCTGGAGCAGTGTATTATGAGCACCAGATGCCTGCAGATCCATTCTGGGTGGTGAGGGACTCCATTGAGCTGATCCTGTCGTCTCAGCCGGCGCCTGATGTCCGACACATCCTGCCCATCACAGTGTCTTACTACGCTGCTCACCGCAACGTCTCCTCACAGCTGTGGAGGAACAAAGGTAAGCCTCAGCACAGGGACAGTGACTATTAGACCACTGTTTCCCCAATTACACCATTTGGTTTGTAACCAAATGGTAACCGTGGTAACCTGACTTGCGTACGCATGACATATGGCATATATCAGGCCTATGGCATATAGTTGCCGATTGTCATTGGCTCATTGTAAAGCGTCCTTGGGTTCATGAAAGGCGCTATATAAATTCAAGTTATTATCATTATTTTATTGTATATTTAAATTTCTGACTTACGTAATTTTCAAGAATCTACACAATTAGAAAATGTAGAAGGATTGTCATTTTGACCAATGTTTTGCCAATTTATCTCTCCTAAATTGTGGAGAAAAACTTACTTCTGGGTCCGAGAGACTAGACTGAACATCAGACGGTGGTCCTTCGTGGCTAAAATGCTACAGTAAATGAATATTGTGCCCTGGTATGAAAATGGTTGAAAACCATTGAATATAAGCAACTATAATATAAGCAAGTACTTGTTTTTTGTGACACTGTGATTTATTTACTCATTTTGGAACGTACTATAGCCAAGTATTCATTACAAAGCATGAATGGAATGAAACATATAAATTTGTATGAGTATGAAGTTACAATTGAATGAAGTTACAACTGGCACTGGGTGCCCCTGGCACCCTTCTAAAATCGCCACTGGTCACAAGTAAATATCCCATATCCCATTTTCAAAGAATTCCCACATTTTATCCAGATTTTTTCATGAAACTTGTTTTTAAAAAAACAAAAACAAAAACAAGACAAGAATAAGAAGTAGGGGCAGGTCTGCAAGAATCTTGCATTTTCACTAGTTTCGGTCCTACGGAGACATAACATTTCTCTTTTGTTTTGTCCTAAAAAAAAAAAAAAAACACGGACAGTTCCGATTCTCTATTATGATTGGCTTAGCCACTTTCAAAGCATTGTAAGTAAAAGCTGGAAATGGAATTGTGCAGTAAGAAACATTTTCTTGCGCCTAATAAAATAACAAGGTCCTCTTTCAAGTCAGACTTCATCTGCGTATCTCATTTCACACGCGAAGACAAGTTTCACAAGAGCGCTGCAGAATTATGTGCAAAGTGTACAGAAATACCCAACTTTTCATCCAAATAAAATAATCCACAACATGCTGAGGGAAACCAGCTCCATGTAGACCCCTTTCTTCGCACGCGCACGCACACACACACACACACACACACACACACACACACACACACACACACACACACACACACACACACACACACACACACACACACACACACAGATTTATGTAGAGAGGACTTTGGCCAGTATAACTGGTATTTTTCTAGTTGCAGAATAAATAACACACACACACACACACACACACACACACACACACACACACACACACACAACACACACACACACACACACACACACACACACACACACACACACACACACACACACAGAAACACACCAAGTGCATGCACGCACATGCCAAACAAAAGAAAATTTTGGGACACTTCTGAAGTCCATTATAATTCAGGTAACACAAGCTTGGCTCTCACAACTGAAACCATAGTGATGTAAGAAAATATTAAAGATTGCTATGAACATGTATTACTGTATACATTAGGGTTGTGTTCAGTTCACATAATATACAGTATAATATTGGTAATATTGGTAATAATATTGGTTATTTGCTGTCTTCCCTCAGGTCTGGAGATCGTTCAGGGTCAGAGGAAGGCCATCGACGGCTCCATCCTGGACGCCTCCAACCTGCTGGCCAGCCAGCCAGAGTCGGAACGAGACCAGCTGGACGTGCAGTTCGAGATCCGCCGCTTCCCCGCGCACGGCCGCATCACCCTCAAGGGTACCGACATCCCCCGGGACGCCCCACTCTTCACCCAGGAGGAGGTGAACCAGGGCCAGGTGGAGTTCCTCCACGACGACTCTGGAGCCTCTTCTGACAGCTTCGGCCTCCAGGTCTGTAGGGGAGGGATGATAAATGTTATAAACCTCCAGGTCTGTAGGGGAGGGACGATAAATGTTATAAACCTTCAAGTCTGTATAGGAGGGACGATAAGTGTTATAAACCTTCAAGTCTGTAGGGGAGGGACAAAGTGTTATTGTTAGGGACATAAAAGGTGACGGTGACATCTCCACTACAATAACAGGAACTTTATCCGTACTTAATAGATAAACCTGCATGCTGTAGCAGCCATTCCTACTACGACAGAACCTACACTTTATAGGACATAGTGTCCACAACGTCTGTTTGACACACGCTGCATAGACGTGTCACCATGGTAACCTGTCACCGTTGCAGATAGCTGTTTGCTTAACGATTTTGACAGCTACAGCGATTGCATCATAGCAGTCGTACTTCCAGTAAGGGGTGCTGTTCTGAAAATGTAGCAGGATGATAAGTGTTATTACGTTGTAGTATATATGGTGATAAAATTGCAATAATCGTATTGAAGATGACTCATGTTCACTCTACCGGTCTGGTGTTACACTCTTAACAAGTCCGTGTGGAAACAAGTAGCCAACTAGCTGTCCTATTGTTACAGCAGATATTTTTAATATCGGGAAATTGAACTTTGCCATAGTGTGGATTCACTTTTGTAGAGGTGCACTATACTTGATAAGATTCTGCTCAAATCGATTCGCCAAAAATAGTCGTTCTACAATCTCACGCCGCTCAGTGTGAGCTCGTAGGCCAGCTATTTTGGCGAACGTTCCTCCTAGAGATGTTGGGCATTCAAGTGGTTAAAGGGAAATTCCACCGATTTTTAAGGGTCCTGAAAGAAAAATCATTAACATGGTTAACTTGGTAACACAGCTTGATGATGTCATCAAGTTGTGTTTCACTATGTTAATGTTTTTTTTTCAGACCTCCATTTCTAGAAAACACAGAATGGGAGGAACTTTTTTTTATCATGTCCACAGTCCACACAATATCTCTAAGGGGAATTCCACGCATTTTCAACATTTTTTCTGAGAGTGTACAAATGGAACCAAATGAACCCTAACGGGTCCATTTGGACCTAAAAGAAAAATCATTAGCATGGTCTATTTCTAGAAAACACAGAATGGGAGGATCATCCTGGAGCTACAGAGTGAGCGTAGAGCATTGAGGGAACGTACTGGGGCTAATTAATTAATGACATAGTAAAATGTTGAAAATGGGTGTAATTCCCCTTTAAACGTAACGCGATCGTTCAATAACAGTCAGCGTCAAATCGCAACTACTTTCGCTACAGTGACTGCGAGGTGTGTAACTCTCATACCATCCCTCCAGGTCCGTCTCAGCCCTAAGGGCCGTGGCGCTGCCTCCCCCTCCTCCCCGTCCCACGCCGTGGTCCTGGAGGAGGTGTTCCACGTGGCGGTGCGGCGGCGTGACTCCAGCCCCCCTGAGCTGGTGAGCATGGACATGCTGCTGGAGGTGCTGCAGGGCTCCATGACGGCACTGACCCGGAAGCACCTCAACACGCGCGACGAGGACAGCCCTCCGGACGAGGTGCGCTTCCTGGTGACCAAGGCCCCTTCCAACGGCCGCCTGGTGGACACCCTGACCGCGGACCCCCTCCAGCAGTTCACCCAGGAGATGGTGAACAGCGGCCGCGTGGGCTTCGTCAGCGACGGCAGCCTGGCCGGCAGCTTCGTGGAGTTCGTGGTGTCGGACGGGAAGTACCGCACAGAGCCGCACACGCTGCACATCGGAGTGCTGGCCAGGACACTGGTGCTGGCAAAGACCCCAGAGATACAGGTTAGAGACCACCACGTTTTCACGATTTTTCAAAAATAGCAGAGATACAAGCTCATAGCGCGCCACTCGGTGGCGCGCTATGAGCTTGTAGATCTGCTATTTTTCAATAGTTAAAACATAATGCTTAAGGGTTAAATTGTATAAAGGTAATAGAGGCAACTTTTGTTTGTACAAACACACTTGTACGTTTAAACAGATTTGTTTAAAAACAGAATCTAACTCCACCTCACCTCCACTCTATTGGCTCATTATGAATCTGCTGGAGAC
Source organism: Benthosema pterotum (assembly GCA_039105355.1). Taxonomy (NCBI): domain Eukaryota; kingdom Metazoa; phylum Chordata; class Actinopteri; order Myctophiformes; family Myctophidae; genus Benthosema; species Benthosema pterotum. The sequence goes on from CM076969.1 coordinate 27,980,316, forward strand.
TGCTGCACTGTGATTGGCTAAAACACTGCCTCACCCCACACAACCCCGACAAATTAGCACTGCCTTTCCTGAGCTTGATGAATGTTTTGTTTTCATGATTTGTTGACAACAACAAAGTTCTGCAGGACAAATTGTCTGTCTGCAGGGAAACAGCTGCAGAATCAAAGTAGAAGCCGTCGAGGGGAAAAGTGCTTTTTGGCTAAAAAGTTGCCTCTATGACATTTTAAGCGCAAATATTTGCAAATAATTGTGAATGTAATTAATGATTTAATTCTGTTTTTGGCATTGGAAATTAGAATATTATGAATATAAATTCCATTTGGCTTTTAGGCTTCATAATACAAAAGTGTGGAGGGCAAGTACACTATACTATACTATACTATACTATACTATACTATACTATACTATACTATACTATACTATACTATACTATACTATACTATACTATACTATACTATACTATACTATACTATACTATACTAATAGAATACTGCAAATAGCTGATATACAAACTTACAAGGCTGGTATAAGCTTATAAATCTGCTATTTCTCCCTTCAAAAAGGTTGTGACATTAATTTTCCATTATTTTTTTATTTTTTTATTTTTTAGGTTTTATAATCTCAGTTACCCACATAAAACCTGACCTTTTTTCTGTCCTGGAGTTTTCTGTGGCTATTGAGCTGCAATGAAAACAGGCAAAACAGTGGAAACAGTGACATCTGTTGGCAAATCCAATTGCCATGAGTTTTTCAGAATGTGACATCACATTCAGCCGTAAAATCCGAGCACTTGTTTGAGCCAGAAGAAAATCTAGACCACAGAAAATCTACTGAATGTTAAAAGTTCAGGTTTTTGGGGTGGCAAAAAAATACAAGAACTTTTTAATGTCACAATCCATTTAATTAGAATACTGTTTCAGTAAAAACAATTGCGATTTTCTGGAATAATTGTGATTAGATTTTCATGTAATAATCGTGACCACCCCACACAGGTCCGGCAAGGGGACGACGAGACGCTGGTGACAGAGGACATGCTACGCGCCACCACCGGAGGCCCCATCGAGGAGGAGGTCCTCTACAAGATCACCAACGTGCCCAAGTACGCCGCCGTCATGGTGGACCGGCAGCCCACGTCGGCCTTCACCCAGACGCAGATCAAGGAGGGCCGCGTCAGCGTGCGCTTCGTCAAGTCCACCTCGCCGCGGGACAGCGTGGCGTTCGTGGCGCGCAGCCGGGCGGCCAACGCCTCGTCGGTCCTCAACATCACGGTCAAACCGTTGGCCCGTATCGCCCGCGACCCGCTGCTGCCGCGCGGCGCGCTGGTCCGCCTGGACCGGAAGCTCCTGGACGCCACGCCGCTGGTCAACAAGACCCGCACCAACCCCGTGTTCAGCGTCATCCAGCAGCCGCGGGGCGCCCGGTTCGTCAGGTCGCAGGGTCAGCCGGGAGCCGGTCAGCCCGTCGACACGTTCAGCCAGCGCGAGCTGGACGACGGCCGCGTGGCGGTGGAGATCCTCAACGACCCTCCCGGCTCGCAGCAGCAAGGCGGCGGCGGCGTGGTCCAAGACGAAGCACGCTTCCTCCTCAAAGCCCACGGCGTGCCCCCGGCGGAGTGCGTCCTGTCCTTCCGGACGGCGCCTTACAACGCCTCCGGCGTCTACCCCGCCACCCTGCTCCGGGTGCCGCCCGAGTCGCCGTGGGTGGACAGCAACGACCTCCCCGGTGGCGGCGGGGCGGGTGCGGGGTATCCCCGCGCCACGCCGGCGGCCGGCCCGCGCTGGAGAGGCAACATGGACTGGCCCCACGGAGGGGAGGGCCCCACCACGGCCCCTCCCTCGTCCGGCGGTCCCGGAGGTTCCGACTCCCACCGGAAGCCCGTGGTCTCGCGGCGCAACAACCTCTGGTCCATCCTCATCCCCATCCTGGTCATCCTCCTGCTGCTCCTGCTGGCCGCCATCCTGGCCTACTACCTGATCCGCAAGAACAAGACGGGCAAGCACAACGTCCAGAACGCCTCGGCCAAGCCGCCCAAGAACGGCGAGGTGGCCGGGACGACGGAGACGTTCCGCAAGACGGACGCCGCCAACAACATCCCCATGTCCAACATGGACTCCTCCAAGGAGGCCGACCCGGAGCTGCTGCAGCACTGTCGGACATCGAACCCGCCCCTGAAAAAGAACCAGTACTGGGTCTGAGATGTTCGGAGATACAGGGGGAAGAAAGGCAAGTGTGTGATTTTTGTGCGGACGATGCTGCCTCATTCCTGCGTAATTCAGTATTGTCGCCCTCGTGTATTCGCGGTAATGCGAATAAAATAGTGTTTGGGACGCTGCCTGCCAAATCGATCTGCTTAAAAAAAGAAAATGAAGACCTCTTTTCCACAGTAGTATTATAAATTATAAAACACTTGATATCATTGGTTACTCTCTTTTATCTCATGCAAGCGAAACTGTGGGCCAATACTCAGGTGATGAAACACTGAATAGCTATTGGCAAAAAAAACAAAAAAAAACAACGAGGGGCAGTTTCTTCAGCCGTGTCTATTTATTTGTTAAGTTTGTATCATTCCTTTTTTTGGTCAAAAGGGCACGAAATGAGGACATGAACGCGCTTGTGCGTGTTTGCAAAGGTTTTATTTTGTTGTGTGCGCTCTTCCGTTGTATTCCATACAAAGGTATTATTAAGTGTCTGTCTGTCTTTCTGTGGGCTTGTTGTTCCAAAGGAGAGGTGGATTTGTGTTGTACACACTTCAGATATGAGCAAGGGCGGATCGGGGCGACTTCATCGCCCGTGTTGCTTCGCCCCATGGGCGATGAGGTCACACCCATACCATTTTTCAGGACTTATTTTAGGCAAGAAAAACATCAATAACAACGTCAGTTGTTGTTAAAGTTGCAACAAACACGTGATGTGATGGTCTCAATGATTAAATGCTGTGGCACAACAATTGTAGTTAGTTAGTAGTATAGTGTTCCAAGTTTTTTTGATTATAAACACTTTAATTTGAAACATATTTGAAATTTGGGTTTTTTGCATGCCGTCATGTTTGGTGGGGCAGTCAGGGCATTTAGGGGGCATTGCCCCTGCCCATGCCCATGCCTAGATCCGCCCCTGGATATGAGGTACATGTACATGTTGTATGAGTGAAACAGATGATACGCTGCCTCTCTATGTTTTATGGTTATTTTTCCTATATCTTTGTGCATTTCTTCTTTTCTCAGACGAACTCAAAATGACAGGACTAGTCTCAATTTTGGGATGCAAAAAATGTTAGCCTGAGATGAACGAGTTTGGTGTGGTGAAGTCTTGTTCGTCCAGTTCAAAATGAGCATGTGTTAAAGTAGTACTGTACAGCAAAACCTATCCGACAAGGTTCCGTCCCGTTTCAGATTTTATCCTCTTATCCAGTGGTTTTCAACCTTTTTCATACCAGGGCCCCCTATTTATTCCGAATTTCAGCCACGGACCACCGTTTGATGATATCTTAGCCCCACAGACATCAAAACTAAAGATTTATTTTGCTTTTCTCCATAATACCAAGCTGGATTTCAGAGAAAACGAAACAGTCAAACATACAGATCCAAAATGATCTTCATTCTCTAGTTGTGTAGACCCTGGACTAATTCAGATAATGAATATTTTAACTCTTTGAGGGCGTAAACATGAAACATTTGGTTTCATGTTTAAAGAGTTACACCTGGTTAACCAACTTTCCATCATTTAGCCTGGGGACCACCTGGAATTCTCTCAAGGACCATTGGTGGTCCCCGGACCAACGGTCGAAAACCCCTGCTCTTATGCATTCCTCTGAAGGCGTTTGTTAATGTACACATACTGGACTGACAGGGCAAACCACCACAAAACCACACACACACACACACACACACACACACACACTGTATAATTACAGTCTTTCACGCATTCCCGATTGGCTGACGGGCACAGATGAGGTCACATCCTGATTGGCTGACAGGCAGGGATGAGGTCACTATGGAACTATGAGGTTTTCATTTTTCCAATGAGGCGGCAGAGTGCCTTATATGCTGAGATTTGGTTGGTTGGGTTTGGTTTATTTTGGTTGGCACATTAGTTTGTGAGATAGTTGATCAGCTAGTTGGTTGGTTGGTTGTTGACGTGGGAATAAAGTATTAACAGAAAGAAAGGTTCCACTGGTTGGATATTAAAATGTAAAAGGATGCTGACAGAAATGTGTGTCATTTTCTGTTTGCCGTGTGTTAGGTCTATAGATACTGGTGATGTTATGCATTCCATTCAGTCTTTCCTTAAGAGAAACATTAATGTGTCAACAAGCTAATAAGAGACACCTTGTATTTATTCTCATCAGATTATTCTTTCCAATTAAATGATTATTAAGGTACCTGTTAAAGCAGGTTAGATTCAATCCAAAATTGAATGCTATAGAATCTTTTTTTGTTTGTTTGTTTTTTATCTCTGACCTGTGGAGACTCTGTTTATAAATTTGATCAAAGTATTATTATTCTTATTTTATTTTTTATTATGGACTGTTTAGAACAATACAACCGAGGGCACAATGTTTAGCATTTCTGGTGCAAGGTAATCAGGTAAGGTTAGCGTTTCTGTCTTAGTGCCTGACACTGATTAAAAACATTCAACAGACTAGATCTATTTCAGTATTTGTTGTATATATTTTTTTATATTTCATCTATCTATATTAGGATGCATCAAGGCTATTTTGTATTTCAATTTCGTCGAGCAACAAAGTATACACTTGCCTTAAGTCATCTCCTTTAGGAGTACATGCTGTACTTTGCTGTTTTTCTCCTTTGATTGTCTTCTATTTTTGTATCTTTGTACAAGAGCAGGAATCCTCACCTATAGCTGTGTTAAACTTCACCAGAGTGCTCAGGAAATGGACTGTGTTTTAATATCACTGTCGTCATTTTGTAAAGTTCTCCAAAATTAAATAGACTTATCCTATTTTTTTTTTAAGTTCCGCACTTAAAAAGAAAACAAACAAATAATAATAATATCCTGCCTCTGGATCTATCGTCTGTGTTTCTTATTGATGTTTGTGTGTAAATACTCTATTTTTGAATGCTATTATTGTTGGTCATCTAGGTTAAAATATATTTCACTGTGTAAGAGACTTGACATTGTTGTGTTTGTACGATTTGCCCACTGCACACTGTGTGTGTGTGTGTGTGTGTGTGTGTGTGTGTGTGTGTGTGTGTGTGTGTGTGTGTGTGTGTGTGTGTGTGTGTGTGTGTGTGTGTGTGTGTGTGTGTGTGTGTGTGTGTGTGTGTGTGTGTGTGTGTTCTTTGCTAGCTCCCCCACAAAGGTATGAAATCTTCTTGTTATTCTCTTGTTAGCTCTATTTTCTTCTCACTATTTATTTTTTCTGTCAACCCCCATTTTTTTTTTATCTTATACTGATACGCGATGACTTGATTTAAAATGTAACCCAACATGCTAATACAGAACCATGCTTTAGTACTCAGAACAAGAAGACATGTCCAGTTGAAGCTACAGTGTGTCGGAGAGCTTAATTGTCCCAACACTAATGGAAAATAAAGGGTACATGCAACAAGATTGTCTGTGCACGTGCTTCCTGATTTTGCATAGGTATCCTTCTGTCATAGAGTTTACATCTAATATGTCAATTAAACATAACTGAATGTGTACAAATGTAAGCATACCGACCCATAACCATAAGTGTATTTGGTTACATTTCCAGCTGAGATCTGTCATGGGAATGTTTGGTGGTTGGGTGGGACATAATTATGCTGCCATATGTTGGAGGATAAAACATAATAATTGTTGTGATTATTAGTGCATCTTCTCTCCCTATATATAAAAAACGAATAGGCTTATAATAACAGGGGTGTCAAACTTGAATACACGGCGGGCCGAAATAGAACAATAGGTACGAGTCGAGGGGAGGGGCGGGCCAACCTGACTGTGTTACACACAGCACCGGTTTACCAGGACGTCACAGGAAAACTGTAGAAGTAATTTTCCTTCAATAATCATGAAAGTCCCTTTATAGCAACATAAATGCAAAGATGAAAGATGCATTAAAAACTGATTGCATTAAAGCACAGTTTGATGTTCTAGCAAGTATTGCTTTCATAGTAACATGATAAAGTAAATCAATTGAGTGTTGAGAAAGTAAAACAATTAGTTCCATTCATGGTGTGTGCAATATACCAGAGGGCCTAATAGTAATTAAATATCATCCCGCAGGCCGAAGATAATTCATTCACGGGCCTGATTTGGCCCCCCGGGGCTTGAGTTTGGCATATGCAGCCTAGAGGCTCCAAGAAGTAGACAGAAGTAGGTTTATTATTAGTATTCTACTAAACAGGGGTTTTCAACAGGTGGTCCGGGGACCACCACTGGTCCCTTGAGAGGATTCCAGGTGGTCCCCAGCTCAGTTGTTTAACCAGATGTAACTCTTGAGAGCTTATGAAAATATGAAAATGAAAATATTCATCAGGTGAATTAGCCCTACTCTACACAACTAGAAGATTAATGGTCATGGACAGAAGCAAAGGAAATCTTTAATTTGGGGGGTCTGTGGGTCTAAAATGTCCTGAAATGGTGGTCTGTGGCTAAAATTCTGAATAAATGGTGGGCCCTGGGATGAAAAAGGTTGAAATCCATTTCATCCCATTCAACCTTTTCTGGGATGAAAAGGTTGAATGGGCACACAACTGCTGTGTGCCCATTTGGCCACCAGGTGACATCAGAGTGCAGGCCCAGCCTTGCATGTGATGTGTGCACCGTGCAGTTCTCTCTCCCAGAGTCGTCATTCTTTCCTATGAATGGCCTTTAAGCTTGAGTTTTCTTTCAGCTGTTCCCATTTTCCTGCAGTAGAATTGAACTTGTGTGTTTCTCACCTGCTGCTAGTGGCTGTTGTTGGGGGAACAGGAAGGAACTGTGTGCACGGCAGCACGGTGCATTGCTGTCTTATGGCCCAGTAGCAGTTGTTGCACGCCCTCTGATGACACCTCCTATAGGCTATGCTGCTGTCTTTCTGTGCTGGAGCCTTTTGCAGGTAACATACTGTACAACAGTGGTTTTCAACCTTTTTGCCACCTGGGCAAACCAAATGGACCCTCAAGGGTCCATTTGGTTTCGTGTTTACGCTCTCAAAAGAGTTACATCTGGTTAACCCACTGTCGAGCATTTAGCTGGGACCACCGGAACCCTCTCAAGGACCACTTGAGAGGGTCACAGTTATTTTGTGTGACTTTAGGCTAGCCTAGGCATATTCTTACCACAACAATGACATGACAAATCTGCAACCATTCCCCACACTACAACCATAGGCGGAAATGATGGGCCCTGGTCCACCACTAGCCAAAGTCACCACTAGCCAAAGGGTTTTTTTTTCTCTTCTTCCCATTGTGGCACATAGTGTCTGTACACACGCATGCCGGTATAAATGATGACATAATAGGCCTGCGATATTCACCTATACAATTCAGCAGGATTTACAAGGGATTGCTTAATACTGTTGTGGACAGGCCCTGGGCACGTGCCCGCTGTGCCCGGTGGATAATCCTCCCCTGACTACGACTTTCTTTGCCATAATAAGACCTATACCAAGCTGAAAGGTTTTAATAAGGCCATTCATTGGCCTTTGTCAACATCAGCCCCAGAAGGTGTCTGCCAATTATTCAGACCTCCCAATATTCCGACCATCAGAAAAAGGTTAGGTTAATTCAACCTTACAACAGGTTTTACAAGCTCATGACGTGTAAAGTATTTTTAACCACTCACAGCAGTAGCACTGTGTGACATCCCTCTGACAGGGCTGTGTTGCCATGGTACCATGATGTTACCATGGTAACATGCTGTGTACATTGAACAGGCTTGAGTAAAAAAAAAAAAAAAAAAACCACAAAAAGCCCTCTAGTCAGGTTTGAGCAAGACCTTGCTATGAGGCAATGTAACCATAGTGTAATCAGTACTCCTAGATGCTGTGACACACAAAACACAATGCTCAGCACTGCCTGAACTGAGATGAATTTTAACATAGTCCTGTCTGCCCCTGTAGTTTTTGTACCTGTTTTGTAAAACCTTGTGATTCAGTGCTTGATTTTCCACCTGTGTCCTCTTAGTCTTGTCACGTATGTCAAGAGTGTTCTTCTCACGTTTATGATGCTGGAATTCAAGTTTCCATATTGTTTGTGTTGGTTTTTGAAAACTTTAGCTACTTGTTACTTTGTACATTTGAATTGGTATAACAAAACATAGGCCTACAGTACATGTCATATTCCACTTCTGTGAGCTTGTATAGATCTGCAATTCTGAATAAGATTTGAATACATTTTATACATACATTCTGAAATTGCACAGACTGCACATTGAGTACTTTTGTACTTGTATTGTTGCTATTTGAAGTGAATCTTGAGGCCTTGCTACTTTTTGTATACTTTTTCTCATTGCAATATTGATACTTTTACTTTTCCCACTCCTGCATGCTGCTGTGGGTGTCAATCTGAGACTCAGACACTCTCTCTCTCTCTCTCTCTCTCTCTCTCTCTCTCTCTCTCTCTCTCTCTCTCTGTCTCTGTCTCTGTCTCTGTCTCTGTCTCTGTCTCTGTCTCTGTCTCTCTCTCTGTCTCTGTCTCTGTCTCTCTCTCTCTCTGTCTCTGTCTCTCTGTCTCTCTGTCTCTCTGTCTCTCTCTCTCCCTCTCTCTCTCTCTCTCTCTCTCTCTCTCTCTCTCTCTCTCTCTCTCTCTCGTTATGTTACTGCATGTTTTGCCAGGAGTCAAGACTAATGTAACATTATGTGATCATGTTTCGTCATAATCTCAGATACAGTATTACCCTTAGTATCTCTGCAAGTTCATATCACGCCACAAGTTGTTGTGCTATGAACTTGTATATCTGCTATTTTTAATGGCTAAAGAATATGTCAAACTGAAGGCCAAATCAGGCCCATTAATGAATTATCTCTGGCCCGCGGGATGATATTGAATTACTATTAGAACTGGCCCTCTCGTATGTTACACACACCATGATCAGAATGACACTCATTGTTTTAATATATTTCAATAGTGCTGAGCTTTAATGCATTTTCAGTTTTTAATGCATGCATTTTAATCTTTTTATCTTGCTGTTAAGGGACAATATTTTTTGAAGGAAAATTCCGTTTTGGCTGTTTGTCTAGTCAGGTGCCCTTGTGTTGAAACAGAGCCTGGCCCTCAACTTGTACAAATGTCTCTACTTTGGCCCGCTGGGTATTTGAGTTTGACATCCCTGAGCTAAAGTAAAAATTGTGGTGGCGAAAATCTGTGGTAACAATCTAAAGTGGCACAGATGCTTTCCTGGTTTCATCGAGTTAAACCACCACTATAACGTTCAGTTCAGGCCTCCTGGCCACTCACCCTGTGCTACCGGTAATATAGCAAAATGTCTTTACTTCGTAGGATATCCTGGTACGAAGTCAATGATCATGATCATCTGTCACTGGCTGGAACTGAACCTGAAAAGAAAAGGACTTCTTGAAAAGTGTGTTTTCCGTGTCCCTGCACCGCCAGTGTCATTCCTCATCATGCTCTGGTGGAGCAGATATGAACCAGCTGTTGTTGGTGCACATGTGTTTGTGTCTTACTCTGTGTCACTGCTTCTAAGGAATCACCGCTCGTCTACTTAACAAAACAACAAAATTACAGTCTATAATGTTGTGATGCAAATGATTGCATATAACATTATGCAAGGTTACAAGCACTTTGTAACCTTGTTTCGAAGGGTGCTTTATAAATACAATTTAGTCCCTTTACTTACAAACGTCAGTGCTCTTAAAGGGTACAATGTCATTACTATACCCTATTGGCCTGAATATAAGACACTCACAAATGAGACTTGAAAAAATGGGGGTCGTCTTATATTCGGGACAATACGGTACCTTTAGAGTTGTTGCGTGGACATACAGTAATTAGGAAGTTCCCCCGATCTGTGTTTCTTAGAAATGGAGGTTGGCTGGGTGAAATCAGGCTAAAATCTCTCAATTTTGGTAATTTGCAACTTTTATGGTAAAATCCCCATTTCTGCATACATGCATGTCTTTGTCTAACTATGATTGTATGGTTTCACTTGTCATATGTTCATCGCAGATGAATACATGTTGACCTGACTTTGTTTGGAGCAATATGGGCTCCATTTTTGTCACATTCCAAATCACTTAACCCTCCTTTGACTTTTTTTTTGTTGTGTGACCTTGCAGACTGGCCATTTTAACTATTGAAAAAATAATAATTTTAATATTTTAAAAAGCTAAGGAGTTAAGGGGTTTAGCACTGACAAATAGGCCTATATTGTGCCTATAGGCCTATGTTGTGTGATGTCCTCACAGATGGCCTCAGTTCACCCCATAGTGTCGTTCTATAATATGTGCTTTCAGAACAAAGCCTAAGTGGGGATACTTTGTTACCCCAGGCCTGTGTTTGTGTCTCAAATTCCTCTTGCTTCACATTCCCTCTCTCCACTGTAGTTTGGTTTGGAATTAAACGTGTTTCCTTCTTGCTAAATTCCTGGTTTAATGTGTTTGGCCTGGCCTGGCGGGGCGAAAGCGACCAGCTGATCGGAGTGAGTTTTAGTCATGGCGTCCGTTTCGGAGCCGTCTGGGTCTGATGGTCGGACTCCTCCACCTCACTTAGTTCTCCCCAAAGAATATCAGCAATGAAAAACACATGGAGAGACTAAGAGAGGTGCAGAGGAGGACCCATGCTGGAGATGTCACTAACAGAATAAATGCTTTTCATCATCATTAACACTGGAGAGGGTGTGTGTGTGTGTGGTGAATGATGTGGTGAATGGTGAATGATGGTAAATCTTAGATCTTGTAAAACAAACAAACAAAAAAAAAACAAATATGTGGTTTGAAATAGTTTGGAGATGGTCCCAAGAGAACATGGCGTTCGCAGCCCGTTATTGTCCATAGAAGCTAGTGGAGAGGTCAACCATCAAACCTTTCTTGATCTCGTCTTTGGTTGAATTGAGCTTAATGGAAGTTGGAGCATAGGACTTCTAAGTGAAGAGCATTTGAAAGAAAATGATTTATTGCCAGTGTTGCCAACTGTCAATATCCAAAATGCACTAGTGGCAATTCCAAAATGCACTAGAATGAGCTAGAGCTGTGGTTTTCAACCAGTATCATACCAGGGCCCACTATTTATTCTGCATTTTAGCCATGGACCACCATTTGATGAGTTTAGTCACTCATACTAATTTAGGAGAAATAACTGGCAAAATTTTGGTCAAAATAACATTCTACATTCTTTAAATGTGTAGATTCTTGAGAACTAGGTAATTCAGAATTAATTAAATATAATTTAACTCTTGAGAGCGTAAAATTGTCCCGTTTGGTTTCATTTTACGCTCTCAAGAGTTACAGGTCTATAAGGGTCCATTTGGTTACCAATGGTCCTTTCTCGGAAGGAAGGGAGACTCCATCATAGGGGGAAAATGGTGAAAAACAAGGGTTTTATCTTTGGCGCTTGTCAACCAATTTCGCCCAAGCTCACCAGCAAAAAAGCACTAGATTTTTTGCCAGGGGTTTCTTAAAAAAGGGGAGTCTTAAAAAAAACTAAATTTAGCGACAAATGCGCCCAGTTGGCAACACTGTTTATTGTGAACATAATGTATGCGTGACCAGTAATCAACTCTAGTGGCTTGACTCGAGTTGAACTGAGCAGTGTGAAAGTTTGTTCAACTCGGAAACCACTGGCGTGCGTCTCAAAGGGACGTTTCACCAGCAACGACGCGATAAACAGAGACATTTGCCAGCTATCGTCAACTCTTAAGTCGAACAGAAGTGGGTGGAAGTGTGGTGACGGTCAGTGGACCGTTCCCCAACCTAAAGCATTCCTTCAGGGTTACACTCTCACTGCTGTGACACATTCCTCATTTAAGAGCCAGATACTGAGGTCATTACAGAGAGACCACAACAGGCACATATCACTGTGAACATCATGTTAATTTAACTCTGAGATTGATTAAAACGAACACTTTTTAAACTGTGCTGCTACATGCCTGTGAATGTTGGGACACGGTTATGTTATTAGTATTGTTGTTCATTGTTTATATGCTCAAACCAGCAGCAAATCTGTTGGATTGGGACAGTAAACACTGCATGGAAATAATTGATTACAAGAGGGTAAGGGACTGATTTCACCGCTCTTGTCTCGGGACTTGCTTGTCGTTCCACAGGGCAGAGGCTTGTGGCTTCTGCCCTGTGGAATGACAAGCAAGTCCCGAGACAAGAGCGGTGAAATCAGTTCCTTACCGCTACAGTCGGTCGTTTTACAGTACTACTGGTTGCGACCGTTGGCCCAACAGACAGTGATTTTCAGGGTTAACACCCAGTTAACACCCAGGATCAAATCCCACTAGCGCCATGCGTTTTCTGTCCCACATTTTTGAGGGCCCCTAGCCCCTCCAATGCATGGCTTTTGAAAATGATGTCATGGCAACTTTAATGTTATGATGTAATAGTAGAAAGGCATGAGTCTGTTTTTGGGCAGTATACGTAGCAAAGGTTGTTTTTGGGCAGTATAGGTAACAAACATTGAGATGTGACTGATGTACAGTTGGCACCCCTCACTAAACATAGTGTGTTTTTATCGTCGGCTTTTATATGATTGCAATTGTATTGCGACATTGTATTGCAACTGTGACATCTGGTGGTGAGCATATACTACTTAATTCCATGCTCAGACACTGAGAATATAGGGACACAGGGACAAACACACAGCCACAAAGTGGATTGGCATATCCCAAAGGCTGAAAAATAAATAAATAAATAAATTAGATCAAAGTGAGCAGCTACAGAAAGAACAGAAAATGTTCCCAGACAAGTGAGGCAAACAAGTGTTCTGACATTTCTTCCAAACCATCGTCCCAAACAGAGTTATTAGTGGGATTGCAAAGGCAAACCTCACAGCATCACACAATTCTAAATGAACAACACACTTGTAATTGCACTACATAAAGGTATACCCATTTTTTCTGCACCAATGCACAGCTTTGTGTGTATATCTGTTTAAGCGCAGAATGTGCTTGGCCGAGAACAGAATGTGATCTATAATAGCATTATCATCATCATGATAGCCATAGCTATCTTACTTCACACAAGTGTGATTTTTCTGTTGATTACTCACCCCATGGAGACTTGGATTGAATATTTTGAGGGGGCATTAACTAACCTATGACCAGCTATGTGTGTTTATACCACAGAAACGATTTCATTGGCTGAGCACAGAATGTGATGTAGCCAATATTTTGATGGCCGGCAGTGGAACTATGGAGACAAAGAGTTTCCTTTGATGATGGACAGCTTTATTAAATGCCATTGACAATGAATGGCCAGATTTGAGTGTTTAGGTAAAGACAAATATTGCATAATAAACACAAACATTGAAGATGAAGGTGTTTTATTTTTAACCTCTGAAACCCTGCAATATATAGTATTATCCTTCTCCATTCCATTTACTCTCCTATGTACCGGTATCACTTGTGTTAAGTACAGTACAGTACATCAGCTTCCTTACTGGTATTAATATAATATCTCCAGGAACCAATTAAGTTGTCCTAACCTTAATAACAAATAAAACAATGAAAAGGCCACTGCAATTAAGTCAGCATTACTTTCATCCTCTGTGAGTTTGCGATGTTTGGTTTCAGTTGCTGAACTCATATCTAAGGGGAGCTGAGCTTGTGTTGACGTTGGCGTTGTTCAAGTGGTTACGGTTAGCCAGCAGTCATTCTCAGGATGTTTGCTTTGTGCTTAAAGTCAACTCACAATATCGATGCAAGTCGATCATTGTGCAGTAAGCAGCAGGGCATTATAGGCTCAACCTTTGTGTGTGTGTGTGTGTGTGTGTGTGTGTGTGTGTGTGTGTGTGTGTGTGTGTGTGTGTGTGTGTGTGTGTGTGTGTGTGTGTGTGTGTGTGTGTGTGTGTGTGTGTGTGTGTGTGTGTGTGTGTGTGTGTGTGTGTGTGTGTGTGTGTGTGTGTGTGTGCGTGTGTGCGTGTGTGTGTGTGGGGGGGGGGGGGGGGTGCGTGTGTGTGTGCACGTGCGTGCGCCATGAGTTCGTTCCGTGTGTGTTCACCTGATAACAATCTCAGCTGATGTAATCTCCTTCCAGACTCACCAGACATCTATCCATCTTAAACCAGTTCCTAATCACACTCATGCAATATCAATAATATCAGTATCACTTCTGATAACATCTCCCCCATCTGAACCAATCAGTAGTGTATCTGTACAGCATCCCTTATTTCTCCCTCCCTTTCCTATGACCTCCTCTTCTATCTTTGACCTTTCCTGATCACTTGTTGGTGGGGGACCTTCAGAATCATCTATTGATATGTGATTGTGATGTAGTGCTTCATTGTCACCTCAGACTGAACTTTGTTTTGCTGACAGGGTTTTTGCTCAAGACGCTTTCTGAGTTTTCCACGTATCCTAGTCCAAATTAATGACCTCCCCCTTGTGTCTCATCCTAATTCATTCCATGCCCACCCCTTTCATCACCACAGGCCTTTATCCCCTCTCACCTCATCCGCTCGTAGTGGGTAGAGTGGTACTTAGAAGAACAAAACACCCCTAATGGGCACAAACATTTTCGCTTCTAGCCCTGGTAGGGCAATAGGAGAGACAGAGACTTTGTCAGGTTCTATGATGTCATTATTCCTCTTATTTGGTCCGACCTCCTGTTAGTCCGACCTTAACTCTAACCTCACGGAAGCCTTAGGTGTTTTGTAACCCACACAGGCGTGGCTGATTTGTAGGGATATTGTAGACTATGCTAGTTCAAAGTAACAAAACATATTGTGATTGTGACATATTGCGGCTTGATCTGTGTCTGCTTAGCATATGGGGGTCTTCCTGCTTCTGCAGCTCTTTAAACTGAAAATACATTATAGAGCACCAGTCTATCAGCTTTAGTTTGTGTTCCAAATAAAAATGTGCCTGCTCATTTCCTCGTGTCATCACTCACCTCAAATTTTACTTGAATTCTCTCTCTCTTGATGAAATTCAATAGCAATTACAATTAATACAGTATTACAGTATTTATAGAGCTATGACACTTATTTTAACAGAATAATATGGTAGCATGTAAGCATCTATCAGGAACCCCAGCCACATTCTGCATGTTGCATGTCATTTGACATGCTTTATGATTCATGCTACAGTACATGTTGCACACACTATAGTATTGTCCCTGTTCCCATGCAGCTGTTCAGAGTGGATTGCGGGGGGGCAGTCGAGAGACATAAGGCCAGGTCTGTACCGTCAAGGGACCAGGACAGACGGACGCATGCACGCACACACAAACACACACACACACAGTACACACACACACACACACACACACACACACACACACGCACACGCACACGCACACGCACACACACACACACACACACACACATACACACACACACGTGCATAAGCAGCTGTGACTGAGGTCATTGGTATTGTGTGTCTGTGTGTGTGTGAGAGAGAATGAATCTGCCTCCTCACCCCATTTTCCCAGGTCAAACCATTGCAGTGCATTGTGAGGTTTGCCTCCAGGTCTACTGTATGAGTGTGTTTTTTTTCCCAGCATCGGGCTGTGTTTCTGATCTAGTGTCAAATTCACTGAACCGTCAGACCTAGGTTATGAGGCACAAGCCAATATTGAAGAATACAGTGAAAAGCGGACAAAAGGGGAACAAAGGTTGCACAGCTTGTAGCTATGATGCGAGACGATTACTATTTTATTTTTGATTCGATAGAATCAACCTTATACAAACAACAAGCAACCATTCTTCCTCAGGTGGTCAAGTTCATTGAACACTTAATAAAGCTGTTGTAAGGTTCATTCATTCAAACATTGCAAGGTTAGGTGGTGAACATGACAGCGTCCTCACTTCCCAGTTCCCACATTCACACCCTAGTGGTGACAAGCTCACAAGCTGACCAACTCACTAGAGGCAATGCAGGGTACAGTGTCTTGCCCATGGACACTTCAACGTGTGGAGCCAGGATTTTGACCTGCTCTACCCCCCGAGCCACAGCCTGCCAATTACATGCCAATTACTGCACAATCAGAATATTCAGGTCACTATTAAAGGGGTATTCCACCCATTTTCAATATTTTACTATGTAATATACCTTAGAGATGTTGTGAGGACCTAATAAAAAGTTCCCCCATTCTGTGTTTCCTAGAAATGGAGGTCTGAAAGAAATCATTAACATATTTTTTTCTTTGAGGACATTTTTTCTGTGAACCAAATGGGCCTTGGTGGATCCATTTGATTCCATTTGTACTCTCTCAGGGAAAAAAAGGAATTCCCCTTATAATAACCGATGGTTATTAATGAGGACGATTCAAAAAATCTGACCCGTATGAAGTAAGTGGTTCACCAGTGACACCCAGTGGTGAGAATATGCTATTTAATTCCATGCAAGGAAGTGTTTGCTTCACTTAAAAAGGAGTTCTCCTTCTTTGCAACATATTAAAGGACCACTTCACCACTTTTCAACGAATATACACTTCACCACTTTTCAATGTATCTTATAGGTCCTCACCAATGTACATGATAAAATGCCACTATTTTTTTCTACTCAGTCTCAGTGTCTCACAGGAGGGCTGTGGGCAGTTCAGAAACTTCTTCCAATGAGATCATCAATGCTGCAAGAGCTACAAGCTAATAGAAACTGCAGGCTTTCTATTCCTTAAAAGCCGCAATGCAAAAATAGCAGCCATCGTTCTCCCGATAATAAAAATATAAATATTTTTCCAAAACACATTGTTTAAAAAAAATCCGCAGAATGATGATGTCATTGGAAGAAGTTTCTGAACTGCGCACAGCCCTCCTGTGAGACACAGACTGAGTAGGGAAAAAAATAGTGGTATTTTATCATGGACATTAGTGAGGACCTATATGAAGATACATTGAAAAGTGGTGAAGTGGTCCTTTAAAGACAAGCTCTTTAACATGTTGTAGAGGAGGAGGACTGGTATTTTTGAATAGCCAACACAAAAGTATAAAACAGACACAGATGTTTTCCTGCATGGGCTAATGGTGAATATTCCATAATGTCCTGAAGACTCCTGGGTTGTTTATGTAAACCACTTACACTGTATGCGCTATAGATCTAAATAAACTCGAATGACCCACTCTTTTTTTCCTATGATTTCTGCTTTAAACCGACAGCAGACAGGGAACAGTAGACTTCAGGTCGTGACGGCATGCTTAAAACCTGCGGTGTGGAAAGTGTACAATGACACGCTCCTCTGTATGAGTCTGCTGACCTGCAGCCACGAGGACAGCAGTCACCTGCAGGGGCGGGTGTAACATTTCCCAAATGGGGGGACAGGAGAAAATGGTATGGGGGCGCCCGTGGCGCGAAGCGACACGGGCGATGAAGCCGCACCCATACCATTTTTGGTTACAGGACTTTTATTAGGCAACTAATCATCAATAATAGCATGAGTTGTTGTTGAAGTTGCAACAGGCACACAGCATGCGTAAAGCTAAAGGTCTGACTCAGAGAGTTTTCTGTTTTCAATGATGAAATAATGATGGTTTAGTGGTGCCACAACTGTAGTTAGTTAGTAGCAGTAGTAGTGTTTTAAATAATATTTTATTTTAAATAATAGGCATTTTAATTTGAAATATCTTGGGTTGTTTTGCATGCCATCGTGTTTGGTGGGGCAGACTGGGCATTTAGGGGGGCCCATGCCCATGCCTGGATCCGCCCCTGGTGTACAGTACCTGCATCCTATACAGAAAGCTACGTGATACTTGCTTTCCTTTGATCCACAGTACTAAGTAACCGCATTAGCTGCAAGCCACATTCCAATGGCTCCACCACACTGTAGCATGTTATTAGACTTTAGCACAGTGATCTGACACGCCTGGGGTCCACAGCCTGGTTTAAAGGGATATTTCACCGCTGGGGAATAAAAAAAACTGCAGTCACTCATTGTTAATAGTATGTGTAGTAGATAACAGAGTAGCACATGACATTTGCCCTGGTTAAATCAGCCACTTTCAGGAATAGTTCGATTTTTTTTATAGAGTATTATATATATATATATATATATATATATATATATATATATATATATATATATATATATATATATATATATATATATATATATATTATATATATATATATATATATAACAGGGATCGCCTGCTGGCCTAGTGGTCTAGGTGCATGCCTTCCTGCATGTCTCACAGCTTCTCTCTGTCACTCTTTCCTGTCTGTCTTCACTACTAGTACTGCAGATTAACTCATTTTTTTCATACGATACTTCACTTTGGTATAGAAGCGTGAAAATTGGCACAGATACTCTCCAAGGTCTACTCTTTAGGAAAAAGGCGCGTGCCACTCAAAATTCCAAGATGGCGGCCCCAAAATCCAAAATGTCCGCCCAAAAATGTGGTTTTTCCTTCATAACTTGAAATGCATTGATTTTACACCCCATAAATGTATTGAACATTAATACAAAGTTGGCCATTACGGACGGTTTGGCACCAAGAACATGTCTGTATCACTTACGGCTCTTGAGATACAGCATATAGGTACTTTCACAGATTGAGGAGAGCAAGACATTTGTAACATTGATTCTTAAGTGAATCAAATGGTGATACAGGCATGAAAATTGGTACACACACTCTTCAAACCCCACTATTTCTAAAAGTACTGCGTGCCCTGCAAAATTCCAAGATGGCAGCCCCCAAAATCAAGATGTCCGTCCAAAAATGTGGTTTTTTCCTTCATAAGTCGAAATACAAAGCTTTTAAGCCCCATAAATGTATTGAGCGTTAATATAAAGTTAGGCATTACGGACATTTTGATACCAAGTACATGTCTCTATGTGCTACGGTTCTTGAGTTACAACATATACGTAGTGATGAGGCACCATAAGTGTAACATTTTGGCACATTTCCCTCTTTAACTCAAAGATCCCTTTATCACCATATCTTCTGTTTTCAGGATATGGACCTACATGTATCTGCTATCATAAACCACTTCAGGTTTTTCAATTGATGAAACAGGTCGGGAGTTATTAAGCCGATCGCGGAGGGCTGTTTCAGTGCTAAATTTGCTGCGTACATTCTGCGAATATAAGCCACCCAGAAATGTCTGTCTGTGCATCTGTCCTTCACAATAAGTGTATATGTGAAGTGGACGCACCAAGTGCACCATGTGTCATACTATAATTGTATAATGTGCTAAAATGCGTAATAGTGTAATATATGCAATAGTGTAATAGAGCTAATAGTGTAATATATGCAGTATATAGCGGTATACTGTAATAGGGTAATGTATGTAATAAGTGTCACAGTGTAACATGTGTAATAGTGTAATAGGTTAATATGTGTAATAGTGTCAGTGTAATATGTGTAATAGTGTAATAGGGTAATATGTGTAATAGTGTCATAGTGTAACATGTGTAATAGGGTAATATGTTCAATAGTGTCATAGTGTAACATGTGTAATAGGGTAATAAGTGTAATATTTGCATTAGGGTAATAGTGTAATAGGAAATATGTGTAATAGTGTCAAAGTGTAATATGTGTAATAGGGTGTCATGTGTAATAGTGGCATAGTGTAACATGTGTAATAGCATAATAGGGTAATGTATGTAATAGTGTCATAGTGTAACATGTGTAATAGTGTAATAGGTGTATATGTGTAATAGTGGCATAGTGTAACATGTGTAATAGTGTAATAGGTTGATATGTGTAATAGTGGCATAGTGTAACATGTGTAATACTGGCATAGTGTAACATGTGTAATAGCATAATAGGGTAATGTGTGTAATAGTGTAATATGTGTAATAGTGTAATAGGTTGATATGTGTAATAGTGGCATAGTGTAACATGTGTAATAGCATAATAGGGTAATATGTGTAATAGTGTCATAGTGTAACATGTGTAATAGGGTAATAGTGTAATATATGCAATCGTGTAATAGGGCTAATAGTGTAATGTTTGTGCATTATGGTAATAGTGTAAGAGTGTAATATATTACTGTAATATTGGTATAGCATAATAGCGTAATATGTGTAATTGTGACATGTGTAATAGGCAAATATAGGTATCATGTGTAATGGTGTAATAGGACAATTAGACTAGACCACTATTCCATATATTACACTATTACCCTAATGTACACAGATTACACTATTACACATATTAGCCTATTACACTATTACACTAGTAGCCTATTGTACATACATTATGCTATTGCACGTATTAGCCTATTACACTATTACACAAATTACCCTATTACAGTATTACACGTTACACTACGACACTATTACACATATTACCCTATTACACATGTTACACTATGACACTATTACACATATTACCCTATTACACTATTACACATATTACCCTATTACAGTATTACACGTTACACTACGACACTATTACACATATTACCCTATTACACATGTTACACTATGACACTATTACACATATTACCCTATTACACATGTTACACTATGACACTATTACACATATTACCCTATTACCCTATTACACATGTTACACTATGACACTATTACACATATTACCCTATTACCCTATTACACATGTTACACTATGACACTATTACACATATTACCCTATTACACTATTACACATATTACCCTATTACAGTATTACACGTTACACTACGACACTATTACACATATTACCCTATTACCCTATTACACATGTTACACTATTACACATATTACCCTATTACACTATTACACATTTTACCCTATTACAGTATTACACGTTACACTACGACACTATTACATATATTACCCTATTACAGTATACCGCTATATACTGCATATCTTACACTATTAGCTCTATTACACTATTAAACTATTGCATATATTACACTATTACGCCTTTTAGCACAATATACCATTATACTATGACACATGCTACACTTGGTGCGTCCGCTTCACATATACACTTATTGTGAAGGACAGATGCACAGACAGACATTTCTGGGTGGCTTATATTCGCAAAATGTACGCAGCAATTTTAGCACTGAAACAGCCCTTCACAATTGGCTTAATAACTCCCGACCCGTTTCATCAATTGAAAAACTTGAAGTGGTTTATGATAGCAGATACATGTAGGTCCATTTCCTGACAATAGAAGAAATGCTGATAAAGGAATCTTTGAGTTAAAGAGTGAAACATGCCAAAATGTTACACTTATGGTGCCACATCACTACGTATATGTTGTAACTCAAGAACCGTACTACATACAGACATGTACTTGGTATCAAAATGTCCGTAATGCCTGACTTTATATTAACGCTCAATACATTTATGGGGCTTAAAAGCTTTGTATTTCGAGTTATGAAGGAAAAACCACATTTTTGGACGGACATCTTGGATTTTGGGGGCTGCCATCTTAGAATTTTGCAGGGCACGCAGTACTTTTAGAAATAGTGGGGTTTGAAGAGTGTGTGTACCAATTTTCATGCCTGTATCACCATTTGATTCACTTAAGAATCAATGTTACAAATGTCTTGCTCTCCTCAATCTGTGAAAGTACCTATATGCTGTATCTCAAGAGCCGTAAGTGATACAGACACGTTCTTGGTGCCAAACCGTCCGTAATGGCCAACTTTGTATTAATGTTCAATACATTTATGGGGTGTAAAATCAATGCATTTCAAGTTATGAAGGAAAAAACCACATTTTTGGGCGGACATTTTGGATTTTGGGGCCGCCATCTTGGAATTTTGAGTGGCATGCACCTTTTTCTTAAAGAGTAGACCTTGGAGAGTATCTGTGCCGATTTTCATGCTTCTATACCAAAGTGAAGTATCGTTTCACTAATCTGCTCTACTATACCAGTAAATGCAAAAAACCAAACATGAATTCTGTGTCATGGTCTGAGGCTGATCAGGTCACTCTCCCATTACCTTCCCTCAGATCTAACTGGGGAATTCCTCAAATTTTCAACATTTTACTATGTCATATGACAAATATAGAGTAAATATAGTAAATATAGAGATGTTGTGTGGAGTGGACATAATAAAAAAGGTCCCCCCATTCAGTGTTTTCTAGAAATGGTCAGTGAAACACAACTTAATGACATCATCAAGTTGTGTTTCACCATGTTAATGATTTTTGTTTTAGGAGCCATTTTTCTGAGAGTGTACAAATTGACCCAATTGGACCCAATTGGGTTCATTTGCTTCACATTTGTGCACTATACTATCAGGATTTTTTTTTAAATGGGTGTAGCCTAATTCCCCTTTAACCCCTCTCCGCCCCCCTCAGCAGTGCCATGCCCTTACAAACCTGCTATCACTTCTGCAATCAACTCTCCTCCCTATATAACCAGACTCTTTGCACTCACACTTTGCCAGTACATGCTCTCTGTTCTTCAGATGTTCAGTGTTCTCCTCTTGTCTGATGGACCTTGCTCATTGAAAGGTTTGCTCTTTGGAGATTGTTTATTCCGCTTATGTTCTGAAGTGGTTTTGGACATTGTACGTTGTTGATCTAATGGGCTTAGCATTTTGGATTTCCTGTCTTTCCTATGTTGCAGTTGCAGTTCTGTGTGAATCCTTTAAATGCTTTAAATAAACATCTATTGAAGATATTTGCTTGTGGCTTCTGCATTTGGGTTTCTATTCTCTGCAAACCGCAACAGTCTGTACTGGTCCAAATGGAGCATTTCTCAGTATACAGTGTCTGAGGACAAAACATCAATATATTGAATGTCAGAACAGGAAGGATGGGTGGAGAAGGATCAACATTTTGAATGTCAGACTAGGTCACCTTAATATATAAAGATCTAAGGGTTTGAGGTCAGATATGTTGCTGACCGGAGGTGTGGGTGACTAATAAACTGTTAGTCACCCATTCATGCTGTATATGATCACTTTAGTTACTAACTAATGGACGGAGGGGAAATGCGGGTTTTCACAGGTGCAACTATATGAAATATCTATGTGGAAGGAATTATTCTGTTTCCGTTGTTGCTAGTAACATGTGTTTTATGAAAGCATATTTGAATGCTGTCTCCTGATTGGAGGGCCAGCGAAATCCAAAAGCGCCCTCGCCCGCGGGCGCCCGGTTTCAAAATCGGGCGCCCGATTTCGAAGCGGGCGCCCGTTTTCGAAAGCGGGCGCCCGTTTTCGAAAGCGGGCGCCCGGTTTTCGAAACCGGTCGCCCGGTTTTGAAAGCGGGCGCCCGTTTTCGAAAGCGGGCGCCCGCTTTCACAAAAACGGGCGCCCGCGGTCGAGGGCGCTTTGGATTTCGCTTCGGTTTTGAAACCGGGCGCCCGTTTTCACAAACGGCCGCCCGTTTTCACAAACGCCCGTTTTCCCTCCCTCCTTCCCTCCCTCTCTCCTTCCCTCCCAGGTGTCTGCTGTTAAGACGCTGTGAATAAATGAGTTGATGTGTTGAAGAAAACTTTTAAAACGAAATATCTGGTATCATCTGTGATCATCTGTGTTGAAACAGAGCCATAGAGTATAGACAGAGTGACAACTCCATCCACTTCATGGGGTAGTCCAATGGCGGCTTTTCTGCTTAGACTTCAATAGAGAATGGGGACAACTCCTGGACCTGAATTAGGACCCAGGCAACAGCCCAGCGTTAATGATCTTAAATCGCTTTATTTTAGATTGTTTTTAGTGATAGTACAACACAAACATGTCAACGGTACAATAACAACGTTACTGTACCTTTGACTGTTGAAAACCTGCCTAAAGTCCCTATTCAGCTGCATCATATAAGCTGCGTGAACAGCAGCTCAAGCGCTCAGTTTCTGACCCCTCAATGTCGCAACTCTTCTATGACCAGAAGAGTGCCCGCGCATGCGCCGTTGTTTTCTCTGTTGGCTGCCTATAGTGTACTCTAGGTGGACAAGAGTTGCGACATTGAGGGGCCAGAAGCCAAGCGCAAATGAGATAAAGTGACAAACTGTTGGAAATACATTGTTTCTCAACGAGGGCGGCACAAATAAGGGCTAATTTAGGAATCTGTTCATCATGACAACTGTTGTAAGATATTGTACAGGCTTACTACAAAACTATCATAAAAGCTGGGCCGTTGCTTGAATCCATTGCAAATACTACTTCCATTCCAGAACGTGTCCCCTTTTGTTGTGCTAATTCAATAGAAGTCTATGTAGAAGAGCCGCCATTGGACTGGCCCCATGAAGTGAATGGTGTTTGCATAACTGTCTATTACCCTCTTGCACAATTTGCTGGAGTGGGCGGGGGGAACTTCCGCTTCACACTTCACTTCCGTTTTGAGTCCCCAACCATCCAGTACTGTATTGACTTTACATGGAGCAGAGCCTGGAGTTGGCCGAGTCGTTTTTCTACAGACATACAATTATTTTCGCGTCATATATTTCTATTTTCACCACTTTGTAACATAACTTACATTAGTATGCTTCATTAATTTACCGTTCGTTTTGATTGGAATTCGGTTATTGTGTGTTTATTTACAAAGCAAAACATGTGGATTCTGCCCCACCAGCACACTGGTCTACTCTAGGCTGCTGGCTGCTGTGTAACAGGTAAACATTTTTCTACTATAATCTAACGTGTGTTTACTGCTTTTATCAATGTTGTCTTGGCTTTGGTGAGTCATTTAATGTACATAATGACAATAACTATTATAATACACAGACGATTATGCCTACTGTTATGTTGATTTAGAGCTGCTGGCTTTGTGTAGATCATTGAGACATTAACCATCGCGTTTTCTTAAGACACCTATACAGACTAGCTTGGTAATACAAAAGACAGTGTTGCCTGCCATTGGCCATTATACCGTATATCCCACTTGTGATAATGCATTATTCATATCCCAAGAAGTTACATTAGAGCAGACCAAACGTTTTCATGTCGTGGATAACCCAAACCACCCCAGTTTGAATCCAACCAAATGTAGGGTCCATTTGGTTCCAAGCTATATTTAGCTAGGGACCCATTTAGACTACTACTATTTACTCAAAGTCTCAAGAGTACCCTGCTTCAATAATAATATTGAATAATAATTTGGTTTTGTCCTCAAAGTAGCAGAGTTTGTATTGACTTCTTTTTCATGTTTAGTAAATTTAAAAAAAAAGTATTTCAGTATTGAGAATAATATGTAATGCACCCATGTATGGTACATACTAGTTACATGTAAACATCTGCGGTACATTCATTTTCAGACCTATCCACACGTTTTGTAGAAATTACCAATATTGAGGTGCCAACTCTGCTGCCATGACACTGGACAACAGAACATATCAGTCATTTTACCTCAAAGTTCAAAATTCTTTCCACATAGGAACAAAAATAACTTTCTTTTGTTTCTTTGTCTTTCAGGTTACCATGGTCTCCAGGAGATGTACATCAATACAAATCAATACAAATCAATTCTGCTCTTCATGGTTTTAACTTTTACATGCACTTGAAGTATATGTTGTAATCCATCATGTCAGTCATTTCAATTAAAACACATAGATGTCTGTCAGTGTCAGCTTTATTCAAATACACCTGGACAATACAGATACTATCCTCTTGCATCTATAGTTAGCCATGTATTGAGGAAAATAGAATGAATGTTGTATTTTGGGTGGATTTTCTTTGTATAATGCGACTGGAATTGAATACAGAGATGTTCTGAATAATGTAATTATAGTATACACATACAGTAGTTAGGTCAAGTAAAACGTGTGTGGTGAATCAAATCAATAAGTTAAATGCCACCTCATTGTCTTGGTACATAACTGAGATGAACAAGTATGCTACAGTCCACAACAACCTCCCTCAAAAAGGAACAGAGAAGAGAACAGTTTGATGCTGCATTCTCCAAATCGAACGGCTGCTTCTCACTGCTGCTGGAATCCAGATCACCGAATGCTGAATGTAGTCATGTCATCACAATTCCTGAAAGATACAAAATACACCCAAAATGATGTATACTGCATTGTATTTTTACTACAGGTACATTGGAAGAAACAAATCATTGTACCATCTGTTTGCATTGAATTTAGTCTGTAGTCTACAGCAAATTTAACTCCTATGGTGTATACGTACAGATTTGATTTAAGTATTTGGTTGAAAAAATGTACAGGTATGGGTAGATTTCAAACTAAAGGGTCTCTCAATTTCACTTCCTAAGAACTAACCATCGTGTACACTTCCATCCAACATTGAGTTAGGGGTCCAGTCTATAAGTAAATGATAGTTTGGAACCAAATGGACCCTTGTGGTTCTGTAACTCTGAGGGTGTACAAATGGAATTATATAGATTTAGTTGACTTTCTCAGAGTTACATTAACATTTAAATGGGTGCTAAATGGTGTCAACTTTTGGAGCTTCTAGGGATATGAATAGGCCTAATGTGTTTTCACAAGTGGGATATTTACGATATAATGGTCAATCTGTTTTGGTAATGTGATGCAAATTTAGGTGTCTAAGAAAACGCGATGGTTAATGTCTCAATGATCTACACAAAGCCAGCAGCTCTAAATCAACATAACAGTAGGCATAATCGTCTGTGTATTATAATAGTTATTGTCATTATGTACATTAAATGACTCACCAACACAGATGATCACAGATGATACCAGATATTTCGTTTTAAAAGTTTTCTTCAACACATCAACTCATTTATTCACAGCGTCTTAACAGCAGACACCTGGGAGGGAAGGAGAGAGGGAGGGAAGGAGGGCCCGTTTGTGAAAACGGGCGCCCGGTTTCAAAACCGAAGCGAAATCCAAAGCGCCCTCGACCGCGGGCGCCCCCGGGCGCCCGTTTTTGTGAAAGCGGGCGCCCGCTTTCGAAAACGGGCGCCCGGTTTCAAAACCGGGCGCCCGGTTTCGAAAACCGGGCGCCCGCTTTCGAAAACCGGGCGCCCGGTTTCGAAAACGGGCGCCCGCTTCGAAATCGGGCGCCCGGTTTTGAAACCGGGCGCCCGCGGGCGAGGGCTTGAATGGATTTCGCCCCTGCTGGAGGATTGGCCACCCCAGTTCTCTGGAGTAGGAAATGGGTGTAGTATTGATTGAGCTATACCAGACCAATCTGCTGACAGGCATTTTTTTTGCCAATTAACAGCTGATTTGGTGTGGCTTTATCCAGGCTACAACAATGCAGATTTACCCATTTATCGGGCATGTACAAAATTGGGTAAAATCTGCCTGCCTGCTCACCATGGACACACAACTTCAGCAAGATATGGGTCCCATATAGTACATTAAGATTATGCTGAAATAATTAATCATTCCAATGAATACTGCTTTGGCATTTCTCCTGGAACAGCTTTATGAAGCAATGGCAAACTCTTTTCCAAAATCAATCTCCATGTGTCTCCATGTGCATGTGTATTATTTATGAATATTATATTGCAGTGTTTTCATTCTGAAAGCTTTTGCCGTGACTTCATGAAGTTGTTTGGGGAACAGTTGTGTGACGCCCAGGTTCATCACTGGGATGATTTACGCTGACCAAAGCAGCAGCACGTCTCTGGGACTTGTTTCAACAACAGACTTTTGGACAACAATGAATGGAGTTCTATCACTTCCAGATATGAGCCATATTTGTTCTGGCGAGACGTTATGGACCATAGTTGTAGGTGAAATGTGTTTTTGGGTCCTGGGCGTTTTGTAGTTGGTTGCCAATAAGAAAAGAGGAAAAAAATTGCACTGGCCTTATCCTTTAAAGCTGCAGTCCGGAATGTATTGTAATAAAATCTGTATGGTAGAATATGTTAACGCGATTTTACTACAGCATGCCCACAGTGGTCTGTTGTCTGGCATAGAGGGTATGTGTAAGATGTCATTATCATAACCGGAAGTTAGTGGGAATGCAGGCTTAGTGGCAAAAAACCCACTGTTAAACTTTTATTTGCCACTCACCTTAAGGACTGTATTAAGAAAGTGTTTATTGCCATAATTACATTACGTTGTAATTAGGATACCATTATTACTTGCGTGAGCAGAGCGGACGCAAGTAAGGCAATCAATGTTCAGCGTTTGCTTTTCTTTGTTCAGCGATCGGTCCCTCGGGGTACTCCGGGGTACCTACCGGGGTACTCCGGTATAGGTGATGAAGCAATGCGACCTAGAGTACTATCAATGCAAGTATCCACTTGCATTGACAGCAGGACTCCAGTGCAAGCGAGATCAAAGCCTGTCGCTACTCTCCCTAATTATACTACTATAATGTGACCTAAGTTAAAGACCTTTACTTAGCTAACTAGTATTAGCCCGCTCCGCTCACACACAAGTAGGCAACAGCCTACTTGAAGTTTGCACTGTGCTGATCTCGTTTATTAGGAGAAATCAAGCTAGTATATATTAAGCAATAAGCACCCTCCCACAACGCAAATGGGATGATACCCTAGTCTATTACATAACTTTTTATTGTTTTGTTTTTGTTTTGTTGTTTTTTCACGGTAAGACAGAAACAGCTCACCCTTCCCGTCTATTGTTCTCCAGTCCTGGTCCCTTTACAACTATAGTACCTGTCTCTCCCCTTAATGACCTCTGCTCCTGCAGAGGCTGCAGCAGCCTGCTGCTGTAGCCTCTGCTCTCAGTTTGTTGTCCTGTAGTTATTCAACTTTACTGCTTCCTAGATAGCAGGCCAAGGAAAACAGTCTTGGTACAACAGCCTCGCCTCCACCTCTCTCACACTTCCTATATCTTCTCCCTCTCCTTCACCCACCTCCAGTGTTGTTTGTCTCTAGATTTAGCTTTTTTTCCAGACCCTCATAGCACCAAAATGAGTGAAAAACTCCTGGCGGAAAATCTAGTGCTTTTTTGCTGGTGAGTTGGGCCGAAATTGGTTGACAGGTGCCAAAGATAAAACCCGCCGTCTTTCACCATTTGTCCTCCTATAACAGAGCCCTCCTTTATTCCCAGAAAGGATCCTTGGTAACCAAATGGACCCTTGTAGATCTGTAACTCTTGAGAGCGTAAAATGAAACCAAATGGACTTCATTTGGTTTCATTTTACGCTCTCAAGAGTTACATTATATTTAAACATCTGAATTACCTAATTTTCAAGAATCTACACATTTAGAAAATAGTAGAAAAATTGCTAACATTTTGCCAGTGATCTCCTAAATTAGTCAGAGAGACTAAACTCTACATCAAATGGTAGTCTGTGGCTAAAATGCAGAATAAATAGTGGGCCCTGGTATGAAATGGTTGAAAACCACTGCTCTAGCGCATTTTGGAAGTGCCACTAGTGCATTTTGGATTTTGGCAGCTGGCAACACTGCCCACCTCTCATCCTCACCCTTCCTGCCTCCCATCATCATTTTTCTCCCTCTCTCCGTCTCTGCTTTCTTCTAGCCGGCGACCATGTATGCCTCACCTCTCTTTCTCCTTCTCTTCCTAATTTCTCTCTCTCTCTCCTCTTGCCGTCTCCCCTGTCCTCTCCTCACCCTTCCACCCCTCCCTCTCCATGCAGTCCTGGGCCAGAGGCCAGCTGCCTAGGGTGGGCAGGAAATTACCAGGGTGGGATCCCCTCTCTTCCCACTCCCTGCGAGCCCAACTTTCGGCCGCTCTGATCTGGGCTGTGTCTGACTCTGAGCTGTTGTCCCTGGAACAACCTGGTGGAGGGCTGGCGTGTACACCCGCCGGAGCTGCACGCTCTCTTGCTATCCTTTGATATAGTACTGTATAATAACAGCACAAGTTATATTATTATATTTTATATTATCTAATTAGCCCTTCACTAACTCCCTCTTGAATCCGCCCTTGTCGAATAGGCACGTTCGAGGAGGAAAGCTTGACCTGCATAGCAACAGTTGATAAACTATTTGGATTGGCATTGTACTAAACCCCTTCCCATAGGGTGGGGTTTTGAGAAGGGCTCATTCTGTTTAATATGAATAATATCAACAGGTAATGTTTATGATTAGTGGGACCATGGTGACTGGGTGACTTGATGTTAGTATCATGTGATACTGTCTTGAAAATGACTGTTATTACTGACCATGAATCACCATTATGTTTGTCAGTATCATGATAATAAACAAATATATTAGTTATAGTCTGGATTCGTGTAAAACCTGATATTTGGAAATTGATGTCCTAGAAGTTATTGGAACCAGCATTGGTCTGGTTGATTGTGTTCAGGCCACTTCCACGTTCATTAATGAAAGCTCTAATGTAGGGCCTATGATTTGCTCCAGTTTGACTTGTAGCCTACCAGTGAAATACCACATAATGTACTGTAACATTGTATTAGTCACTTGGCTGACAGTGTTGGGACTTTCAAGCAGTGCTGCTCCTCACAGCCTTCCTGGAGCCATATGAGCAATGTTCTGTTGGTGATGAGCACGTCCCAAATACCAGCCAGGTGTATCAACCACATCAACCCCCATTACATCTCGCTAACACGCACAAAACACAGCACAGTCAATCCTGCTAGTAGTAAGGTAAACCAACCATGTGATTATGTAATGTAGGCCAGTGTTTTTTAAAGTGGGGGGTCAATTGGAATAGAGCAGAAAAAGGGGGAAAATATTTTCTTTTACTTCAACTGGATCATTTCTTCAGTCCCTCCTTAACATTCTTGTCTATTTTTTATTTGTTGACAATGTATTTAATCTAGTTTAAGTATTTAAGTATAGTTTATTTTTTTATTGTGACCGCGTTTGTTAAAAAATGAGCGAAAGTGGTTTGCAATGTGGTTTATGTCCTTTTTTTTCCATGCACGCACAGATACACGCACGCACGCACGCATGCACACTAAATCATATTGTGTATGGTTCTTTTCGCTAAGAGCAGTACGGATATATCCCACAATGAGCTGGAATTTGTGTGAACGGAGCCAGAAGTACTTCATTATAATGCAGGAGTTTATAGAAAAAGTGAATATGGCCAAGTGGTTTTGGTGTTTTCTGCATTTATGGTTAAAATATGACAACCACATTATATGAAGTTTAGAGGCAATATCTGATTATTGGAAGAGTGAGCCTTGCATTGATTGGATTGTTTATTGCTGTATAATTGTCATGAAATACCATGCCAATGTATGAGTTCATGACACACACTTTACAGTTAAATGTGTGTTTTACTTTATTCCTTTATAACAGTGGTTTGCAACCAGTGGTCCTTGAGAGTGTTCCAGGTGATCTCCAGCTAAGTTGGTTAACCAGATGAAAAATTGGTTAACCAGATGTAACCCTTGAGTGCGTAAAAATGTTAAGAGTTAAAAAATTCACCATCTGAATCCCAAGTCTACACAACTAGAGAATGTAGAAGATTAATGGTCATTTTGATCTGTATGTTTGCCTGTTTTGTTTCTGAAATCCACACTTGAATTGTGGACAAAAACAAAAGAAATCTTCAGTTTTTAGTCAGTGGGTTGAAAACCAATGGTATAACGGAAACACATTTAACATAAAGGTGACATTGGGAGGAGACAAGATGACAAGTGGGATTATATGGCTTTAAGGCTTTTCCTTCTTTACAGGGACCAGTTAATAAAGAATCTTTCAGTCAATAGGTACTGCTCCTGTGGCAAGTTGATGATTTCCTAAGGATAATATGAGTGTCAAAGCAATCTTTTAAATACATTTATTAGCAAGTGAATTCCATAAGACTGGACCAGACATGGGCATGTGTTGCCGACATGAATTTAACTCCTTGTTTGAGATAAATCTGGGTTGAGCGTGGTTTGTTAAACTCCCTCATGGCATTCTGATGTGCGCTTTGTGACATTATGGAAGGAAATACTTTGACAGGTATAATACATGGGTATGTTAGAGGTGTATCATATGTAAACCAGGCCCAATGCTGTACTCTGTCATCAACCCTATTCCAACCATTCCAAATGAGCAGGGGTGAGGTGGGTTCTTGGAGTAAGGCTAAGTCGTAGCATGACCAGTTTGTTTTGGGATGTTTGGTCTGGAACCCTTTTGTTTTTAGGCCCTAAAAGCAAAAAGCAAAGGCCCTAAAATTTAAGGTCTTTGCGGTGCTGTGGTACCAAGAGGTGTAGACAGAAGACAAAGAAACCTATGGGGGCTCCTGTTAAGGTCTTTAAAGTATTTTTGGTCAAGTATACAGGTTATCAGGTTAATCCTTTTGTGGTAGTTGGACTTGGCAGTATCACAAATTATACTATTTCTGAATACAGACATATCAGTGAATACAGAATAGAGACACATGCATGCGTAACATACAATCCAGACACACAAGAAGAAACATATGGTAGGGTCCACGGGTTGTTGATTTTGCAGGGATAGGGCCTCTCACCCCTTAGGATTTATGTGTTTTTCTTATTCCTCTAATTGTTATTGTGTTGTTGGTCCATATGGGGATATGCTGTTGGGGATTTATATATGATTGATGTAATTGGTTTATGTTTTAGCCATTCATTTTCTGTGTTTATTTGGGGGGAAAACAATGACAGGGGTATTCACAGGGAGGATCCCCCACCAATTGGAATTGGAGAGAGGTACTGTATTTGGAGCAACCTATTGGTAGAATATCGTACAGAACACAGGATGGGGTGCATTACAAATAAGAGTCTTACTAATATGCTATTATTGCTTATGTACAGTATATTGTGGGTGATCCTTTCCTTCTAGTATCATACTGTATTTACTGTCACAGGGCAACCTGTGCCCTATATACAGTACATGAGGGAGGACAATGCCCACACTTGAACTATAGTTTTACCCAGTTAACTACTAGCCTGGGTTCAGCCCACAGGCCCCGCCCACTCAGCTGGGTTCTGTGGTCTGGTGTTGTGATAGAGAGTTTCGATTTATCTCGTCCGGAAAAACGGCTCGGCCAATGAGCTGGAGTTGGAGGCGGGTCTAAAAAAATAGCCAATCAACACCGAGGATCATCTAACTGCCACAACAGAACAGTTTCCCATAAAAAAACAGCACACATCCATTCAGTTTCATTGTAACTAAAGTTTCATTGTAACTAGAGTTTCATTGTAACTAGAGTTTCATTGTAAATAGAGTTTCATTCTTTAATACTGCATTTAGTTATAAATAGTGAAAATGTCTGACGCTAACTGCACTGCTAGTCAGTTAACTGCTAGTTAACTGATAGTTAACTGATAGTTAACTGTTGTTGTCGACTGCAAACAACGTCTCCAGTGATTGGTTGAGGGAAAATCAAGGGCCCGCCTCCTTGTAAATCGGTTACAATGGGGCCAATGTCAGACTCTTGAGCCATGGCTCAGAGTCTGACAATCAGGCTAGTTAACTACACCAGTTTGGAAGGTTCGGGAAATGGACATATTAAAGGTAGGGGAAGTGATTTCACTTTTGTCAGATATCACCCAAAAAAAAAATTTTTCTGTTAAAATGCTCTATTATAAGGTGTGGAAACCACATATGGAGTTTCCCCCTCCCCCACGTTAGCAGAGGAGCTAATAAAAGTTCCCCTGGTCACCACCAATTCTCCTCCAATCAGGAGCGAGCAGCAGGTTCACATAGTGTAGCTACTGTTGGGGGCCCCTAGTGCACCAGGCTGGTACTACACCATGAATTTCAAATCACTTCCCCTACCTTTAAGTGCATAGATTTTATTATTGGTTTGGTAACTAATTGTGAATGAGAACATAAGTAGGCTTCTTTGCACAGGTTTCCACGTTATTGTCCATTGTATTTTACCTGTAATTGTGATTGTTAGGCACCTGGCTCTCCTGCACTGCTGGTGATCCTCTTGATGGAGTAGAGGAATGCACCAAGTGCTATGGAGCAGGAGGGTTGTCAGTTTGTGTTCAATAGCTCTTGTGTTGATTTATTTTCATGTTGTGGCGTGTCTGAAATGTATTAATATCGGTTTGACAAAACCAAAACTCATGTGCCGTAGTTAGCCATTATGTGACGTTAAGTAGGTTACCAATTACAGAACTCTTCCTTGGTATGGTCTTGCCTAGTATAAGACGGAGGTTGTAGGAGCAGTGGTTAGTTCAGTTGGTCTTGAAGCAAGGAGGTCCATGATAAAAGGGTTTATAGCCTAACACAATGTCTCAAGGTCTGGATTTGTTTCTGTATTTTGTTTTCAAGCTAGTTCGTCATTTCCCTAAGTTTCATGTTCAGTATTTTGTTTGTTAGGCCTGTGTAAAAGATCCGTGACTCCACTGCACTACACAAATAACCCCCTTTAAAGGTATTTGTGGACTTTGTCACTTTTTGCTGCCTTGGCCGCTCAGGCAACCTTACACAGACAGTAAAGCTGAGATGGAAAGGGAAAGACACCTTAGGAAAGCTGAGATGGTTACAGTCTAGGAGATGATGAGGAAACAATGTAGGATCGACTGATGGAAGGAACAATTGGTATCGTGCCAGGCAGCAAAGTGAAATGGTGCTGTATGTACATTTGCAGAGCAGTCTGTTTAGTCTACTGCTGGACCTCCGACAGTATAGTATGTCTTGCACTTTGAACATTAATGATGTGATCAACCTCATTAGGTATTGGCGAACTGCGTTCCCTTGGAAAACTGAGGCTCTAGAATTGTCATACAGTACTGTATATAATATAATTTAAATAAACATATCTCTCCCACATGGAGATAATGACTTGGGTTTCTACAATAATCCAATATCCACTTATTTTTTTTTATTAGATACACTATTAGACTACACTACAGTTATAATCAATGTAATCTTCCACTCATAATCCACTCATAAAATACCCTAATCTTCGAGCAATTTCTGCTCAGTTTGGTTATACTTCTTTAAGTAAAAATGTCCCAGTGGTACGATTATACGATGATGCTAAATAATAACATAAAAGCACCAAGAACTTGTTTTCATTGTAGAAGACCTGTCTAGGGACCAGCTGCAGAATGGTTTGAAGGAGGGGGTTAAAGCGTCACTTTTCGATGGATGTTGGTAGAGCATTCCACACGTTGGTGGCATAATAACAGTAGAATGATGTTTGTGCCAAATCTGGGTTGAGTGAGAGCAGTGGAGCTCCCTCTGGTGTTGTGCGTCTTGCGTTGTTGAAGTAGTTTGACGGGTACATGGTGGGCACATGCATCCCTTGAAGACCAGGCCCATTGAACCGTCTCACCATCGCATAAGCAGGCATTCTAATGCAGGCCATTCAGATCATTCCCAGAAATCTGGTTCACCACATCATGGCTGAGGGAAGTAGGGGTGCTGGGGGGGCTTGAGCACCCCCTTTTTTCAGACACAGCCCCCCTTGGACAGGAGGAGGAAAATACTAGTTATTTTAATCAAAACAGATTCCTGTTAATAGGCCTTATACATATGCTCTATCGTTGAATCAGAGGCTAAGGTACCTGTGTCAGTTAGCTCATGCATGTGGAGAGGGAAGGTAAAAGCCACTTTTCCGTGTGTAAATGCGTGAAAATGTGCATGCACAATGCGCATTCACACACATTTTGTGTGTGTGTGTGTGCGCATATTGCAGCACCCCATAGTGACGTCCAGCACCCCCTACTGTAAATATCTTCGGCCATGCACCACATTCTCTTGCCTTATCGTAACTTTTAATAGTGATGATCTTGTTTTATTGACTTCTGGAGCTGGAGCTGATGTTGAAACATCATTGTTCATTGAGCTCAGAATAACATGACAGTTAAGAACACTTAACTATCTAATCATCATGGCAGCCTCGAAAACAAGTATCTATTATCCTCAGTCTTTCATTTTTCCTCCTTCTGGTAAAGCTAAAACTGCTGAACCGAAGCTTGCTCTCTCCTAGTGTCGTGTCCTGCTAATTTATAAACCTTTTTATGATTATATGCTTTTCCCACCTCGTTGCTTCAAGCCGTCAAAATGGCTGTATGCCCATGTCATCACTTAAGTTTTGTTTGCATGTGTTCACATGAGCGGTATTACAGTATGCCCTGCAGTCATTCGCCAAACTTTTCAGGTCGAGCCCCAAAAGAGAGATTAGGCGTTGGCCTGGGAACCAAACTATGGTCAAGTTGGAACATTCATTATTGGGAACGCTTATGTCTTTCACATTTTTCCAGTTTTAGCAAGCTTATTCATATCAATTCCAGTGTATGCATCTTATTCTAAGATCATGTATTGACGTTAAAGTTGATGAAAGATGATAAGATCATGTATATTAATATAAGCTATTTTATATAGAAATAAGCCCTATACAGGAATAAGCTGTGTGTGTGTGTGTGTGTGTGTGTGTGTGTGTGTGTGTGTGTGTGTGTGTGTGTGTGTGTGTGTGTGTGTGTGTGTGTGTGTGTGTGTGTGTGTGTGTGTGTGTGTGTGTGTGTGTGTGTGTGTGTGTGTGTGTGTGTGTGTGTGTGTGTGTGTGTGTGTGTGTGTCCTTTTAAATATATTTTTACAAAAATGGGATTTTTACTGGAGCCGTGACCTATAAACATTGGTCCGTGGCCCCACAGTGATCTACTGCACCCTGCCGTAGACGTGCAGTCTGCCTGTACTCTTCATGCTGTGAGCCACTGCTGCCCCTGTCAGTCTGATATAGTAGAGTCTACACCTTCAAGTTCAAAAACACAAAGAACGTCTCTCACTTAGCAACTCTTTGGATATGCTCTCCCCCTTTGTCACAGAGAATCACCGGTGTCTATGTAATCGCTTAGAGAGTTTCAGTGTCTCCACCATTCCACTGTGGAATGTCTGAGCCCACAGAGGGAGTGAAGACTACAGAATGAAACCCGTGGAGCTGCTC
Organism: Benthosema pterotum; assembly: GCA_039105355.1. Taxonomy (NCBI): domain Eukaryota; kingdom Metazoa; phylum Chordata; class Actinopteri; order Myctophiformes; family Myctophidae; genus Benthosema; species Benthosema pterotum. The sequence continues at coordinate 28,016,966 of CM076969.1, forward strand.
ACTGCGGGGAAGAATGTTGGCGCTCTTCCACCAGGCTAACAAGCCCAGGCAGAAAGTGTTTCTTGTCCTTATCTTTTCCTCCTCGCTATGCATGCAGGGCTCATGACATTTGCACAGGCTGCGCTGCCATCTGATAGACAAGAAAACACCCACGTACGCAATTTGTTTTCAAACCCATGCTTAAGTGCGTGCGTACAAGTCTTGAAAGTCTTGGTCTTGTGATTTCTTGCAGGAAGCCACGGTTCGTTCACCTTAATAGTGACCTTAGAAACTCCTTGTTTCTTGACAAGCTTCAATTGTGCTTTGTGCTGAAAAATGATTATATCCAGAGGAATCTGCAATGTTAAATTAAATCAAATGAAATTTGAAGGGTCCATAAATGTGTGTACAGTTATACCGTTACAAATTATTTACAAGTGGGTAAATAAACTGATGATTTTACTGTGTAACGATGGAACAAGTTGTGCAAAACCTTGTTAGCGAAATATTTTTTCAATCTTCAAATGACAGCTTCCAAAACATTAAGCAAAATATCCATTTTCAAAACTGTGGGCATACAAATATCAAGTCAAATTATTGGTTGCAGGGTAGAGCAACCTTATAGCCTACTACAGTAAAAGCAACCACCTCTACATATTATTTATTCCAAGCATTATTGGAAACAACGCATAACTTTCCAAAATATGACTGCTGGTCAATCTGATGCTGTCTGCCGCCTCCATTCCCCTGTCCAGAGTCTAGACACTGTTATCCTGTCCAGCAGCACACACTGTAGATCTACTCTGCAGACTGTCTAGTCACTGACTCACACGGACTGAACAACCAGACTTGTGTGTGCATTTGTGCACAGCACACGCACGGCGCACGTCTTTGCATGCCTGCATGACGTGCACAGCTGGAAGGGTTATACAGAAGGAAGTCAAACGGTTAGCAAGGTGTAATTCTGTGTCGGCTTCGCATTGTAGTTTGGATTTCGGCTTCCAGCGTCTTTAATCTAGTCAAGTGATATATTGTCAGTTTGTCATTGTGCAAATTCTGGCTGCTGTGTAGATAATACATTTGTAGTTTGGGTGTGTGTTTAATTTGTCTGTAAAGTGATGTCATGAGTCAACAATTTGTGCATGATGTACAGTATGCACGCGTCTGTGAGTGTATTGTATGCTATGCATATGTTATGCATATGCTCCATCGTCAATAGGGAGGCATTTCAGTATGATATGAACTGTCTTTTGTTTGTACAGAATGTAGCCTGACCTCAGTCTGAATTGTCATTTCTTTTCACTTTATTATTCAGACTGAGGTCCCTCTCCACCACAGCAGTTTCTAGGATGGGCGTCAAAGTGGCAGGCTTTGCCGTGGTTCATACCAACCCATAAGAATATTGGGAAAGCAGACAACGTCGTTGTCATTAATGTGGCTAATGTGCTAGTCCGCTTGCTAACCAAACAAACACAGCCGACGAGTATGTGAACAAAAGCAGTAAAATATGTTGGAGGATGATGTCAGACAATAAGTGAAGGATTAAGCTAAAGGTGGAAGAGAGGGACAAATTGAGAAAGGGGCAGGGAAGACCATACTGCATAAGAGCATGAAAAAGAGGCAGGCAGTTGTATGGAGAAATATATCAAATCCGAGTAGAGAGAGTGAGATAGGAGGGATGGCATACATATTGAGAGTGAGAGACAGACAGACAGACAGACAGATGTACAGACCTGCTGTACTAAATGTTCCCTACGCGCCCGCGGGAGATGCTTGTCACGTTCCAGTAAAACTGACCACAGACATTCCTACTGGTTCTTTAATGGGACTCGCAGATTTCTCATTTCCTCAGTAATGAATGTTCAGGATTAAACGGACATCAACGCTATCGAGAATAGTTGTGTTTTCTGTTTGACGTAATGTTGCTTTATTATTACGAAGTACATAGGAAACCCAGACAATGGGAGACAGTGCAGGAGAGATATGGGCTCTACAGGAAATCCTAGAGAGAAGCCAGTAGGAGAGCTGAGTGAGAAGCACTATTGGACAAACAGACAGTATAGGAAAGCTGAGAGGGAGAATGTACTATAGTAAAGACAGACAGTTGCTGAGAGGGAGACAGTGGAGGAAAGACAGGCAGCAGTGTTGGGAATATTACTATACCTTGTTAATGTATTACTTATTACCTTCATTTTAAAGCAATATATTGTATTACAATATTGCTGTCTGAGCAAGTGTAATATATTAATATTACTATTACATATTACTTAAAAGAAAAATGTTGTGCAAAATATATAATTAAATATTTAGTGTCTCTATTAATCAAATATTGTGTAGGCCAGTGGCATAGCAACAATAAAGAAAGCGCACTTGGCTATCTGAGAAATCCATATGAAATCAACTTGAAAAAACGTCCTCCTGAATAAATAATTTGATGACAAATTATAGAAAATAAGTAATCATTTAACTTCTGCAGTTGTCTAGAAAATTTCACAAGAACATTTTCAACGAGACAGATTGACAGAAAGTAATATTGAAAGTAATGCAGTAATGCAGAAAGAAAAGTATAATATATTAGATTGTTTTTGTTAAGTAATATATTTATATTACAAGTTACTGCATTTTGGTAATATATTATGTAATATATTGAGTTACGTAGTGCACATGTCCCAACACTGTGACAGGCAGTATAGGAGAGAGTCATGGAGACATTGAGGAGGGAGACAGTTGGAAAGCTGCGATGGAGACAGGGGTGCGTGTGATTATCTGGTATGAGTCAATCTTAGGCCAGCCAGAAGCAAGGGTGTTGCTAGGGACATTCACACGTAAAAGAATGTGAGCCCAACACATTCACAAATACAGTAATAGGGCATTTGTTTAGCGTGGGCAAAAACAGAAAATACCAGAACTCAATTAAGGTGTCCATCAGGTACTTTTGGCTCCAGCTCTGAATCGAAACCTTAAAAAAAATACTACTTTATTTTCCCCCCTGTGATAAGGACTGGTGTCCCTCCCTCCGGTGTTGTTAGTATTAGTTGAAAATCCAACTACAACAGCTGATTGGCTGACAGCCCTGTCACTCAACAGTGTCGGCTGCTCCAATGCTTTAAAGAAGCATCAGGTTTTATAAACATCATCTGACATATTTTTGCTTTTCACATGCTAGTAACACTCACCAAAACATACACTCCTCGGCTGTGTTTGTTTGGTTAGCAACCGGGCTAGCACATCAGCCACATTAATGACAACAACGTCAACTGCTTTCCCGATATTCTTATTGGTATGATAACGCCCATGCCAGAAACTGCTGTGGTGGAGAGTGACTTCAGTCCGAATAATGAAGTGAAACGAAATGACAATTCAGACTGAGGTCAGGCTAGTGCTTTTATGCTTGTGAGCTGCACGGGCAGTGGCAGCACACAAACATATTTTGGTAGCGCCTTCGTGTGCTGTCCATGCTGAGTGAAATGTACCTGAAGGACACTTCCACGAGCCTGCCTTTCTTCTGCTTTTATAGTGCATTGTTGTGTACAAAATGTTCAGATGAGGGTCATTTCTTGTGGCAATCTGGTTCAATTACAGGTTAACCGTAACATGCAACAAGAAAGAACCTAACAAATGGACAGGATAGGGCAAACAAACAAAAGACTGCCAGTCTCCCTCTGACTGTGTCAGTGATGACTGTTTTCTGAACAGGAATGTTGTTTATGGAGTCTGAGGAATGCATACTCGATGGGTTCTGTTCTGAGGAAATGATTGTTGTCTCCAGAGGAAACTCTCAGCCTGTCTTCGTCCTCGCTGGGGAAGGGTTTGGGGTGGGGGGAACTAATTAGGTAGAGTGGATCAGTAGGTTTCAACAATTTCAACATAGCCACACTTAGAATATAATATAGAATATATAATTTGTCACTGTCTGTGATATTTCCACATACTTGAAATCAGTGTTTTCCAACTTGTGCGCATTTGTTGCTGTATTTAGCTCCAGGCCCCTCTAGCGCCAAAATCCGTGAAAAACTCCTGGCGGCAAATGTAGAGGTTTTTTACTGGTAAGTTTGGGCGAAATTGGTTGACAGGTGCCAGAGATAAAACCCTTGTTTTTCACCATTTTTCCTCCCATGATAGAGTCTTCCTTCCTTCCTAGAAAGGACCATTGGTAACCAAATGGACCCTTATAGATCTGTAACTCTTGAGATCGTAAAATGAAACCAAATGGTTTATACAACGTATTTAAACATATGAAATACCTAATTTTCAAGAATCAACACATTTAGAAAATGTAGAAGATTGTTATTCTGACCAACATTTTGCCAGTTATCTCTCCTAAATTAGTCCGAGAGACTAAACTCAACATCAAATGGTGGTTTGTGGCTAAAATGCAGAATAAATAGTGGGCCCTGGTATGAAAATGGTTGAAAACCGCTGGCGCATTCTAGTGCATTTTGGAAGTGTCACTAGTGCATTTTGGATTTTGGCAGTTGGCAACATTGCGTGAAATGAATCCTCCGCATCTACCCATCTTAATACAGTAACTACTAGGAGCAGTGAGTGCTCACAGAGCCATTTGCTCTGTGAGCAATTAGGGGTTAAGAGCCTTGCTTAGGGACACACATTGTTGGACTGGAATTGTATTTGGGACAATCGGGGGCTTTGGCTCCTTGAGCAGCTAGGGTGGGGGGTGATGCACGCACGTGGGGCGCTCACATGTGTTTGTGTGTTATTTATTGTACAGCTCTTTGGAGTAAACCCTAACTTATACCAGTAAGACGCTGCACTGACACTGCATGTCTTACTGGCACACAGGAAGTGGACGCTGTTCGCATTTCTGCCTGGCTTAAATAGTAATCTCGCTCACTGTGTTCACATTAAATGCATTCCCAGCAATAAACAAAAAATACATGGACCAATACAAATTAAGGGCAAGAATACATTTTGGATCATGAAATAAGTAAGTAAGTAGCCTTGCCAGGCCATGGTGTCAGGAGGCCCAGCTGAGCCATTGAGGCCCATATAGGTCAGGAGCCTATCTCCTGTTTCTGTAGCGTGAGGCAGCTTGATGTACAAGTACACCCCCTGGACATGACGCTAGTATATCACAGGGACTTACCCCCAATCCAACCCTTGATGCGGAGTGCCAAGCAGGGAGGCATTGGGTCCCATTTTTAGAGTCTTTGGTATGACCCGGCCGGGAATCGAACCCCGACCTCCCAGTCTCAGGGCGGACACTCTAACCACAAGGCCACTGAGCTGGTGAGCTGGATCATGAAATGCTTTGGCTTAATACTTGCTCAGAAAACAAACGAACAGATTTTTTATTTATTTGATTATTAAGATCAAAAAGAATTCAGAATTTCTGAATGACATCAAAATGTATCGCCTTGCCTCCTCCCTTTTCAGAAGAAAAAGTCCAGAAATCGGAAGATTCCTTAGATTCAGACTTAACCACAAGCAATAGCTGATCTACAAGCCCCTTCCATCTCCTAATGTAACATATTGCAAACTCTTAATATGCCTATTTTTACTATACTTTTGTTTGACACTCTTGTATGACAAATTGAGGCGTTCATTTACCCAAACGATACAGTATATGGAGATACAAGGTTTATGTAAGGTTTGACAATAAGCGCTGTCATCAATCAGGCCTTAAGCAACGTACTTGGCCCTTGTCTGTAGTGCAACCTCCAGCAACAACTGCGGTTACGGGGCTCTCCCCAGTGCTGGTGTGTGAGCTAGTGAGCGGAGATGAAGTGGAATGTTGCTGGACCCATTGAAGTCATTTTGGTTAAGGAGAGGGAGTAGTCCTATAGTCCCAGAGGGACGGGAAATGACTCCTGACAGCATAGGTCCATCATGTGCATTGGTGTACTGTAGGGGAGTTCATTGGAAGAAGGAAAAAAAGGTTTTTTATCCCGGGCTGGATTTAGAGGGAGGCAGTGGTGGGCTCTAAACATGCATCCTGCCCACCCAATGAATGGTAATATCAGTGGTTTTCAACCAGTGGTCTGGGGACCACCAGTGGTCCTTGAGAGAGCTCCAGGAGGTCCCCACCTAAATGGCGGAAAGTTGGTTAATCAGAAAGTTTGTTAAGCAGATGTAAAATATCCATCATCTGAATTAGCCGAAGTGTACACAACTAGAGAATGTAGAAGATTAATGGTTATTTTGATCTGTATGTTTGACTGTTTTGTTTCCCAAATCCAGCCTGGAATTGTCGACATAAAGCAAAACAAATCTTTAATTTTGGGGTCTGTGGGGCTAAAATGTCATCAAATGATGGTACGTGGATCAAATGCCGAATAAATAGTGGGCCCTGATGTCAAAAAGGTTGAAAACCACTGCTTCATAGAAAAACTTTGGAGTTGCCAATGCCCACCCTGCCATTCTTCCAGCCCACCCTAGTAAACCTGGATAAATCCAGCCCCGGTTTTACTCAACCAGAAACAGCCATGTTTCCTGTCATGTGTGTTTCCTTTGAGCTGACATAGTACAGAAACCATACCTTTTCCGTAATTGCATGTCGCTTGGGGTAACCGCATCAATTTAATCACACAAACCCTTTGGCTATAGATAGAGTATATTTTATGAGAGCAAAACATTTGCAATCAGGTACACTAGAGATGGGATTTATGGCTCTTGGAGCCGTTTCTTTCAAAAAGCTGTTCAAGAAAAATCTGGTTCATTTGTACCTATATTTATATATTTTTATATTGTAGGCCTATTTGTTGTGAGCCTTCCACAATTGCATGGTGGCACCACATTCCACGTTGCTCTGACGGCGGAATTTGGTGTGATTTGATTTGTTGATTGAAACATTTATTAACAGTTTGCATAATTGGTAATTACCCCTTTCATCCGTTCATCTGACAAAAAGGAACGGGTCCGTATTGTGAATCGGATCCAATCATTTATTTCAAAGAGCCGTTCATATGATTCACGAATGTCACTTCACTAACATTTCACACTTTTTTCTGATTAGCACAGGATGTGGTTCAAACGTATGTATAGAGCCTACACCCTACAGTATGGTTATCCAGGGTTTGATGAGGGTCACGATCTTCATGGCAATAGATAGCAATATATATGGTGGCGTCAGGAGGTGTGACCATAACTGGAGGTGTCAATAATACCACAGAACAGATGTTTTGCATTTGTACGTATATAGGGCAATTGACTACTCATGTTAATTGTTGCTTTCTGGATTGTTTTATTGTTTTTTATTACACTGTCGATGATAAAACCTTGAACATTGAATTGTTGAATATCCACATATGTCCACTCCTTACATAAGGAAGGAAGTGTCCATTCTCTCTGTGGTCAAAAGGTACTGTGAACTTCATGTGAAGGCGCACTTTATTTTAACAGAATGGTAGATTTGGATGGAGAGTGGTGTATTGTGGTGTGGCGTAGTGTCTGGTGTGGTATAGCTGCCATCGAAATCCATCTCATGTTGAAAATGTGCAAATCATGAATGAAAGCACTCATATGTGGTAAAAGAAAGAGGGGAAAAGAGAGTTAAAGAGTTTTACATACCATTTTCTTCATCTACATGTCAACCTAACCACAATTACCAGGTGCAATTTAAGTTGATATTCTAATTCAAGTGAACTATTATCCAGTTCATCCATATGGTTTCTTACCCTGCGTGCTCTCGTTTAGTTTGGCCTGCACTGTCACGGTATTTGGCCGTGCAATAGCAGCAGCAGCAGCAAGACACAAGCACTTTTCATTATAGATGAGCAATCTCCTGTTCTGTTCCAGACGTGAAGTTAAAATTCCATAAGCTTACAGTTTCTCTTTCTGTACCACAAGATCATAAACATGTGAGGAGCTCTCTGGTCCAGTGTTGATTTTGACAATAGCAATTTACTCCAGGAGTTTTTGACTTGTATTCACCTGAAATGTCAAGGTTGAATCTACAGTTGATTTTGTATTTGTTTTACTATCTAAAGTGTCTAAATCTAAAGTTGATTTTGTAGACAAAGAATAGTTTCGGCATGCCTTGATGGCTGATCAAATTGCTGATCTACAAGGAATAACAAACGTGTCACAGCAATTTCAGTGCAACATCAGAATGCAACACAACCAAACCTAAAATGGCTTGTCTTGATTGACAAGTTATGCAATATGGGATTGCATTACGGCATTTTGCAAAGTTCTGGACTCTGGAGTGTATTCAGCCAGCTCCATACCCCTTCTATGACCACAACCAAAACACTGCCTGCCTGCCTGCCTGCCTGCCTGTCTGTCTGTCTGTCTGCAGAGGTAGAATGTCTAGGAAGATCACTTATCTGATCCAAAGTGGTTTATAGTGGTTGAGTAGGTAGTATTGTATTACCCCGTGTCTCTGTGGACAGGAATCAGCGAATGTAGCCAGTATCCAACCATTACTGTGTGTCTGTGCTTGCGAGTTCATGTGGTCATCATCATTTTCTCCTTGTGTTTCCCAGAAATGATAGCTCATTGTGTCTGTCTGTGACCTCTCACTGTCTGTCTGTCTGTCTGATTATGAGAGTTTCAGATTGACTTCACAAATCCTTCTCTTCTGGAGAAAGCCGTTCCACACGTTGCTGTGACATCCTCAGAATCCTCACAGCAAACACAAAAAGTCCTGCGAGCGTGCACGGTGCCTGCCCAGGCCTGTGCCACAGTGGAATGTGAGGCGTTTCAAAATAAACAAAAATAAAAACCACACATAAATAAATATACAGACATACAATTACAAATTTGTTATTGACATGAACACGTGCGCACACATACAGTATACACAGGACGCACTCATTCATGCATGCGCACGCACGCGCCACACACACACACACACACACACACACACACACACACACACACACACAAAAGGAACATGTGTTTTCTCTGCCACTTTCAAGTTGTTGTGAATTGCTTTGCAATGTCATTCAACAGCCTCAGAGCTAGACTAGAACTTTAACGTGGTGCTAGTCAGGCCAGCTGAGATTTGAAAGGTCTGTTATGCTGAAATTCATCATTTTAAATGTCAGTCGCTGAGGCTTAGTTCATCCTGTGGTTCCTGTGGTTCATTTAGGCACAGAGCTAATCAGAATGTCATCAGTCAGAATGGGTGAACCGCCTGCGTCACGTCCCATAATGTCATCTCTCTCTATTTTCCGGCTCCAGTTTCCCTCCAATGGTTGTCGTCGATGTTAGGCAGAAACCTTTGTCTCCAGGGATATTTATTAATGCTTTTATCTTTTTTAAAGAAAGGTAAAAGGGATATTTCTGTCTGCCGTGTTCTTATGAGACTGACCGAAAGTGAAATATCAGACCAAAATGAAGTGAATTATTATAAGTTAATAGTTTATTGACAGTGTTACCCAAAATTATTGGAAAATAGCTTATCAAAACACTTGTAGAAGTTGTGCTACCCTGTATTGTATTACAACCCGGGGTCTTCTGCTGCACAAGTGCTGACATTTTTTTTACCACTGAGATAATAGAGCCTGTTTGCACTGTGGGGAGAAACTGTTTTTTCCCCCTACAAATATGTACTAGTGCTGGTTAATAAATTGGAAAAATGTTGTGATGCAAAAAACACACACTTGTGTTGCCAGGCCAGCCAAACTACACACACACACAACATACGATGAGTTTATTTCATCATGTCGCAATAGATACTACTAGAGAATTAAACTAGAGACTTTTTTGAGGGGAACTCTAGTCTAGACTCTCATCTTTTTGTCATAGACTAGAGTTCATCATGTATTGCACAAGTTCACTGGGTTCGTGCAGTTCATGTAATTTACTATTCATTGTGTATGAATCATTTTTTCGGACTATACATCAATGTGTCATCCAGTTAGTCTCTGGTTTCTGGCTGTGAGAGAGCGAGAGAACCCTCATGTCAACAAATACTGATTGGACTGACTGACCCAAGCCCAGAGAAAACATCTGACGCTGCTCAAGTCACCATGTGTATTGTATGGGATAATTCCTTTGTCTTTCACAGTCAGTGCGTACCACGAAAGCATAAACTAGCGAACTATAGTGCAACACAAACCGTACAACTTGGAGTTATGTAACACAAAACGCAACGTAAAGGACTGAGCCGAGGCATGGGTTCAGCCTTGTTGGACATAGACTGTGGTTTGGGGACGGGTTCAAGAATGAGGGTGGGAATGCAGTGCATTCTTAACTCTAGTGGTGGTTATTGCCATTTTAACATCATCATCATACATTCATTTTCCCCCTCAGAATGGATCAAAGACAGATGGCTATGACCAGCTGAACTTCACAGGGATTAGAACCCTTAGCCCTGGTAGCGTTGGTGCCTCGTTATAACATGCAGTAGGTTCTGAGCAAGTGCATAGCAGAAGAGTTAAAAAATAGACGTTATGAAGAGACTTGAATGTGACTTTTGTTGTGGTTTATGTAGGGCTGTGTTGATTTTATACACAAATGAATATTGCAGTAAAATTGAGCCCCCATTCACAATGCACACATGTTCTTTGTCTGGGCTCGCCACAATTCAGCACTGCAGTGTATTTACGACATTTCATTTGAGTTTGAGTTGAATGTTTGTGTGCATGTGTCACATCCCCAGAGAGCCTCTCCAATGTTGAAGCACTTGACCCTAGTGGTTAGAGTGTGAACTGCAAGTGAGCCCGTTGATTGATTCAACAATCTTGGTGTACCTATGGTAACACCATAGGTAGACTTTACTTCTGGCAGTCTTCCAGGTGCTTCAAAATGCCACTGAGCAATTGTTATTGAAATGAATGACAAGGAGGCGGGGCTATCGCCCCAGTTCAGTCTCCATGTTTTATTACTCTATGGCATGCCCTGCATGCACATGGGGGTGCAGAGAGGCTGACAGAGGAACTAAATGTGATGGAGGGAGGAGAGAATGAATAAAGCTTACATGACGGCGACACTTTGACGTATGGGCACAATGGCACAAGATGCGTATTTGTATTCTCTTGAGTTTCTGTTCTTTACTATGCTTATTTTCTCTCCTAAAATATCCTGGGTGTGATGCTGCTTTGGCGTCATTTTGTTCTATGAGCTTGCTGCTTGCTTACAGAGGAATCTGACTCATCTGTGGAATCACAACGCAATTTCAGTATCGCAGCTGCATGATATGGGATACTGAAATTGGAGATTGCAGAGTACATTTACTGGTCAAGCCGATAAATCAGTGGTTTTCAACCAGTGGTCCGGGGAACACCAGTGGTCCTTGGGAGGGTCTCAGGTGGTCCCCAGCTAAGTTGGTTAGCCAGATGAAAAGTTGGTTAACCAGATGTAACTCTTGAGAGCGTAAAAATGAAACATGTTTCATGTTTACGCTCTCAAGAGTTAAAATCTTCATCATCTGAATTAGCCCAAGTCTACACGACTAGTAGAATGTAGAAGATCAATGGTCATTTTGATCGGTATGTTTGCCTGTTTTGTTTCCCAAATCCAACCTGCTGTGGACAAAAGCAATCTTTAGCTTGGGGTTTGTGGGGCTAAAATGTCCTCAAATGGTGGTCTGTGTCTCAAATGCTGAATAAATGGGTGGGCCCTTCATGGTTCCCCCAATCCCCTGAGATAAATATTCATTGTTGGAGAGCAATGAGAATACTGTTCCTATGTTAGTAAAACATATAACTTGGACACTTTGTCAGAGTTGTTTCCTGAGTCCGTGGGTGTTTGGAGTCTTGCAACAGACACCCTCCTGGGTGAGTTGTTAGCAGCAGGTGTTGGCAACACTACAAGGCTTTGGGCACTGTGGGTTGCCTCTGGGCCTGGCTCATACTTTGTCTGGCCAGAAGTGACTTCTGTGGGTTTTGTCGTTGTTGCCATTGGCCAGTGTGCATGGCATTTGCGTTGTAGAAGTGAATCAGGCTGCCAATCCTCTCCAGGTAGCCGTCTCTCTGGCCATCCTCTGTCTGCCTCCGATTAGCCTACCGACACTGCTCTGATCAGTCCCCCGAAATGCAAGGTTACTCTGTGGTGTGAAAAAAAAAATACATAGAATGACATTTTGGCATGTGCAACAGAATGCACTCCTCCGTGCATTTGATGATCCATCAAAGCAAATGGCATAAGCAATATTAGTTTACCTCTTCTGCAAAAATATAACTTACAACTCTCTTGTATCATACCGTACATGGTTTGTATTATTTTCTACTATACAGCATAACATCACATCAGACAAGTTCAATTAAAATGGGCTCGCTATAGGCCTCCAGACCCGCCCCTGTCTGTGATCAAACACAAATTAGATATATACATTGGTCTTAAGTCCCTGCAACATACTAGCGTCATGTCCAGGGGTTGTACTTGTACATCAAGCTGCCTCACGCTAAAGAAACAGGAGATAGACTCCTGCCCTATGGGCCTCATGGCTGGATAATATTTGTATTATCCAATCAGTTTCATCTTCGGTTACTGGAACTGGATTTTCTGTTTAATAAAATGTGGGAGAGACATGGAGACTAGTTAACGCAACAAACACTATAGCAATGAGTAGGCCTAATATCACAAACGAAGAGCTGTTATAACACTTGTTAAAAAAAAAAAAGGAAAATCCCTTACACTACCTTTAAAATGTAATTTGTACTTTTGTAATCCTATTCAAAATACCAACCATGATTACAATTACATCAAATTTAACACAGAGAGACTGGGGGAGACAGAGTGGATATTGTGGTCAGTGTGACAGTTTCCACAGAACAGAGCTGCAACACCAGTGACCACAGCCATGTGGTTGCTTTGCTGCAGCTCCAGTCTGCTCCTCGTGTCACTGGGGACTAAATCATTCCTCTGAGTCTGAAGGAAGTAAACATCTCCCAGACAGATCCAATACAACACACCCCAAGAGGTTACCTTTTTAGTTTGGTTTCTTTGTCCACTTGAGCTGAACGGCTACACGGGTGTTTATGTGTGGAGTGAATGTCCTGCCCTTTGGAGAACGTGTTAAAACCAGTCGTAATGCTAACGTTTCAATTTCAGAAACATGCAGAGAGAACTGAGAAAATAAGCATTTTCTGTTATGCTTACGAACGTGACGTATGAGAATCCTCTGGTGGGCTTTGACTGGAGCGTGACACATACATTGACGAGTAAACGTCAGATAAAGTCTTGTCGCATTCTGAAGGGAAGTTTCTTGAGCATTATTCAACATCCGCTTTTAGACTGTATTTACATTTGTATCCAGATATCAACTTGCCTGACACTCAGTCTGAAATATCCTTTTGTTATTCAGTCTGAAAGCCCTCCCCACCACAGCAGTTTATGGGATGGGTCTTGTCTTCAGTGATTGGTTAATACCAACCAATCAGAATAATGGACGCAGTGGGGGTCGGCATGTTTGTTGTTTGAGTGACAGGGCTGTTGGCCTGTCACTCAACAGTGCTGTAGTCGGAGTTTCAACTAATACTGACAGCCCAAAAGACTGCGTCACCAGACCTGAATCCCCAGGGAAAATAATTTAAGGTGGTGATTCAGGGCTGGATCCAGGCAGGTTATCAACTCTATTTGAATGCAATCGGGATGTCCTAGTTTTGTTTTCGTTTTTTTTATTATTATTATTTGTTTGTTTTGTTTTTGATGAATGATGTTTTATATATGAATGATTATGAATATACCGGTATGAATGATTTTTATATAGCCATGCAGGCCAAGGACGTGTAGAGAGATCTAATGCTGAGATCATGTAGTATAGGTGTCTGGATTTGAACCATTGAGATTGAGATCATGTGTTATGTACGGTCATTGAGAATTCCTTCACATAATACTGTATGATGGATGAACTGAAATCAGAATGAGCTCTATAATTTCTGCCCCACCAAAGGGCAAACTGGTAGACTTTATTAGGGATAATATGGAGGTTCAGCTTCAACCGGTTGATGGCTGTTCACTGGGCTCAGATAGTCTTGAACAATGCTTGGATTGAGTTATGTTTCTTTCTCAGCGATACTTGGACTCATATTCTGCATGAATGGGCCAAAGGGCGTAACAGTGACCGTCTGATTATTATCAGACAACCTATCTAGTATCTGCCCACTAAGATATGCCTGCCTTATGAAAACACAAACATACAAATTGAATTGAAGACTTGTATGCAAGGCTGCTGTTGACTGTGAGCTGTGGTGTTTTTGTCTGTAATAAACACTAGTAAACTTCTAAATGAATACTGTTAGGTCAGCAGTTAGATGATTGTAGCTATTAGCAAGGCTGTTGCATAACTGTACAGCTGTTTTCTTCTGTACAGCTTCTGATGATGTTATGCTATCCAAGTAATGTTCTTGACTTGGTCTTTCCTCACAGTTGTCTTGGTCTTTGTTTTGGCATCGATTCCTATAAGTCTTGGCCTTGGTCTCGATCCCTTAAGTTCTAATCTCATCTCAATCTCGACCCCCCAAGTATCGTGGTTGTCTTAGTCTCGTTTTGATCTCGACCCCCCAAGATCTTGGTCTTGTCTTGGTCTCGTTTTAGGTGGTCTTGACTACAACACTATGCATTGTGTGATAGATAGCTTATAGGTGAACAATTTCATAACTGAGCATGTGCAGTAAGACCAAATCGTACACTACGACAGCCCATGTGATAATAATGTCAGAGCAATCAAAATAAGTAATAAATCTACCAGCCTGGGATGGTCTTATCAGGTAATCCATATATTTTAAATCGTATAAATGATCCAAAACCTATTCACGTCTTTACAGCATGTGAGAATGTGAAGTGCCTTCTTGCATTGGCAATCGGAGCAGAATGAGTTTATTAGTCTCTTGTCCGTCGGCTTGCTCTCAGACAGTTTAAAATTTAATTCCCATTTCTGCCAAGTAGACATAATATAGGTCAATGATCTCATTCGGCATTGCGTCATTATGGTTAGTGAAAAAATATTTGTGTATTATTATGTGCTTTATTCAGCCCTCTAAGCTAAAGGGCAGAATTCAGCAGGAAAACGGAGAAACTGCCATCTATTGATCGATTGTGACAAAAGCATTGCTCATGCAGATATTTGTAGGTAAATACAGTTTAGAGCAGGGGTTTTCAACGATTGCATTTCCTAATTGTGTAGATCCTTGATGCTGATTCAGATGACGAATATTTTAACTCTTGAGAGTGTAAAAATGAAACCAAATGGTCCATTTGGTTTCATTTTTACATTCTCAAGAGTTACATCTGGTACATAAGCTTCCCATCATTTAGCCTGGGGACCACCTGGAACCCTCTCAAGGACCACTGGTGGTCCCCGGACCACCTGTTGAAAACCCCTGCTCTTTGTGTCACCTTCACATAATCCCTTCTTCCAGGTTTTAGATCCTTGAACAAGGCACTATATAACCCATAACTGCTCCTAATTAGCAGGTTGGTGCCTTGCATGGTTTCCTGTACCATCGGTGTGTGAATGTGTAGGCCTATGTGAACGGTTGAATGTAAAGCACTTTGTAAAGGCGCTATAAATGCACCATTTAGGAGAGGAGAGAAGGAATAGTTTGAAGAAGAAAGGAGACAGGGGGAGGATAGATTCCCATGAGAGTTGTTGGTGTGTGTGTGTGTGTGTGTGTGTGTGTGTGTGTGTGTGTGTGTGTGTGTGTGTGTGTGTGTGTGTGTGTGTGTGTGCGTGCGTGCGTGCGTGCGTGCGTGCGTGCGTGCGTGCGTGCGTGCGTGCGTGCGTGCGTGCGTGCGTGCGTGCGTGCGTGCGTGTGTGTGTGACCATCTGTTGCTGTCTTTGTTTCAGTCTGGTGCCAAAAGGACAGTGTTCTAATCCACCATGATGACACAGAGGTCAACATCACGTCACTTCAGCAGTCCCAGGACTATACATGTTGATCCATCTTCCCAAATGTCTACCCATGCTGTTCAGTGTTCACCACAGGACTGGGGGATTCATTACACATTTATCCAAACCAACATTTATAAACAATTACACAAGGAGCATTTTATAAATAATAATTAAAAGATATGAATTAATGATTGTCCAAATTGATTGGTCAGATTAATCATAACTGGCGTTATATAGATTGTTGTGAATATAAGATGACCCTGGTTATAAGACGACCCCCATTTTCAAGACCCATTTGTGTAAAAAGAATATTGAATGTCAAATAATATAGGCTCCAAATATAAGACGACTCCGTTTTTTTAGGATATTTCCATTGGAAAAAAACACTGTCTTATATTCAGGCCAATAGGGTACTACCATTGTACTATACTCTACAAGTCTACAATGGTGGCACATGTCAACTGTTAAATTAGTACCTCTAAAGGAACAGTGAAGGAACAGTGAATGGGATTTTGATTATGTGAGTCAGAAGGATTAGAAAAGAGAAAGCACAGGTCTCTGCCAGGTCAGGCAGGGTGTGTTCCGAATATGAAAACCCGGACAAATCTATCTTTATTTCTTATAGAAAGAATGTGTACTGATGTGTGCCACGTTTGGACAAAATTTGTCACAGTAACATTTTGCAATTATCTGCCTCCTGATGGCACAATAATAATATAACTGAAAAAAATAAAATAAATAAAAAAAAATCACGTGAAGCTTGGCTCAGTTTGACGTTTCGCCGACAGCAAGCTTTTCCAGGAAGCTGGCAAGCTTGAGAATGGCTTGGGTGGAGCTCTTACAATAGAGCCAGCATCCGGTGGAAACCTTGAGACGAAATGGACATAGTGGCCAAAGTTGAGAATGCACTTTAGCTCAGTGGGCCATAAACATGAGCGTGTGATAGGCTCCGCCCCCCCCAGAAACCTTCAGCACTCTATGCATGCACGCGCCATGTGTGCGTGTGTGTGGGCCTTATTTACTGTAACGTGCAAACAAGTGAAATCGCTTCATGCTCTGGGTGAGCAACTTAATGCAAGTGAATGAGAGGGGGACTTCCGGTAACGTCTCTATTCAATATACTGTATACTCTAAGGTGGAGCTTCATTCCCGTCCACTAACAGCCAAAAAAACGTCACGTGACACAGAGTGTGAATGTTTTTTTTTTCCAGGTCATGCCCTGCAAGTGTGCCAGCAGTCATAGACAATCAGGACATGGAATCTGAAAACCCAAGCAGCTCGATCTTGACCACATGACTCTGTAGAGATCATGTCTACCGAAATCTGATGGAGTAATACAAAAATGTGCTTTACACAGGTCCAGTGTTGTTTGCTGCACGTGTGCTTGTTTTGTGCACGCACCTGCGTCTGATTTTAAACCTCAATTCTGTTAGCCCAGTGGTGAGGGGCTGCAGTGGAATCACTTAAAGGGTTTTTCCTTTGGATGGACCGGGACAGGGTGCACAACAAACACCCTCCTGGCCCTGCCTCTCTGCCTGGCGGAGACAATAAGGAATGAATGGAAGATGGACGCAATGGAATAAATCCTTTAAAGTCAATAAAATGTAACAGAAAACAGCTACTGGCTTCAATTAGTGCTACTGCTGCTAGGATACCACAGTGCTGTGTAGCCCCAGTATCCAGTGTCCAAGACACATTGGTGGTGCGTTGGTTCCCAGCTCACACTGATTTTACATTACGGGGAGAGCTCTGGTGCAGTACATTGTGTCCTCAGTGGGATTCAGAGGGGAAGAGTTGAAGAGTTCACCATTCACGTGCAGAAATATTTGCGTGTTAGCTGAGGTTATCGTCATTCAGTATCTATATATCATACCAGGTCTCCATTCTCACCACTAAACGCTTTGTTCTGTCAGCAAACTTGAATTGTATGTATATTTTTTACAGTAAGTTCTCATTACATTGTCAGATATTTGGTAGAGTGGCTATTATCTTTAACCTTCCTCGGCATGAGGAATTTTGCTGTCCAGACGTCTCCGGACGAGAAGTGCTGCCCACTCTCTCCCCACCATCTTATCTTCTCTCTTAATGCTTCCCTCTGTGTTGTTGGAGCATTTTATAGACATCTGCTGGCACTTTGGCCCCGTAACGCTTCTACCATGTGTCCCTCCCTCTGCAGTAGAAATGCGAACTGTTCTCAGACAGACAGAGGATGGAGTGTGCCAGCATTCTGCTTCTGCAGTTATAGGAGCATTTTGAAAAGGTGCAAGTGAGTATTTAGGGCTGTGGCCATTAGGATGGATAGATAGATAGAGAGAAGGAAGAGAGAGATATTAATATCAATAAATAGGTTTTACGGTTTGGTTTTCTAAGATGCATCATTAAAGAGGAACTCCACCCATTTTCAACATGGCTCCCAGCGACCTACACTATGTCATTAATATGCCTGATAAAAATGACGACCACTCTGTGTTTCCTAGAAATGGAGGTCTGAATAAAATCATTACATGATAACTAATGTCATGAGTATTAGCCCGCTCCGCTCACGCATGAGTAGGTCATGGCCTACATGTGCACAACGCCCAAGGTCCAAGGCCTACCCCCATTCGATCCTGATTGGAGGAAGGTCCCTATCAATCCTGACTGATCCTGAGTCATCCTGACTCCGAACAGATTTGTTTAAAAACACAATCTAACTCCACCTCACCTCCACTCTATTGGCTCATTATGAATCTGCTGGAGACTGCTGTGCTGTGATTGGCTAAAACGCTGCCTCACACTCCACACCACCCCCATCCCCCTCACACATTAGCCACGCCTGTCCTGAGAAGCAACCTAGAGAGAAAAAAGCAAAACAATATAGCTATAGATCTATTTTGATTTTTAGCGAAAAACCTTTAATAGGACATTTAATAACTTTTAATAGGATTTGGTGCTTCTGACACCCTTATGAGGGGATATACCAAAAGATCTTGAGCAATGAACAGCTCAGGTGAAAGCACCCGGGTAGAGTAGTACATTAAAATAACAGCTTCAAATTGTCTACCACCATTTATAGTTTTCAAGCGACTCAGTTCTCTTTGGAAAGCGTCCCTCTGTCCCGGCATAGAGGTGTAGAGTTCAGCCTGCTGGTCCAAAGCTCCATCTCAGCTGCGTCCTGTGGAAAAGAAAGCAAAAGAGGAGACGGCGTTCACTCCGTTTCATCTCGCCACTTCCTCACTCCTTTCGCTTCACATGAAGAACTGGGTCGTGGTGGTGAAGCAGTACACCGCTATAGTGATCCTTTGGCAAGCAACACCTCCACAGCTTTTTCCAAAGAGTCATTTTTACTGCTGTTGAGATTTTCCTTGCTACATTAACAGCCTAAGGGGTCTGTCATAGAAGCAAAAGTACAGATACTGTGCTGTGAACTGTATCCATCCAGTACATTCTGGAGGTGATGGATTGATAGACCTATTGGTATCATAATTTTGTAGGATCCTAACTAGTGTTTAGAATAATCACAACACTGAAAGGTGCCTATTATGTGGAATCAGAATAAAATCTCACCCGCTAGCAAAAATAGGCTAAGATAGGATAGATAAAATTGATAAAAGATAGAAGCATTTGCATTTGTTTGTTTTGTTTGTGAGTTAACATGTTTGTATAAGAATATCGCCTCTCCCCCTACTTCTCACCAGCAAACGACTTTCAATGGTTTTCATTACTTTGCTTTGCTTGGTTTGCCATCACGCAAACAAACGACTAATCAACCACTAATTAACCACCATAGCATGGAAGCGTTTGACAAAACACACCTTCTGAGTATAATCAACGTCTTAAACTACCATGCATCATGTATTCTTTATTTTTGACTGATGTGGTCTGTCAATTGTGGCTTTGTGATTGAACCTAGAACAACCTCGCCCTCACACCGGCACACACATTAGTTACTGGTAGGTAGGTTACATCATCGCAGTGTGGTGTAAAGTAAGTACATTTAAGTACTGTACTTTTGGTACTTTAGATCAGGGGTTTTCAACAGGTGGTCCGGGGACCACCAGTGGTCCTTGGGAGGGTTCCAGGTGGTCCCCAGCTAAGCTGGTTAACCAGATGTAACTCTTGAGAACGTAAAAAACCAAATGGTCCATTTGGTTTCATTTTTACAATCTCAAGAGTTAAAATATTCATCATGTGAATTAGTCCGAATCTACACAACTAGAAGATTAATGGTCATGGACAGAAGCAAAAGAAATCTTAGGTTTGGGGTCTGTGGGTCTAAAAATATCCTCAATTGGTGGTCCGTGGCTCAAATGCTGAATAACTGGTGGTCCCTGGAGTCAAAAATGTTGAAAACCACTGCTTTAGATAGGTTTTCTCTCTTGTTTAAAAACAATAAATGACGCATCATTAAATTGGCAGCTGCTGTATTATCTATGCAGATTGCAGAATTGTTCTGTGAAATGTAATTACCTGTTAAAAAACGAGGAAGTGAAAGGAACGCGTTCATGCCTACTAAACATTAATCAAATGAAATCTAGCTCTGACCAGAGCCATAGAGAAGAGACAGCCGCAATCAGAAGTGGTGCCACTCCCTAGAGAACAGATAGCCAATCAGATCACCGGTGCAAAGCTCATCCCATGGCTTGTGCCATTGTGCCATAATGGGAACTCCTCATCTAAACTTTTGGGCAACCTCTTAGACCATACCTGGGCATTATGCGGCCCGGGGGCCAAATGCGGCTCTTTGGCTGACTCTGACCGGCCCGGGGACCACCAGTGGTCCTTGAGAGAGTTCCAGTTAAATATGGAAAGTTGGTTAACCAGATTTAACTCTTGGAGAATGTAAAAATGAAACCAAATGGACCCTTGCGGGTCCATTTGGTTTCATTTTTACACTCTCAAGAGTTAAAATATTCATAATCTGAATTACCTAAAATCTACACAATCAGATAATGTAAAAGAATGTTCATTTTTGATCTATGTTTGCCTGTTTTGTTTCCCAAATCAAGCCTGGTATTGTGAACAAAAGCAAAAGAAATCTTTAGTTTTGGCATCTGTGGGGCTAAAACGTCATCAAATGGTGGTCCTCTGTGGCTCAAATACTGAATAAAAAGGGCTTGGGGGGGGGGGGCAAAAAGTTTGGTCTTACTCTTACTTTCATCTTGAAATTAAATTAATACTACGCAGACTTTAGTTCAGCCTTTAGTCTTGGACCTCCACAATATTTTATGTATCTCATGTGGCCCCTTGGGAAAAATAATTGCCCACTCCTGTCTTAGACATTGGGGCCATTCCATCTCCTCCTTTACTATACAGGTCCTTCTCAAAAAATTAGCATATTGTGTAAAAGTTCATTTTCTTCCACAATATAGTACAAAAAGTGAAACTTTCATATATTCTCAATCAATTGTGCATTAAGTGAAGTATTTAAAAACTTATTTTGCTTTAATCCTGATGATTATGGTGTACAGCTCATGAAAACCCCAAAATCTTATCTCAATGAATTAGCATATTTTCAAGAGACCACTACAAAATATGTTTTAAACAAGAAATGTTGACTATCTGAAAAGTATGTTAATGTATGCAGTTGATACTTGGTCTGGACTACTTTTGAACAAATTATTTCATCAATGGGGCGTGGCATGGAGGTGATCAACCTGTGGCACTGTTGAGGAGTTATGGAAGAAACTTTTGCTTTGATAACGGCCGTAAATTATTTTTTATTGTTCGGCTTTATGTCTCACACCTTCCTCTGGACAATACAACCCAGATTCTCTGTTGGGTTAAAGTCAGGACATTTGGCTGGTCAGTTAAGCACAGTAATACCATGGTCAGGACAGCAGTTACTAGTAGTTTTAGCTCTGTGGGCAGGTGTCAAATCGAGCTGGAAAGGAAAATTAGCATCTCCATGAAGCTTATCAACATACTGAACAAAGGTACTCAAAAAGGATGGCTGAGTTTTCAGTTTTCAGCCGATGACATGGGCTAAATCATGTGTTTTGCTATGTCCAGTCTCTAGGCCATGTTATCGACTGGTGTTGATCCACTGACAGTGAAAACAGTCAGTGGTTTCAACACAGCCATCTTTTTAGAGTACCTTGTGCTTCAGTATGTTGATAACCTTCATGGAGATGCTAATTTTCCTTTCCAGCTCGATTTGGCACCTGCCCACAGAGCCAAAACTACTAGTAACTGCTGTACTGACCATGGTATTACTGCGCTTAACTGACCTGCCAACTGTCCTGACTTTAACCCAACAGAGAATCTGGGTTGTATTGTCCAGAGGAAGGTGTGAGACATAAAACCAAACAATAAAAATTCATTTATGTCTGTTATTGAAGCAAAACTGGGCTTCCATAGCTCCTCAACAGTGCCACAGGTTGATCACCTCCATGCCACGCCCCATTAATGAAATAATTCGTTCAAAAGTAGTCCAGACCAAGTATTAACTACACACATTAATACACTTTTCAGATAGTCAACATTTCTTGTTTAAAACATATTTTTTTCGTCGTTTTGTAAAAATATGCTAATTCATTGAGATATGATTTTGGGGTTTTCATGAGCTGTACACCATAATCATCAGGATTAAAACAAAACAAGTTTTTAAATACTTCACTTAATGCACAATTAATTGAGAATATATGAAAGTTTCACTTTTTGTATTATATTGTGGAAGAAAATGAACATTTACACAATATGCTAATTTTTTGAGAAGGACCTGTATATAGGCAGCCTGCAGCTGCCAACAAAAAAAAAATCTGCCTAAATATGATGCGCTGTGGATGGGTGTCTGGACTGCCCACAGCCTTCCTACGGGACACAGATCGAGGAGAAGAAAATGTGGTATATTTTATCACAAACATTACTGAGGATCAACTATGTGAAAATAAGATGAAAAGTGGTGACGTGATCCTTTAAGTAAAAAAAAAAAACATTGAGTCCTTTTTTTTTCTTTTCCACCATTCCCCACTGGCACACATATCAGGTAGGTGACATCACCACCCACCCAGCCAGTCGCATTCCAGGCCCAGGGAGGGTCTGAAGGCCTGCCACAGCCTCCAGACAGACGCTGGCTGGCTGGGAACAAAAACATCTGGGTGTTTTACAAGAGGAAAGGGAAAAAAAAGAACACTGGGATGAAAAATGCAAGTAATCAAAAGGCTTGTGTATTGTGTAATGTACGCTGACAAATACTGTTGGCTTATAGCAACAGAATAGAGTCAACAGTGATTGTTACTGCTCTCATCGCTACATCGTTTTACCACTCGAGATTGATTGCTATTGATTTGTCAGTTAACTGAAAAGCGTTGAGAAATCTGGACCTGAATACGCAACTCTATGTTTTCACGCCTCGGGTCACTTCTCTTAAAACAGTGGTTTTCACAACCAGTGGGCCGGGGACCACCAGTGCTCCTTGAGTGGGTTGCAGGTGGTCCCCAGTTAAATGGCGGAGAGTTGCTCAGCAAGTAGACCCTTAAAGAGGAATTCCACCCATTTTCAAAATTTCCCTGGAAGCCTACAAATGTGAACCAAAATGGACCCTAGCATGGACCCCTACCATTTGTTCACCCTCAGAAAAAAGCTCCAAATCATTAACATGGTGAAACACGACTTGATGATGTAATCAAGTTGTTAAATGATTTTTTAGACCTCCATTTCTAGGAAAAACAGAATGTTTTTTTTTTTTTTTTTTTCTTTCCACACAACATCTCTAAGGTCTATTAATGACATTGTAAAATGCTGAAAATGGGTGTAATTCCCCTTTAACCTGTGAGAGTTAAAGTTAATACGCTCTCAAGAGTTAAGTTATTGATCCGTTCTGCATTGATAGTACCACATCAATAAAGGATTGTGGACAAATTCCTATCTAATGACAACAAAATATTCCCAAGACTTGGGTTTAAAATCTAATCACATGGTTGTCTGCAGCTCTAATGCAAAATACATGGACCTTGGTATGAAAGGTGTTGACATCCACTGAGGATGTAGAAGAAGAAGATTTAGAACACTTTCCTGGCCTGTTTATGTGTGTAATATGTGTTTTTTTTAGCAGTGTCCATGAGCTCAATTCCTGTCTGGACTAAAATTCACATAATGCTTTGGTGAACTGATCCTCCTTGTGGATATAGAGCGAGGGCAGTGTGCATAACATCAGGGACACTGCTTAAATCTAAAATATCTACAACCACATATTACACACACAAGACCGCAGAGAAAGTGATCTACATCTTCCAAACATCATAAACATATATATGTTTTTAGGCAATGAGGGTGAAGGTATAGTAAGTGATTTAACTTATTTCAAATATTGATATTTGTCTCTTCTTTTTTGGCTAATCATCCCTACTATAGAGTGTGGTGACTATATAAGGAGTTCCTCCCTGTCCCCAATGAGCCCCTTGGGTCAAAAAGCCTGTAGTTTCAGTTTGGGCTTTGGGAGAAAAGCCTTTCAGCTAATCAGGATGAGAGGAGGCTTTCCTCCAATCAGGATGGAGTGGGGGTGGGCCTTGTTGTATGTGCTGTTGGCCTGTTGCAACCACCCCACCTCCGTAGAGTGTGTAATATATGCACTATTATTCTCTTCAACTTCAACCCTCTCCCTCTAACTCTACTTTAAATGTTTTAGGTATTGTGTGTAACCATTCCATAACTCTTTCCCTGGCACATATTTCTTGTACTTCTAAGTCACAGATTTACATGCCACTTTGTTGTCAAGGCACCATGTCTTGGCACCATATGTAGCCCTACAGCCTATTGCGAAAACTATGCTACTGTAGAGAAACTGGAGAGTTTCAATAAGGGAATGATAAAATGTGTCTTTAGTTGGTCTGACTTGAAGTGGTTGCCAACCTTTCATTGTAAATAGTATAATGTTTCTATATCAAATATACTAACTGACCAAGTGTTTCTCATTGTAAACGGCTGTGTACAGGAGCCTCAGCTGAATGCCTCAATACCATAGTCATAAATTGAAAATGGAGCCTCAGCACCTCACCAACAACGCTTCCCCAAGCAGTCTATCATAGACTGTACTGTTTCCCTGTTTGCTTCTCTGAAACATCTGGAGCGAATTAAAAAGGAAGGTCTGTGTTTGTACTTGAGGGTATCACGGTACGACGGTCCTGCATTTGTCAGCTGTCTCCAAGAAACAACCTACTGTGTGTTAGGACTAAAAATAGACATTTTGTAGGACCAGGTTTAATACAATATAAGCCATGTAATGGAATCTCATTTACTTAATGGTATAATGTAAATATTTCCATACCAATTCATATAATCCATCCACTTTAATTGAATTTATTTACCAGGTATCCAACACACACAATCAAAATAAACATATAGCTATACCTTTTGCCTTTTTCCCCTCTACGTTGATTCTACTCTGATCCCTACAGACAAACACTTGCTTCGTCCTGTAGACTGTCCAGAACTTTGTTGTTGTCAACAAATCATGAAAACAAAACATTTGTCGGGCTCAAGAAGGCGGTGCTAATTTGTGAGGGGGTGAGGCAGCATTTTAGCCAATCACAGCACGGCAGTGTCAGAGTGGAGGTGAGGTGGAGTTAGATTCTGTTTTTAAACAAATCTGTTTACAAACAGTGTTTGTACACACTAATGTTGCTTCTATTACCTTTAATATGCATTCTATTCACACATCTTAATAATGCTGTGTGTGAATGTTGTTCATTGAGTTCGTTGTTGTGTTCTATATAATTTTTAGCTAAATGAAAACGAGGGTCTGCCCCTTTAAATGTACTGGGAGCTGAAATAAAAGTTAGGATACCAATGATAACACAATCTGAGAAACATCACGAGAGTCCAGTCTCCATCACATCACTTTTATTAAGACTTCAGGTGGTCTCCGCCTCTCAATATGAAATGAATACTTTCATTAAGCTATAACATTACCCCCATCCAGTTCCACACATCCATGTTAAACAACAGTCATCTGTGTGAAATAAAAATCACTTCATGGATGTCTGCCTGTCGTACAGCATTGGTACACATCAGCTTGCAGAGAGGGTCCTTTGTTAAATCTTCACGTTGGTCAACCTGTGGAGTACACGATTACAATGTCCTGCACGTTCCTCTGTCAAATGGACACTAATCTCGCTTGACATGATAAAGCCAAAGGAGCAGAAACTGGAGTAAAACTGAGATCTGCTGCCACTGCTGCCAAAAGGAGTTGTTGCTACAGAAGTGGATAGTTTATGGTTTGGTCGCGTTTTATGCTATGATTCATTCTTATAAGAAATTGACCCTTGCCATGACCTTGTTTATTCAAAACACATGGAATGTAGTCAACTGCTGTTGGTCTTTGTGGTGCGGATTAAAACTCAAACTATTGGCAGTCGTGATCATTGGGTTTGCTGTTGTCAAACAAGGTTGAATTGTTCTCTTGTTAGTCCCTGCGTATTACTTGCATGTCTTTTTGCCCCCCTAACATACTCTGTCTTCACTCTTCACGGAATGGTTGTGTCTCAAAATGCTGTCTTCACAAACAATTTCCTCGGGGTAGGAACAGTCAGTTTCTCAAACAAAGTAGCTTTTCTTTAACATAAACATCATCGAACATGGCAAATGTGCAGACCGATTACAGAGATTCTTTTGTCAAGGACACTGGTTTCCAAACATTTGGCCTGAGATCCAAGTAGTGACAATAGCCGATCTCCAAACTCAAACACGTCTTGCATTTTATAGATACTATTTTCACTACTCCTTAAGAGAAATTTCTTTGATTTGTTTTTACTTGTTTTACTTTTTGAATGAATTATTTGATATTCTTTTCCTTTTATAGGAAATAATAGAGAGTGGATATTTACTTGCGCACCATTAAATAGATGCCGAGCCAAAACTGTGCTCCGCGTTCCACTGTTTTGGGTCTAGGAGTCGCAAACTGTAGTGCCAACTAAAACAAGCTCATGTCCCACAAATAGAGCTAAAGGGTTAAAGGACTATGAGGCTGAGGCTGTGGACTGGACTGGGCAGTGGTTGAACACTCATATGTGACTCACACACAGTCCCACCATTTGTTTACCCAGGGACTGGTCTGGGAATGAATTTGTTGCACGCAAAAAACTACACTGCGGTTCAAAACGTACAACAAAATAAAGCTAAACGGACCCTTTTCAATTAGACGTGGGCTGTTGAGAGCACTGTAAATAGGGTACCCTGAATAAAGATGTGCGCAGTTTGTTCCCAGACATGGTTCACTGTAATTTAAGTGATGGGAGAAACGTCTTGTGAATTGTGTGATTTCACTTCCCTTCCCATCTATATCTACAGTACAGGATTTCCCCACATTTTTTCTAAACATTTCCATTACTTTTCCCCAAAGCATTTTGCGCCATTTCCAGGACATAGCATCATCGGCTACAATAATGAGGCTATAGACAGACTGGAGCAAAGCTGTCATGTTGTGACAAACAGAACAGATCTACAGATCTAAGATAATAACTTAGCTCAGTGCAACATATCTGTTGTACTGTCAATCTGTTATTTTTGTCACGTGACACCCTTTATATGTTAGGCCACATGCATCTAATGTAATGCTAGCAGTGTTGGGCAGTAATTAATTCAATATTACACATTACTGTAATATTATTACCTTTTCCAGCAAAATTAAATTAAAGATATTGCATGTGAGAATAGAACAGATTTATAAGCTATCAACAGATAACAACAGATGTGCAGTAGTTTGTAGATCATAATCCACCACAGCGTTGTGCACACAGGACATACACTACAAGTTATCGCAGTTGTCGCAATTTGTCACTAAACAGATCTCTATTGTGTGGGGGGGAGTAAAGATATTACTCTCCTAAGTAATATTGCACAACACTGAATGTTAGACATGTTTAGTGAATGGGAACCCTGTCTGTACAGTATGGTATATGCCTAAATGCCTAAATGTTATCCCACTGCCCATCCTACGTTTTCCTGGACTACAGACGCTCTTCAATCAAAGTTATCACCAAATCCCTATCAGCCACCAAGAATAATAAAGCTACCGGGAACAGCATGCATGTCTTTTCCCTTAAGGAAAAAGGAAAGAGTGCCAGGTTCAGCAGAGCATTAAACACACAGGCTGAGTGACAACACTTCCTGAGGTAATGCTTCTCTGTACAGAGCTGCAGGATACACATAAACCTTCTGAGGTTGACACCAGTCTAAAGATAGTCGCCATCCATCAGCCACAGAGTCCCAGTGAAACGTTCTGCTCTTGTTAAAATGGCATGAGTCAATGTTAGTGGAGCAGATATTATTTGGTCGTAAACAGAATGAGCAGATGAATGATACTTGCTCCGTTTATAAAAATCCATACCAGCTCTGTTCACAGAGAAAGATTCATTGGCTTCAGGAGTTTCGACATTAATGACATTTGGAGTTTTCATTTCCAAAATGAGATATCCAGCACAGGGACCACCCCCAATAAACTTTCAAGATTACGCAAAAAAAAAAAAAATGCCCCACAAGATTACTGGCATGAGTGTTTTAAGACTATTATTTTAGTGGTGGTAGATTGCTAAGAATAAGATTCCCGATGAGGGAGAGATGTTAGTTATAGTTCAGAAGAAAATAAAATTTGTTTTAATTAAACAAAGATGACTTTCCATTCACTCAAAAAGTGAAAAAAGTTAGGAATTGATTGCATTGCATTTTGAGTGAAATCCTACAGTCATGGGTTGTCCGTGTTATTACTGGCCACGTATGCGTGCAGCGGCACTCTGGTCAGCTGTTAATGTGACTGTTCTGCTCTGATTACACAGGAACAGTCTCCCTTATATAAATTGAATAGATCTCTGAGTTTATGTGGTATTATGACTCATACAACCAGTTGATCCAGTGCACCAGATGAGACTAGTTTCCATTTGAGTAGAACGTAATTGCTGAATTTCAACATAGTACTTTGTTTGCAGCACACCAAACATACACGTACACACACACACACACAAACACACACACACACACACACACGCACACACGCACGCACGCACGCACGCACACACACACACACACACACACACACACACACACACACACACACACACACACACACACACACACACACACACACACACACAACACACACACACACACACACACACACACACAAATACACACACACACAGTCCCACGAATATTTAAAAGCTTGTGCAAACTTGTCTATGGGCACAATCCATGTCTCACTAGTATTAACGGAACCTCAACCTTCACAATGCACCAACAGCAGGAACTACATTCTGGTCGCTCTGTGAGGTCACAGGTCATGATTATAGGTTTTAGATTTCACATCAAAGCGAATGGCATCCATACATGCATCTTTATGTTCTAATAAAAAAAGAACCCAGTCCGAGTGGTGGCAGTGGCTCAGGAGGTAGAGTGGTCGACCGGGGAAATCGCAGGGTTCCCGGTTGGGATCCTGGCATCCTCCCGGCATCAGGTCCTTGAGCAAAACACTGAAAACCCCCTTGCCTTGGGCGCTGTTCAGTACAGTAGGTGCCCACTGCTCCTTATGATGTGTAAAACTTTGATCTGGACAATTTCCTGCGTGTGCAAAATGTTCTCTGCCAATTGATCTCATTTTACGTTCTGTAAAAACGTTAGAAACCCAAGGTTTTATATGCTGCTTTGGTGGCACAGGTTATACACTTAGCTACTTGAAGGCACTTGGCTGATTTAGAAACCACCGGAAAATGAGATTATTGCTGAATACACCCGTACGTTTTTCTACGATGTGCGGTGCAGAGCTCAGATGGTTCACATGAGCAGAGAACAGGAAGTGGAAAAGGCGTTGAGGTCGGTAACAGTGAACACCTGAGCAAGGAAAAGTCTCGACCAAAAGAGGAGGTTCGTTGTGAAAGAATCTGGGCAGATTTCAACCCATTTTTTTTTCTTTTAAAGGTTTATTTGTTTCAAGCATGAATGGGACCGGTTCACTTTTTTAGTCTGTTCAAATTATTAAAAAAAATATTTGTTCTCTGTTCAACTGAGTTCATTTCAGTTAAATTTGCAGTAAGCGTAATGCATGAGACAATTCAAACAACTAAAATAGGAATGAAAAAAAAAAAGAAGTTTGATGAATGTTACCTTGCAGATGTTTATGAACTGACCATATTGGAAATATTTAGAGTAAAACTCACACCCATGGAGGGGCCAAAGTGCATGATGCCAGAAAGAAGAGGGGGGCTTTCAGGAAGAAGAAAATAAAAACCCGTACAGTACATGGCTTTTCATCATTGTTACACTACAGAACGGTACACTAGATCCGCTAAGACTCTACAGTCGTATTTTCATCAAAACCTCTTAAATAAACTCTCCTCTTTATGCAAAAGGGGACAGTTTTGCATAAAGGGGAGTAGGTAAGTGATGTTCTGTGGATTTCAGACATGTCCGCATACAGTAGGTCTACGAGACATTGGGGGGCAGAAAACAGCCTGCTCACGTGGTTCATGTGCTCGGGCGAGCCCATATTAGCCCACATAATCCCATGTTATGGGTGAGTTCTTCGAAGCACAGAACTGCTACACGAAGACAAAGCGACCAGCCTCACTAGTTTTTTTTTTTAAAGTACCAAATCCTCTTGGTGGTGGGAGGGTTCGCCGGTTGTAGATGTCTTCCCTGTTCTCTTCTGATATTTGGTGGCAGGTCGGCTTAGTGGATAGAAAGACACTCTCAGTACGAATCCCTTTACAGCAAACACGTGCTCATTGACAGCTCCATGTCCATCCTTGTCCTTGAGTAAGCCTTCCTTCCAGCTGACTTAACATTCCGTCGACAAAGATAATCATCAAAACAACTCAAAAACAATGGTACGTTATATCTTTTGGCATCTTGATAGGCGGCTAAATTGAAACTTAAATCCTTTGAATAGACAACAACTCCACAAAGAGCGCCGCCAGTGTGCCATGGATAGGCAGCCATGTTTTCTAGACGTCCCACCTCAGCAGCAGGCAGGAATGTTGGTGTTTGTAGTGTAGGGACATCATTTTGGCTTCATTCACCCCCTCAGTTGAAGCAACACTTATTTTTCAACCACCAGGCCCAAGGCTTGGAAGTCAAGTCGTGGACTGGAAAACAAAAGCGTCGGTGAGCGCTTGTAGCGATCGCACGGTGCCGACGAGCGGAGGGGGTGGGGGGGTGCCTGCGTAAGGTCGTCCGCCCAATGGCCGACAGATGGTCCCTTGGTCCCTTACACGGATGCCCGCAGCATCGTTACAGGCTGTCGTACATCCTCAGTGTGCGTTCCAGCTGCTGCACAATGCGCTGGTAGAAGGCGATTTGCTCCTTGATGTAGGCCTGCATCATGTCCCTGAAGTCCACCTCCCGCCGACAGTGGAAGTGGCTCATCTCAGCCTGCAGGGCGAAGCCCACCGTCCTGCAGCGCTTCCTGATGCCGTCAGCCTCGTTCTGGTCCATCTTGCCCTCGTCGCTCATCCTCTGGCTCTCCTTCACCTTGGCGAACGCGCCTGGAGGAGGAAACGCAAGGCGTTAATAGACGTCATACATCAAGAAATAGAGCCACAGTGTGAGGGTTCCGTTATTTGTATTTAATTTGCTATTACCAGCATGTCATAAATCCACCTTGTGTCAGCTTTTCCCCACCAGCTACTAGAAGGTTCTTTTGTCCTTTGTTGTTTTGTGAACTGCCTCTGTTAGTTTCCTATAATTATAGTAGTAGTAGTAGTAGTAGTAGTAGTAGTAGTAGTAGTAGTAGTAGTAGTAGTAGTAGTATTACTAGTGTTGGTGCTAGTAACAGTAGTAGTACTGTTTAGGGCATGTCTCCTTAAGGAGATCTGACCATGGTAACGACACTTCCAGGACAGCTAAAAGACTTATCATGATAGTGATTTTATGTTTATATTATTCCTCCAATACAAATGAAAACCACAGGATATTCAAATAGTAGTTTAACTAACAGAATGTCAGTGGCTTCAGAAACACTGAAAATACCCCACAAACTTCTGCTATGTTGCTCTATGAAGTGTTTTGTTATATTAATGTGGTTAATGTATGGGATAACTTTACAGTACCTTCAATCGCAACCACAAACCAACATTGTTGTAGTGTTTATTAAAGGCTCCAGAAATAGTGCCTCAAACATATCAAAGGTATGGCCTATGCCTATAACAGCAGCACAACATTGTTTTATCACTGTTTTAGTTGCTGTGGATACCAACTACCAACCAACCCCCGTAATAATAGCAGTTTAAGAAGACCACGTTCCCATCCGACTACAATGACATCACAGCCCATAACATCACTGTCCCAGTGGAGGGGCAGGGCAGCTTCATTCTTGCCACGCGGCAGGATTTCCAACAGTGTCTGAATATCTGGGTTCTTAAATAATAATAAGTCAATGGACCACTTAAATGTGCACTTAATTATCTTAACAACAGTGTTTTTCCCACTCCAAACAAAATTAAATTGAAATCAACTGAACCATTTTAATAATGAATGGCCGTTTATTGAAGGCTAACTCATTGTGAAAATGTTGTTACTGCGTAATAGGACTGCCCTGTTGTTCTGTGCCAGGGGAGAACTGTGGGCTCGTGTTGAGATGCTGAGGTGAGGCCGTGCTTCCACTAAGGGGTCTTAAACGAGCTAAACCAGACTTAATGGAGGCCATGCACATTACAATTGTTCTGTGTGTGCTGCTCGGTTTGCTTTTTATTGTGTCGAGAAGTTTGAAACGGAGACAAACTGCCATAAAAATGTTATTGTGTTGATGTCATTGTGAGGTCACCCTCCTCTTTAAGAGTATCACCTTTATTCCAGGCATCCTCCACTTGCTGGTGCTTTTTGTATGTCAAATCTTACATAATGCGCACACATGCACGTGTGCGCGCACACGCACATGCACACACAGACACGTGCGCACACATATAGTATATTCACGTAAGTGTTTGTTTTAAAGTGATAAATATTCAAAAAAAAAATCTTTGATCCTTATTCCCAAATCCCAGACCCACACAAGCTCACGTGTCTCACAGCAATGCCTTGCTGTGAGCTTGCAGGTCGGTTTGGTCTTTCTTTTCTCCAAATAGCCCAAAGTCCAAAATAGGGGCTTAAGTGGTTCAACAGGCTTTGCGGAGAAAAAAAAAAAAAAAAAAAACGGTGTGTGTGCCGTGCAATGCCCTGGATTTGTGTATGGAATTCCTGGCAGTAAAAGTGTTGAGGAAAAGGCATGTAGGGCACTTCCAGCAGGCTGCAGAATGTGGGATCCATACAGTCTGTGGTACGGATGACCTACATTCTCTCTCTCTCTCTACTGTGTTTTCCACATGAGAGGAGAGCATGTGTGCATCACCACAGTCAGGGCATGTCTGACTGCGACAGACACAAAAATGAAAATACAAGGAAGCGGGTGTGCTGGTGGTGGTATACAGTTAAGGTTTTGGTTAGAGAGTGATTGTGTGTGCGTGTGTGTGTTGTTCAACAAAAGTCTGTGATTTCTCACAAAATATGCTCAGGAACATCAGCAATAGCTCTGGAGAATGACAGGGTAAATGCCACCCCTGTTAGTTAGATACTGTTTGTTTTGTGAACCTGGTTTTAATGCTATAAATATGATTTAAGAGTTGTATTTGTTAGTAAGATGTCTTCCATTTGAAGTGATTTCCTTCAGCGAGATGATTTTGAACAACTTGACATGTGTTTTGTTAACGGAGCTTTTGTTGTGGTGTTGTATTGTTCAAGCTTGGAAGAGAAGACAGAACACTGTCTAATTCAGTGTCGAATGTTTTAAATGATCATACTGAAAACATAGCTCTAAGTGTAAAATGATGTGCTATGAACCAACGAGGGTTAGTCACGAGAATAAAATAACCAATAAAAATGAAATGTGTGTGTGTGTGTGTGTGTGTGTGTGTGTGTGTGTGTGTGTGTGTGTGTGTGTGTGTGTGTGTGTGTGTGTGTGTGTGTGTGTGTGTGTGTGTGTGTGTGTGTGTGTGTGTGTGTGTGTGTGTGTGTGTGTGTGTGGAAGGCGCACACCATTTTTGCAAGACTTGAGATACTCGCTTATATGATGTATCCTGTTTCTTGTCCTTGCTTTAGCAAACTGTAGAAAATCGAAGTATAAAGCCTGCTGTGTGTCGATGTCACATGCCAAAGATAGCAGGTCGACAAGGTCCTAAACAACCTCGCAAGGTGGCCGCTGCTCTATCCGTACGTGGTACGGCACCACGGTACGCATAATACAAACACATTGTCAGCCCCCGTCAGGACTGCAGGAGCCAAACACTTATTGGAGCAATCTGTATACAAACAGACACTGGTCAATGCGGCTCGCTCGGCCCGGAGCTAACAGAGAGAGCCACAGTGATTTACAGCCGATGACCCGAGCTCACATTGAATGTGTTTATCTGTCCTAAACAGACAGCGCAGATCACTGTGTCACATGGCAGCTACTGTGGTTGGATCCGAGAGGAGAGGGGAAGAGAGGGGAAAGGAGAAGAGGACCAGAGAGGAACAGAGAGGAGAGGGGTCTGGAAGGACAGGAGAGGGGAAGAGAGGACAGTATAGGGGAACAGAGGACAGGAGAGGAGAGGTATACTATACATTGGAACAAATATGAGCTCCTATATATATGAGCCCCTTAAGGAGGCTCATCTGGAGCCTGTCCTGTGTGTTGGAGGGTCTCCAGACGTAAACTCAGGACACATACATTAAATCAGGGGTTTTCAACCTTTTTCATACCAGGGCCCACTATTTAACCAGCATTTGAGCCACGGATCACCATTTGATGACATTTTAGTCCCACAGACCCCAAAACTAAAGATTTCTTTTGCTTTTGTCCACAATTCCAGCCTGGATTTCAGGAAACAAAACAGGCAAACATACAGATCAAAATGACCGTTAATCTTCTACATTCTCTAGTAGTGTAGACTTGGGCTAATTCAGATTATGCATATTTTAACTCTTGTTAGTGTAAACATGAAACCAATTGGAGCTGCAAGGGTCCGTTTGGTTTCATGTTTACGCTCTCAAAGAGTTACATCTGGTTAACCAACTTTCCATCATTTAGCCTGGGGACCACCTGGAACCCTCTCAAGGACCACTGGCGGTCCCCGGACCACTGGTTGAAAACCACTGGTATAGGGGAAGAGAGGACATGAGAGGAGGGGTGTAAATTGAGACAAATATGAGGTCCTATATGAGCCCTGCACAGCCCCTCGAGGAGGCTCATCTGGAGCCTGTCCTGTGTGTTGGAGGATCTCCAGACGTAAACTCAGGACACATACATTAAATGATAGCGCAAGAGAGGAAGAAGAGACAAATAGGAAAAAGTTTAGAGGTAAAATACATTTGGACACAGAAAGAGAGAGAGAGAGAGACAGAGACAGAGATGGAGTGGGGGCAGTTTCAGGAATCTGCTACATTCTTCATCCACTCCCACAGAACTCCTTTCAGGGGTCAAGGGTCACGGAGGGAACCAGTTAGAGAACCAGCAGCTCCTCTCTTCCTCTCTGATCTAAGACAGGATGTCCACTTTACTGATAGTCACTGTTTGTTTACTCTGCAGCATACTGGATCTGTGTGTGCGTGTGTGCGTCTGTCCGTATGTGTGTGCTTGTGTATGTGTGTGTGTGGGCGTGGGTGGGAGGAGGATGTGTGCGTGCTCTGGTTTCTTTTGTCTTTCTCTGTCGATCTTGATTCCGAGAGCGCACATTATGCAACTGATGTAATTCCCGGGATTGAATAAACGTGTTGACTGTGTGGCCCCTGCACACAGACAGGTGTCATGCCTACTGTGCCTCGGGTGTAGTTTGTCTGTAGCGTTCTTGTCATTGACCTTGCCCAAAGCCCTCAGGCACGGGCGTCGAAGGGGGAGGAAGTTAGACAGTTTTAAGGGGGGCCCAAAGCCAGGTGGGCCCCTCTAAAAGCTCAGATTAATAGGGTTTTATTTGTATTTATACTGCAAGGCTGCACAGTGGGGGCCCTGTGCTAAAATTTTGCAGGGGGGACCCAAAAATTGCTGCCCTCCAGGGCATGTCTCTTTTCAGCAAACACCCACTCCATCTCCATGGAGAGATCTTCCTAGAAACCAGCCTGTTCCAGTTCCCAAAGTAGTGTTTTGTTTTATATATAGATTGTTTTTAGAACAAGTCCATGTCCATCTAAAGTTAGTTCATCTAGCAGTAGCGCTGGGACCATTATTAAACAGAGGATTCTTATCACTCCTTCTAAGCATTAGTTTTGCAAATACAACAACAACAACAATGCACTCATTGGGCTGAAAAGTGCTTGCCCAAATATGCTGACTAGTCACATTAGTGATGTTGGATATGGCTGGTTTTAGGCCATGGTGTGTTTTCTGAGCAAAACTAATGCTTGGAATGTATTCAGCAAAGCCCCTAGTTAAAGGTAATAGAGGCAACTTTTTTTTGGCAAAAATCAGAAAGTAGATACGGTAAATAGCTATATATTTTTTGCCCTTTTCCCCACTATAAGTTGCTTCTACTTTGATGCTCCAGCTGTTTCCCCATACACAGGCACTTGCTTCATCCTGCAGACGGTCCAGAACATTGTTGTCAACAAATCATGATAACGAAACATTCGTTGGGCTCAGGAAAGGCAGTACTAGTTTGT
Source organism: Benthosema pterotum (assembly GCA_039105355.1). Classification (NCBI taxonomy): domain Eukaryota; kingdom Metazoa; phylum Chordata; class Actinopteri; order Myctophiformes; family Myctophidae; genus Benthosema; species Benthosema pterotum. Next base: position 28,053,261 of record CM076969.1, read on the forward strand.
GTGGGCGAGGTGGGTGGTGTGGGGTGAGGTGGAGGTAAATTCAGTTTTTTAAACAAATGTAGCATATCACATGCTACAGAAAGCATGAATGTGACTTTCTTTTGCATTTTATAGGTTGTTACTTAATGGCGTGGTCACATACAGAATTATGGCAATTATGAAAATTGCTCGACATAATGCAAACGAGCATCTGGCAGTTTGTATCGTACATTGTGTTTGTTTACTGGATCCAGAAACAAACAAGCACTGCAGATTGATATGATCCAGGTGTTAGCTGTCTGTCCATAAGCTCGTCATACCAGCAGAGTGTTTACTCATACCAACGTCTGCTCTTCATACTAAGTATAAGGGTCTGTTCTTCATTGCAGTGGCCTGTTCTTCAAAGATAGCTTTTCTTCATCGCAGCTGCCTGCTATCAAGAACAACAGACGCTGCTATTGATTGAGTATGATTGACCACTAGTCACAATCGAGCATTCCCATCAAGAATTAAGCAACAATTAAGCGATATTGCACAAGGGTGAGGTTTACCGTCATTAATGCATGCCTGCGATGCTGCAGGAACTCGTCCTGTTGAGCATTAATGATGGTAAACCACACACTCTCGTGCAATCTGCAAGTGAACGACGACACAAAGATATTTGCCAAAAACAATTTTTAAATAACAGATGTAGCCCCTATACGACCTCAAATATCCCAAGAAACTCGCTATCCTATAGCAGGGATTTTCAACAAGTGATCCAGGGATCACCAGTGGTCCTTGAGAGGGTTCCAGGTGGTCCCCAACTAAATGATGGATCGTATGGACCCTTGTGGATCTGTAACTCTTGATATTGTAAAATTGTACCAAAAGGGTCCATTTGGTATAATTTTACGCTCTCAAGAGTTATAGATAAATTATATATAAACATCTGAATTACTTAATTTTCAAGAATGTACACATTTAGAAAATGTGTGAAGAATTGCTATTTTGACCAACGTTTTGCCAGGTTATCTCTCCTAAATTGTGGACACATACTTGAAACCCCTTAGTTTTTGCTCTGAGAGACTAAACTCAACAAATGCAGAAGAAATAGTGGGCCCTGGCATGAAAAAGGTTGAAAACCCCCTGTCCATAGCAACCCAATCGGCTGTTTGAAGCACGGCTAGATGGCTGTTTCAACCAATCAGAATGCTTCCTCAAAACGATCTGTTGTATAATTGTACAATGACCCTCCACTAGCCACTGCTTACAGAGATCACACTGTAACTAAAACTACCTCGCTTGATGCCCACAACAGCCAACAAGTGTCTGTCGACAGACAAGTTCAAGGGTTTGAATCCCTCTTTAAAACTATCTCAACACCTCTTTGGCTTCCATTGGCGTCATATAGAGTGGGACCTCAAGTATTTGGACCGAGAGTACTCATCAGAAACATCTTCAATTCGTTTAACTACAAACTTAACTCTGTTAAAAGTTGCAGACCCGCGTTGGTCCACTTGACAAAATGATGATAGTTAGGAAACAATGGGTACTCTTGTACGCTCCCTGTGTTAAACTAAAACACTCGGGTATCCTGGTAGCTCACACCAAAGTCTGTAAGTGCAGTAAAGTTTGACACTCAACACTCAAAGGCAAGATGAGTGAATTTTCCTGTTCCTGGAAAACACAATAGAATACATGACCATAAATCCATTCAATGTTAAACTAATCGCAGCTGTAGTACAACAATTTAAGCACATATCAGTGGAATGCAGGGGGGGGGGGGGGGGAGAAATTTGGCGGTCACAAAAGAATGTGTGTGTGAGATCCTGTGTCCACGCCTCATTGTTCTGATGCAAAACTAGTCTAATGAAATCATTCTGTGTGTTTAACTCGTCAGTACATGAGACTTCAGTCATGCTCCACTCAGAGGCCCGGTGTGGCTGCATGGCAAATATGTTCTCAAATGGATCCAGATCCTTTGTTTTCGAGGAACAGCAAAAAACACGTCTAAATTATATCTGGTAAATTACTGTATGTTTTCAGCAGACGACATGCCATTTCATACATTTTGAGAAGGCTTATAAAACAGGGGTTTTCAACCGCTAGCACGGGGACCACCAGTGGTCCTTGAGATGGTTTCCGGTGGTCCCCAGCTAAGTTGGTTAACCAGATGAAAAGTTGGTTAACCAGACACCAGATGTAACTCTTTGAGAGCGTAAACATGAAACCAAATGGACCCTTGCGGGTCCATTTGGTTTCATGTTTACGCTCTCAAGAGTTGAAATATTCATCATGTTAATACACAACTACAGAATGTAGAAGATTAATAGTCATTTTGATCTGTATGTTTGACTGTTAACCAAACAGTCAAACCAGTCCCAAATCCAGAATGGAATTGTGAACAAAACCCAAATAAATCTTTAGTTTTGGGGTCTGTGGGTATGAACTGTCCTCAAACGATGGTCCGTGGCTCAAATTCTGAAATCAATGGTGGGCTTTGGTATCAAAAAGGTTGAAAACCACTGTTATAAAACGTTCCTATATAACATGTTGCAGGCATGCATCCCGTCGCCATTCTGAAAACGTCATTTCGCTGATGTATGTAACTGCTGATGGGGTGATTATCTTACTGGCCCCAAGAGTGGGTCAGTGACTGGAGGATCACCAGTTCATATCCGGACTGCAGAAACGGGTTGGCAAAGCATCCATCCCCAGACACTGGTGTTGGAGCACTAGCTAAACACTGAAGAATAGAAGAAGACTATGGTTGTGTCAGGCTGTGTTGGACAGGTCCCAGATATAAATGTATGTGTCAAGCAAGGTGAACTCTAATGGATAAAACACCTGGCATCCTGTGGTCTCTAAAATAAACATGCTGCTGTTCCACTGTGTCTGACTATTATCCCTCTAAGACGGAGGTTGATTCTAAAAACAACCGTTTTCTAACGCTCCGCAAAATAATATGCCCACAATATATAAAAATCGCACCTGTGTGAACTGAATGGTGCAACTATGCTGTTTATTTCTGTACTGAACTCCTGTACTACTTGTACTGTACTGTAATCTCTACTGTATGGGTACTGTAGGGTACTGCACTCTGTGCTGTACACTACTGCATCTGTACTGCATGCGTATGATACTATGTTGTACTGTGTTGTTGTACTGTACTCGTACCGTACTGACAACACTAAGCACCCCTCAAAAATAGCAGATCTACGAGCTTGCAGAATAGCAAGAAGTGACATGCCGTGAGTCTGTAAGCCTGGTATATCCGCTACCAGTATAACATAATCTTTAAAGTGGTGTAGGCTAAGTCTAAAATAACATGGATTCTTTCCTGGTTTAATGGTCACTGTGCTAATACATTTTCACAGGTCTCTTGCATCATTAAACACATGCTAACTTCTAATCTATTCTGTCCACCATTGATATGGAAAGACGGTTACCCTGTACTGGTTGCTAATAGTCGATATGTGTGCAAAGTCCACTGACATGTACGGCTAAACATGTGGATGTCATGAGTGTAAAATCCATTGTGCATGCTCACATGTTTGAGATGACAGCTATGCACATGGCTATGCATTGATGCATCGGGGCACTGTCTTGTGCGTTTGTGCGTTCGTGTGTGTGTGTGTGTGTGGGTGTGTGTGTGTGTGTGTGTGTGTGTGTGTGTGTGTGTGTGTGTGTGTGTGTGTGTGTGTGTGTGTGTGTGTGTGTGTGTGCGTGTCTATTTGGCGGAATTGATCAATCCATGTCCCAACAAGGGCTCTGGTCAGCAAAGTCTCTTCTGATTGTGCCTGATACAAAGTTCAGAACCAGAGGAGACCAGACTTTTGCTGTGTCTGGCCTCAGTCTCTGGAACGCTCTGCCACTCCACATTCCCTCTGCTTGGTCTATGACTGTTTTCAAATAATTATTAAATCCTTTTTTTTCCTCAATCGCTTTTAATGTCTAATTTAACTGTACCTTGCCTTGGTCTTATAGCCTGCCTATGTACTGTACTGTATAGCCATGTAAGTACTGTATGTACTTCTTGGATTTGTTTTTATGTTTCTGCTTTGACACTTTAAAGCTTTTCCTTCCTTCCTTTTTACTCCTGCGCCTTTATGTACTGTATGTTTGCATGCTCTAGGATGTGAAGCACTTTGGTTTGAAAGCAGTCGTTAGAAACATGATCTGCACCCGGCCTAAAGGCAGGTAGCCTATGAGATGTGCACATACTGTAATCTCCACTTGTGAACACTGTGGTCTAACAGCATTCCATATTAAAGTGTGCGTGTGTGTGTGTGTGTGTGTGTGTGGGGGGGGGGGGGGGGTATTGTCATGTAAAATTGTCATTTTACATGACAATTATAATTTATCTGTCATATAAATAATCCACATTGGACTTGTAGCGTTAGCGTACACTACAAATGTAAAGGCCAGGCATTGACTCAGAAGCACATTATTGTACATTGTATTATGCTACATCAGGCTGACACGTTTCGTCCAGGGACTTCATCATTCAGACCATGTTGTCTTTACAATGCTCTAATAAAGTCTCCAGCCAAAACACTTCAGCCTGATAAAAAGTCAGTGTTGAGTCAAATGTTGCCTTGCGTTTTATTAGAGTTCTAATATTACCACTGATGGATACTTTTAACCCATTCAAATCTGTGTCATTTTGTATTTCAGCATTGGCTACTCAGAAAATAGCATATACAATCTCACAGTGTGTCACTTTGAGCCTTGTACATCTGGTATATTAATGTTTTCTTCACGTACAGTGTGTGTGTGCAACTGTGTGTGTAATGCTGTGATCTGACTGTGTGTATTCATGTGCATGGACCTCGTGCGCATGCATGTGTGGCGCGCAAACATATGTGCATGCTTATCTGTGATGTGTGACTTGTTAAAGTCGTAAATAGTACTCCAGTCCACTTGCTGCGTTGTTGTGATGCCAAGCTTTTCAAAACAGAATTACTGTAGGCCTCAGTGCATTGACTCATCTATGTTATACACTTTGATGCATGGAACAGACAGTACTGTGGCAGGCTGTATTGTACAGGGGTCAAAAGCTAGTGAAGTTGCCATTAACCGCTATGCTAAAAGCCTATGGAACTGGAACACCAACCATACCACCCGAAAGTTAAACACAGGCTTTTTAGATTCGAGTCAAAACCTTTTGATAAGATAATCTTTAATAGTTCTACATGTCTTGTGCAGGTCTGTTTGTTTTGCTACTACATCAAGGAGCATTCTCTTTGATTCTAGATGTGACATGTAAAGAGTAGAGCCAAAGGAAAAAGTAAGGGCTTTGGCAGGCCAAAAAAAAAAAAATCTAATCCTAGATAATGTGCTGCTAATGTTTGGCCACGTAGCAATATGCCATCACCTGCTCTGTTACAGTACATATACACATTATAGAGCCCAACAAAGTTCCTTATATACTACAACACTGTCAATATGGAATATATTTTATAAAAAATGAATAATTATGTAATTCAGACTGAGTGAGACCCGTCTGACTCCACAAGATTATCCTAATGCCACAAGAGTGTGCCAGGTCATAGCAAAGACTATAAAGCAAGCATGGCAATTGGCACTCGGCATCAACGGTTGGATTGGGGTTAATCCAACCCACCGGACATACTGGCGTCATGTCCAGGGGTTGGATGCTTATACATCAATCTGCCTCACACTACAGCAACTAACAGGTTTAGGCTCCTATCCTGTGGGCCACAGCCTGGGTCTTAACCTACGGTACGATGTTGAAAGACTAGCCATAGCTAAACATCAAAGAATAAAGGCCTGTACATCTCTAGATCACAGTGTAACTGTGTGGCTGTGCTGAGCAGGTCTCAGCGGTAAACCTGTATGAGTGTTAGGCAAGGTCATGGTAACTCTAGTCTAAATAATGTCTTAAACCAGTGGTTTTCATGTTTACACTCTCAAGAGTTAAAATATTCATCATTTGACTTGGCCCAAGTCTACACAAGTTGAGAATGTGGAAGATTCTCAAATCCAGCCTGGTATTGCGGGCAAAAGCAAAATGAATCTTTAGTTTTGGGTCTGTGGGCCTAAAATGGTGGTCCGTGGCTCAAATGCTGAATAAATAGTGGGCCCTGGTATCAAAAAGGTCTTAAACACTTGGTGCTCCGCTTTCTGGTGACATACAACATAGGTCACTTGTTGGACAAGACGCAGACTGACATCATCACCATCATCTATCCAGCAAATACGTTGTCATAGGGTCTTATGGGCAAGATCAGCACTCACTTTACACTGCATTAGACCCAGCCCTGGGACATGGACATGCTTGGAGGTTTAGCACCTCAACTTCTGCCAGCTCCCTCCCAGTACGTATTGTTGTCTCAGCTATACACACACATACTGTCTGAACCACCCAGACACTGAGTCTATACAGCTCTGTGGAACTGAATGGTGACATTTTTGGATGCATTCCATGAAAGACCCACCGACAGAGCCGACAACCCAGCCACAGAAAGATGAAAAGATTTAACACCAGAGAGATCCAGAAAAAAAGACAAATGAGGTTTGTGACAACACAGATGAGACCAATGGCTTACAGCTAGTGCGCGTGCGTGTGTGTGTGTGTGATATCCGTGACAAGCACCACATTGAACTGATGACTCTTTCTCTGACAGCCCTGCTCTCTTTTCATAGCTCTCCTTCAGTCTCCCTTTCTGCTTTTCTGTCTCTTTTTCGCTTCATCTTTTTTTCCTCAAATCGCAAAATATGTCTTGTTAAAGTGTTAGGCGAATTGCCTCATACTCTTGGAGGGGACGAAGAGAAGAGAAGAGAAGAGAAGAGAAGAGAAGAGAAGAGAAGAGAAGAGAAGAGAAGAGAAGAGAAGAGAAGAGAAGAGAAGAGAAGAGAAGAGAAGAGAAGAGAAGAGAAGAGAAGAGAAGAGAAGAGAAGAGAAGAGAAGAGAAGAGAAGAGAAGAGAAGAGAAGAGAAGAGAAATTAACCTGGCATGAGTTCAAGAAGGAGGAAAAAACAGACTAGTGAATCAGCAATACATCTGCCAGTGTTTAAAGTTCTGCATTTAACCTTCTGGGGAAACAATCTGTAAAAAGACCCAACTTTTCTGACGAGTCAGCCCCTTCGTGTGTCAGCGTCAGACAGTGAAGCCAATCATGTACAGCAGTGATACCAAAGTTTATATCTGGGTGGAATGTGTGCACACAGCTTTATTGTCTCCATTTTAAATGTCCCTGTTTATTCTTGTTCAAAGAGGATTGTTGTTGCTCTGAGGCACATTAAGGGAACACCCAAATGAGTTTGGTCAAGCTCTTATCCCTCATTACTTCAACAACAAGGAATTTCCAGGAACAAATGCAGCACAGGACGCCAGGGAAACACTGCGCTTTAAAATAGATTCTCAATGCAGGGGCTTGACGTTAAGGCTTGTCCTGTTGTCCGAGACAGGTAGTAAATCTATATGGTGGGGCACAATTTGAGAAAAAAAAGGCTTTGGCCTATACCTATACTATAATGTGTGTGTCACATGTTCAAGTCCCGTTCATGACGGCCTTTGCTGCATGCCTCTCTCTATCTCCTCTTTCATGTCTATCTTCACTACAGTCAATAAAGGAAGAAAGAAAGAAAGAAAGAAAGAAAGAAAGAAAGAAAGAAAGAAAGAAAGAAAGAAAGAAAGAAAGAAAGAAAGAAAGAAAGAAAGAAAGAAAGAAAGAAAGAAAGAAAGAAAGAAAGAAAGAAAATCAAATCTTTAAAAAAGGAAAATGTGTTTGTGTGTGCTCATTTTTTGTCCTGACAAGCAAATGGGATATTTATGGTTAAGTTCCTCAAAAACTGAATGTCAAGCTCTGCAGTGTGAATGGAACGCGGTAGCACAGCTTTCATGAGTTTAAAATGTCTTTAAACTCATTAATTTCTCTCCTGTGGCACTTACAGTGTTAGCGTGTGTTCACAATACAATTCATACAAGTAAGTGTTACTGCTGTAGTTGGTGCTAATATAGTTTCTAATTTAAGTTTATCATAGCTCGCATGCTTAATGATTGCCTGTCTAAATTGGACCAGTGCCATTTATTAGGCCGATGCGGAACCCTTCATAGGGCACCCTGGTTGCAGGTAGACGGGTAGACACGGTCGCACACCTGTCTTAACAGGTGATGCAGGAGAATTTTACATTGTGTGTCCATGGCCAGGAAACATAAATCATTCCCTTAGCTTGTAGATCAGCCAGTAAGGTATGTTAAATATTGTTATTTTTCCATTGTATTCTTCATTTACTTTGATTATTCTTGATTTACTTATGCGTTGTATTTTGTTTATGCCATATTATTCTAAGCTTTTGTATATTTTCTGTGTTAATTCATCAGTTCGACATTGACGTTGTAATGAATCTGCAGTATGCAGAACAACTGTCTAGTTTTTGGAAGAGCTTTGGGAGAACAAAGGTTAATGCAAGTTGTCTCTATGAATCATGGATGCCTTAAAAGAACCAGAGTTTGAGTGGATCCACTGATTAACGCAAGACACAAGATTCAGTTAATGTTATTCACTACTTAAATATTTACCGGTATAGGACACATAAGTAAGGTGGTATACGGACGTGCATCCGTGGTCCAGGTGCAAGTAAACAAGCAAAGTATCACAAAAGAGAATAGTCTGTAAACATACTGGTGATGGTGAAAAACGCTATGAATTATTGTAAAACTACTATCTATACTATCTATTCACTTTTGTAAATATTTTTGTAAATATCTACTTTTGTAAATATTTATATAACCCAGTAACCCACAGTCAAAATCGTCAAAATACCAAACTGAATACCAAATGTTCACGTCATGATGCAACACGTTTAGAGACCGTGGATCAGTTACTTTTGTGTAGGATGGATTTTTTGTGTGTGCATACTATACACACAATTCATTGTGTGTTTATGATACATTATTCTTTGAAATATGAAGATGCAAGTTTTCTGCTGGACAAATATACAGTATATAGATGTATAGATTTGAATATGGCACAAACAGGGTTAAGGGATTATTTCCCTGTGTAGCTCGACGGCTGTTTTCTACAGCTTTAGATTCTTTCATTATTATTAGCTGATACTGCATGATGTCAGGATTTCATGGCATCTGTGCAAACATTGTCATAGGGGGTTTTCTGGCAATCGTTAAGTTCTCCGTAACAGCAGAACACAATTTAGCTTGTAATCCCTTTAGACTGAGTCAAGCATAAACTTTGAAATACAAATTTCCGTGTTTTTTTTTCCCTTGAACTTATTTTGATGTCCTGGTGATGATCCCCTCCATATACACTGAGGCATAGGAACATTAAACAGGGAATGCATCAAAGGAACCAAAAACCTTTGTACCTCAAACCAGCAGCTTCGGCCAACAGTAAATGTACCATTTCTCCCAATCTGTACAACAACACCGTAGCAAAAAAGACTTTTGTGATAAACAAATCAAACAATGCTAATATTCACTAATGAAAAACTGATTTCCAGAGATCTTCCGCAGTAAAAGGTATTTGTCCTGTGTCAGCTCTGCGTTCGTGCGTGCATATATGCAACACGTCATCTGCTGAACAGATGAGTGGTTTTAATTATGGATGGTTTTGAGCTTTGGATCGGAAAAGCAAAAAGGATCACAAAAAAGCTGACTGGAATGTAATGCCCCGTGGAAGGACACTTGTTAGGAACATTAATCTCACAGGACGACATCAAGCTGTACCGGAGATTTAAGTAGGCTGCGACTTGGAGTTTCTGGTAACCAGTATCTGACACTTCTATACCTGCCCTGAGATAGTCGGCGCTGTTGGAAGCATGGGGGTCACATGGTTGGAAGCATCAGACACCATCTTTGCGGGGGAGAGGAGGCAGCCAAGGAGCAGCTCCCCTGCAAGGATCATGTCTGCTGCTTCCAACCATGTGACGACCATTGGAAATGAATTGAGGGGGTGGAGCAGTGATGATGTTGGAGACAGCTAGACAGCCAGATGCTTAGCTTCCTTGATTTAAATGTCTGTACCCAGCTTCAGTGCACATGGTTGGTGACTTCTCTCTGTTTGGTGCTTTTGTGGCAGCTTTGCAGTGCCACCTACAAGCCAGGCATATACTGTATACACAAGTGTATACATTTGTTGAGACGGTTCAATAATAGCTGCAGCTGTATAACGTGGGTCATTGTAGTATTGTAATTCAGAATCAGAAATCAGAAAAGCTGTATTGTCCCACAGAAAATGCTTGGGGTGAAATTCATCTGGTCTGCACTCCTCAGCCTTGCAGTTTATGCATGCAAAAAGAGATATTGTCATCTTTAAAGGTAATAAAGGCGACTTTAGTGTGTACTCTGTACAAACACTGTGTTTGTAAACAGAATCTAACTCCACCTCACCTCCACTCTATTGGCTCATTATGAATCTTCTGGAGACTACTGTGCTGTGATTGGCTAAAACACTCCCTCACCCCACACAACCTCCTCCCCCTCTCACATTAGGACCGTCTTCCCTGAGCTCGACAAATATACTGTATTTATTTTGATTTTTGGCTAAAAGTTGTCTCTACTAGCTTTAAATGTCTATTTATTTAGCAGTTTCACTGCTTGATAGAAGAAGGTCCTCTGTGACCTCTCTGTTTTGCCTGGGAGGCTTTTAGGTATTTTGTTCTAGTTCTCTTGGACCGCAGTTGGCAACACTATTGCTATGCTTGGCTAAATTTGATAATATCTCTCACTCAACATCATGACGCAACACAACACATCACAGTAGTTAACGCACAAATCAAACCTTCCTTCAATTAATACATTAATTGCCCATTTTTAATGAATTAATCAAGCTCCCAGGCCCATATTTTGAATTCCAGTATAATATTTTGTGATATGACCACAATGTCACGAAATATCTCATTTTATGCATGAATGTCTCTGGTTTACACAGGAAAAAAAAAACATCTCTCTACCACATTCCATTGTTGAGTTATTACTGGCCATGCCACTATTCCTCATAATGCCAACAATATACCCCAATTTTCACATTTTTTATTCATCAAATTAATGCCAATCAAATAAAGCATATGATTCCAAATACTCATCATTTGTAGAGTTGATCATATACTATATGATAACACCCAGTAGGTGGCAGTAATGAGGACGATAGCCGGAAATGAAGCGCATTTCCGGTCACAGAGTAAGAGTACTTCCTGTTTATCCGTTGCACTGCTGCTATGCAAACAGTGTGGTTGTGTGATCATCATGAAGGCCTCGATCGGAGCGATCGTGTTTTCTATCATATATAAGTCAAATCAAGCTGTAATGGCGCACCGATGGTTGGATTATGATCAGCGATGGACATACAGACCGCGCACGCGCACGTGCAAGCGTGCACGCGGCGATTTTGGCCATTACTAAGTGAGTAGAACCTGCCGTTAGCCGATCATGCTAAAAAAATGTTAATTGCCTGAAATGAATGTTATAAAAATTAAGGATTAAATAAAGCGTCAAACACAGCGTCAAGGGCATCAAGGGCTTAGGTATTATAGCGTGTTTACAGTGTCAAAATGCGTCAAGGGCAATAAGGGAGTTAATAAAAAGCATATATGGCTACCGGCTAGGATTTGCCAGTGGTAAAACTCCCTCAAAGACATACGGTCATGGCAGTCAAAGGACTGAGCAACAACGCCAAGACACTTGAGCTGATTGCTATATGATGTCATAAATCACTCACACACACACAGACACACAGACACACAGACACACAGACACACACACACACACACACACACACACACACACACACACACACTCACGTACACTACCATGCAGTAGCTATAATTTACATCAAGCATTACCTCACCGACTATGCTAGCCAACTGTCAACCATATAATTATACTTTGTCTTTATTTCTTTAATCGGCGACACATAAGGAGACATTATGCTCAAGTCTTTGCAGGGATGTCACACGTATAAGACAAGTCGGCTCCATTGTGATTGATGGAGGGTGGTGTGTGGGTGCGATGTCAGCGTTATCATGCAGGACAGGACAGAAGCCAACTGACTGTACGAAACGTTTGACAGAACGTGCAAGTAAGCAGGCACAAGAGATTGAAACGCAAGAGCAGATGCGCTCTTGTGTACACACACACGTATGCACGCGGGTGCGCGCACACACACACACACACACACACACACACACACACACACACACACACACACACACACACACACACACACACTGAGAGAGAATTATACCAGTGCTTCTCAAAACCTTATACATACGTTTTTCATCCATGGCACCCCTTTACAGCACCTTACATTTATTTTACAGTCCTTAAATATGTAAAATATTGATGGGAGAGAAGTAGTTTTGAACGGTTGGAGGCCTATGCTGTTTGAAAGTGGATGGATTTTTATACCACACCAGCTTTTAGCCAAATCAGAAGCAAAGTAACTCTGCTGGTGCTATAGAGCTGTGCATAATGTCTTGTAGATTAATCCCCAGAATGGCTGTTATTACACCAGAGTATATCCGTTTTATCGTAAAAAAAAATGTGATAGACACAACTAGTAGTGTCGACTCTGGAAGAGTCTAAATCAGCGGTTTTCAACCTTTTTCATACCAGGGCCCAATATTTATTCAGCATTTGAGCCATGGACCACCATTTGAGGACATTCTAGCCCCACAGACCCAAACTAAAGATTTATTTTGCTTTTGTCCACAATTCCAGACTGGATTTGGGAAACAAAACAGGCAAACATACAGATTAAAATAACCATTAATCTTCTACACATGATGAATATTTTAACTCTTGAGAGTGTAAACATGAAACATGGTTTCATGTTTTACGCTCTCAAAGAGTTACATCTGGTTAACCAACTATCCGTCATTTAGCCTGGGGACCACCTGGAACCCTCTCAAGGACCACTGGTGGTCCCCGGCCCACTGGTTGAAAACCACTGCTATAGAGCTGTGCATAATGTCTTGTAGATGAATCCCCAGAATAGCTATTATTAAACCAGAATATATTCGTTTTAGCATTAAAAAATGACACAACTGGTAGCCTGTACAGACACGGATTGGGATGGTTGCACCATAGTTGGCTAGGTGGTTGGTGTAAGATGAAGGAATAATCTGTATTTTGAAACACTTTAAAGCATGTTCTCGTGAGAACAGTTCAACCTTAAAAAGTAGTATACATGGACAGCACTGGATACACGCAATTCATGACGCGTTTGAGTTATTTCTAATGACCTTTTTTTTTTTTGCATTTTTGCAGCAGCATAAAATCTGAATGAATGATGTAATTAATCAACATAATTTACTCAATTAGCACACCTGGTGAGTGACACTGCTTGTAATGGTTGTTACATAAATCGCCCACTATTGCTGGATGTCGCCCAAAAAATGAATTATTATATTGTTCCTCTGCCTACTGTTAGACCATGGCCTGTTTGCCTGTTATCGACAGCTTTCCCCAGTAGTTGCAGCCAGGGTCCCATTGACAAATAATGCCTTTGTCTGGCTGTCACCCTCTGTTAAAACATACTGTCAGGCTACTGCATATTGCAGGTTTCCACGAGAGATGACACCTGACGAAAGGCTATAGACGTCCTATCAAGTTTTCAGCAAAAAAACGAAAGTGACTGAAAAAATGTTTTCAGAAACCAGCTAGATTCAGAGTGGAGTCGACTTGTTAGCTTGTTAGCCAAGCAGCGTGTAAGACTCAGTTAAGAAGCTTATGCAACTGAGGGAGGGAAGGAAGGAAGGAAGGAAGGAAAGGAAAAAATAAGGGGAGAAGGAAAGGAGAAAAATACAAAAGGAAGGGAAAAGCAAGCAAACAGAATGTTCACGACAAAAAGATGGATTACCAGTAGTTATTTTTGTGGCTGTCGGAGTGTTGATAATTCGGCAACAGTAAAATAAACTCAACTTTGTCTTTCTGGGGGAGAAAACATGGCATACTGTCAGACATCTGACTGTGCTTCACAGTGTGACAGCATAGCCAGGCTTGCTCTGCCCAGACGTGTGCATGCATGCGCGTGTGCATGCGTGCATATGTGGTTCTGGTTGGCTTCAGTGTGCAATAGGCCTATATGGTCAGGCTTTGTCTTATATGCTGTGTGTGTGTGTGGGGGGGGGGGGGGGGGGGGGGGGTCAGTCATACAGTATGATAGAACGGAGCTTCAGTGAATATATGAGCTGTCATTGGTTTGTGCCTTGTGCAAGTTGGTAACTTAAGCCCTGATTGGTTTGGCCCACAGTCAATGTTGTGCCACTTAGATTGTAGTGGTTGTTTATGTTTATTATAAGCTTGCCAAGGTTTATAAAATATGGTAATGCAGTGCACAAATTACATTCGTTCATTTAACCCGTCCCTATTCTTCAGAAAACATTCTGCAACAGTGGCAGATCTACAAGCTCACAACATATTCCAATGCGACAAGTTGTCTGTGACAGTGTACCACATACAGTACGTAGATGGGCTTCATACAGTTTAGCCAAAAGCGCCGTAGAGCTGATGTTAGATAGGAAATTGTGGAGGGCAGTTCTCCAGGAATCCAGAGTTGGTGTTGGCTAGACCTCACTCTCCTCGCATTAACAGTAACAACACTGAATGGGACAATAAGCCTGGGTGGAATCGTCACAGCACAATACAGACCCACGATAAATACCTACAGAAATCACAAACACACACACGCACGCACGCACGCACGCACGCACGCACGCACGCACGCACACACACACACACACACACACACACACACACACACACACACACATATATAAAACACAACCTATAGAAATATGCCATATTGTGACGTAGATATGCAACAAAAATACTGTACATCCTTAATATGAACAACACACTTTGTCAGTGGTTTCCAACCAGTGGTCTGAGGACCACCAGTGGTCCTTGAGAGGGTTCCAGGTGGTCCCCAGCTAAATGATGGAAAGTTAGTTTGTAGATGAGTTGCAGATGTAACTCTATGAGAGCATAAAAATGAAACCAAATGACACCCTCTCAAGAGTTAAAATATTCACCATTTGAATTTGCCCCAAGTCTACACAACTACAGAATGTAGACAATTAACAGTCATTTTGATCGGTGTGTTTGACTGTTCTCCGAAATCCACCCTAGGATTTGTGGACAAAAGAAATCTTTAAGTTTGGGGTCTGTGTGGGGCCAAAATGTCATCAAAGGGTGGTCCGTGACTCAAATTCTGAATAAATAGTGGGCCCTGGTATGAAAAAGGTTGAAAACCACTGCTCTTTGTCATGGCTGTTGATACAGAGGTAACCTGGCATCTTTCCCTTTCTAAGCGATCCCAGCTGCATGATGTGACTGTCTAATGTGTTGCCATGAGGGAGACTAGCTAACCTCTTGTCCAGATTACAGTGTGGAGGGCCTGCCAGAGCAGAGCCCTCCCCGGAGGGTCAACTGGACGTCGCTATGGAACACAAGGAAAGGAGGGAGGGAGTGCTAGTCACAGCAGATAGGTGGCCGCAAGCCACGAATGCTGTATCTAAATGAATTAGCCTACATTCTGGAACTTATCATTCACGATTATTCAGAGCTTCGGAGATCAACATCCATGTCTGTCAGTTATCTGGCACAAGGGACACGCTCAACTTCTACAGCACACTTACTAATTCGGCTGTGATCCAGAACTAGTGTTTCTCAGGTTCACTTGAGGGGGTTCCAAACGCACACTAAAACAAGGTGTGTACAATTGGAACCAAATGGATCTGTTGAATGTAAGCTCGTAATCATAGCATTCCTATGGAAAATGCATATGTTTTTCCGAAAGACATCCCAAGGGAAATATGATAATGTAATTCACAGGGTGTCGTTGATTTATTTACAGGGGTGATCCCGGTCCATTTGGTTCCACTTGTGTGCAATTGCTTCACACTCAGAGTTATGGAGGTCCTGGGCATGAAATAAGTCTAAGAGCCAGACACAGCATCACCATTTCCTCCAGGAACATCTGACTAATATGGGCACATTTTGTGCAGGTGACCCGCAGGTCGACGCCTGGCTCTAGCGCTTACGTAACTGGCTTCCCACATCAGCGTGATCGTGTTTCACATCACTCTGTTCCCCTTTTGTACCCGTTCGAAACTTTCAACTGGTGGTTTTGTCCGGGGCAGTTAGCAGGGAGTGCTGTCGTCAGGGCAACGTGTCGTTTTTCATCGACGTTCGTTTGAAGGACCTTGTCGTTCAGTGTCTCATTGTGTCTCATTTGCTTCCGTGTTTTAAGAATGTCAGTGTTTCTACTGTCTGTCTCTCCTACATGCTCTCCCTCTCCGTTTAGCTTCTGTCTGCCTCCCTTCCTCTTTCTCTCTCAGCTTTTCTACAATATAAATATTGGAAGTTGGAACCCTCAATCATTTTGTCGATAGGATTAAGATTAAATTATGTGTTATTCAGAAGACTAAGACTAAATATTGTTTGTTGCTAAATTAAAGGTAGTAGAGTAAAAATAGAATCTAACTCCACCTCACCTCTTCTCTATTGGCTCAATATGAATCTGCTGGAGACTGCTGTGCTGTGATTGGCTAAAACACAGCCTCACCCCACACAGCCCCCCCCCCCCCTCACAAATTAGCCACCTGCCCGACGAATGTTCCGTTTTCATGATTTGTTGACAACGACAAAGTTCTGCAGGGCGATGCAAGTGTCTGTCTGCAGGGACACAGCTGCAGCATCAAAGTAGAAGCAACGTAGAGGGGTAGAAGGCAAAAAATATAGCTGTATATCTATTTTGTTTTTTGGCTAAAAGTCTTTTATCTTTAACATTGTATTAAGACTAAGACAAAAAGACTGTGGTGGAAACTAATCATAAAACATGTTCATCCTAAATAACACATAGATAGATAGACAATAACAAAAAAAAATGTGAATCCATAACAACAATCTCTGTCTCACATCTGTCTGACAAATTGCATGTCTTTTATGCAATAATACTAGTACATTCTTCCATCAGCTTTATTCATAGGAGACCAAGGTGTCAAGGCAAACCAGATGTCCACCATATAGATATGTAACCTAAGTTAAATGTACACATCGGGGGCTCTATCTTGCCCACAGCCTTACCCCTAATGTTCCTAATTTGAAAAACTTTTTGAAATTCCTCAACTCTACGTTGTGTAAAAAATAGTAAAGATGTTTAGGAGTAAGACAGGTTATGGCCCTTGTTTTTGCCAAGATAGCACTAATTCATACTTCATTCATGATGAAAAATTAAAAAAAAAAAAAAAAAAAAAAAGTTCACCATTTCACTCAAGGACACATGGTTGCCACGGAGGGCAAGTCTACTGTATAACGTTTTAAGCAATGGCAGTCTTTTACAGTTTATGTCTACATTGTGGTATTGCTAAGTTAAATATATGAGCACTTTCATCCACCACCACTGGTCAACGGTCAACTCTGCGTGAAGCGTCTCTCTACCCGAGGCTCATAAATAAATGGATGTGTCTTGGCTGAGTCTCAAAGAGGTGAAGCAGTATGGAGTCTAAAGACCTTCATACTAGATTTACTCTTTTCTTATTGAAACCATTTCTTATTGAGGCCAGAACAGACCATAACGGTAATCCAGACGGACATAAGAAAAAGACAGAAAGAAGACAGAAACGAGAAAGAGATGAGGGCTTAAAAACTGTTGCTTCAGTCCAACAAGTTCATTTCAAGGATCCCCAAATGTAATGTATTTGGCTGCAGCAGCACCCCATCTGAAAAGATTGTGTGCCAGGGACTCCCGTTTAGGATTGGAGTTGTTAAGAGTTTTAAGAGTATTCCAAATTGTTCACATTTGTGAAAAGACAAAGTCTTTTTAACAGACAAATGCAAGACAAGTAAATGAAGTAATTAAGGGGACACCTGGAGGACGAACAAACAGAATTTGAAACAAAGTCAAAGCAAAGACCATGAGGTGAAGAGAGATGTGCAGATGGTGCAGCTTTCCTCTCTACATGTTATTTCTTTACGTCAGTTGTTTTCAACCTGTCGGTCCACAGGTTGAATGAAGTTTCATCTATTACCTAAACCTTTTCTCTCCTTGACCTTTGCTCTTCTCCGTGTAATTATTGGCAATCAAACTATGTGACCTTCTTCTACAGTTCTTACTGTACATACAGTACATACAGTATTTCAGTGTCTGTAGAGACGTGAATGTACTGTACATTACACCCCTATGGAACCTTCTCTATAAATCTGATTTATTAGGTCCAGATGGAGCTCACCCCTACAACAAAACAAACAACCACAACCTGCAGGTCACAGGTTCACCACCAGAGTCCCAGCGTATCCAGGAATACTGTATATAGTATTTAGATGGAAACATCCATTTGTTAGTTATTCATGTACAGTACACAGCATACAGTATTCAGTTAATATTCACTGGAATGTGCATAATTGTGTTTTCACCCCATAATACCTTTGTGTCTACATGCTCTCTGGGCAATTCATACTTTGAATTTGTAAATGTACATTTAATAATGGAGTTCCACAAGACCCTCTGTTTGTTTAATTGCTATGATGATTTTATCATCGTAAGACCACCCACAAACTCAAAGTCTGTCTCTAAAGAATAAGAACTCAATCTTTAATATTTATACACAAACAGGCATTTCACATCTGCTCACCAGATAGATGATTGTTGCGAAATGAATGATTGTTGCGAAATGATCTGTATTAATCATAGATCTAATCATTAGATCTATCTATAGGTGTACAAAAACTGAGAGAATTAGTAGGTGGTTGAAAGAAGGGGTGAATAGAGGACAAGAAAGATGAGAATATCCTTATGAAGCAGGGTCACCTGCTTATCTTTCCTACTGCCTGTCTCTTCTGCACTGTCCCTCTCCAACATCCTCTGTCTTGGCTTTCATACAGACTACTGTCTCTCCGCCTGTCTTTCCTAGTGTCGGTCTCTCCTACTGTACACTGTCACTCTCTATCTCAGTTCGCCTATGTTTTGCCAAAAACAGAACTGCCCATGTCCTGTAAAATTATCCACTGACCCCAGGTATGTATGCGTCAGGTTTATCAACATTAGCCAAAAATCAAATTATAATAGCTATATTTTTCCCCTGTACGTTGCTTCTATTTTGATGCTATTTTGATGCTGTTTCCCCGCAGACAGACCCTTGCTTCGTCCTGCAGACGGTCCAGAACTTTGTTGTTGTCAACAAATCAGGAAAACAAAATATTTGTTGGGCTTAGGGAAGGCGGTGCTAATGTGAGACGGGGCAAGGGTTGTGTGGGGTGTGTGGGCAGCGTTTTAGTCAATCACAGCACAGCAGTCTCCAGCAGTTTCATAATGAGCCAATAGAGTGGAGGTGAGGTCAGGTGGAGTTAGATTCTGTTTTACAAACACAATTGTTTACAAACACAGCGTTTGTACACACTAAAGTCGCCTCTATTACCTTTAACCTAGAGAGTCTGAAGGTTTCAATCCACAGCACCATGAGATCCTGTGACTGTAAACGCCCAAATTCCATCACATTCTGGACCTGCACTCCAGGTGAATTGATGTGAGCTGACATTATATTAAGTCATTGAGCGCGATCGGATTTTCTTTGTTTTCTTTCCACTGCCGCGGCTCAAACCAGTTCGATCGGTAAAAAAGCCCTTATTTTGAAGCTCAGATCTCCTAAACAGGATGTGCTGTTTCTGTTATGCTGTGTCTGTTGTCTTGCCTAATCGATCATCTGGCGATCTGCCCGCGGCCCCAGATAGTGGCTCCAGGCTTGAGGCAACGATCCCTGGTGGCCAAGTTTGGTACTGCAGGCGGGTGGAATTCATGCACGAACGCCGGAGAGCACGCACGCTCGTTTGCTTTGTGCACGCGGACAGGGCAGTTTGTGTTTAAGTTGTTTTCTGAATAAACCAGCGGTCCTCACGTCATATACTACCTCTCAAAACACAACGGATGTATTATATGACAGATAATAAGCTCAATGCAAACCCACAAGCTTGTTTTTTGATGCTTTTTGATGTTTTTTTCCTTTGCTCATGCGCGACGGCGCTCGTTCATGGTTCCCATAATCCCTTGCTTCGGGCGCGTTCATGGAGAAATACTTCCGCATTTGGGCACCAAATTTTGGTGCCCAAATGCGGAAATAGGCGCACTTCCGGCGGTCTTCCGGGTGCTTCAAAGCGCCAATGAGCAACTTGTATTGAAATGAATAACAAGGGGGCGGGGCTGTCACTCCAGTCCGGTCTCTGTTATTTTATTACTCTATGGATCTGCCCCAAAACATCCGGCTCACAAGTCAGGAAGTGCTGTGTAGCCCTGGCTGCTTAACCCATGCGCCAGCGACATTGAGGGGGCAAACCGGAGGAGAGCCGTTTGAATGCATTGGATTGAATGGACGTCAATGGGACGGGGGAAAAAAAAGTTGTCCCCAATTCTGTCCCAAATGAAAGTCAGCAACGGGATGATCATCAGACGATGCGCACGGACTAATAGTTGGATTAAAGAATGAAATCTACATCTCGTCGTGATACGAGCCGTCCGCGTGACCGGCGGAGGGGTTCTAACGGGATGTCCACGAGTCCCGCGTGGACGGCGCCAAGAGAATTAAGTATGTAATGTACATATGGTGTTGGGGGGGAAGACACTTTTACACAATTACCTTGTGTCAATTGACAAAGTGATCTCCATTCAAGATCTCCATTCCTATAAACAGCATACTTCTTCATGGGTGACGGAAGCAAACAAGACGGTCAGCGCATCTGACCCCAGAAAGTCAGGTCATACATGTGTGACTGTATTTATAATTATCATTATTATTAATAATTATTATGACATATGAAACATTCATTCCAAAGTCTGACTGGGAGCCCTAATGACACTCGCCTGGTCACCTCTTTGTCTTTCCCTAGTATAGTTACTTGACCATTACAGATTTGTTATGAGATTCCCAGAAGTCTGTTCAAAATTAATCTAGCCCTACAGCACAGTTTGAGCTGAGTCCAAGTACACACTGTTACACATGTCACCAACGCTGGGGGAAAAGGCATGCCCATGGGGCTCATCCTGCGTTCTGCCTAGTACTGTGGTTTTTTAGACCCCTTTTCATATCAAGGTTCATTATTCTGCAGTTGAGCCACAGCCACATCTGATGATATTTAGCCTATCAAACCCAACCCTTAGAATATGTTGTTATTGTCAATAGGATTTTAATACACAATGCAATGCTGTACTGACGTGCTGCCTTAGCCATAGGAGATAAAGGTAAATGTTTGTAGATCAAATTATTTTTTTTACATTCTCTACTTCGTAAATTAAGCAATGCAAATGTTTAACAAACATGTAACGTTTGACTGTAAAATTAAACCAAACCATTTGGGACAACCTGGAAGCCCCTCAAGGACCGATCATGGTCCCAGGACGACTGGTTGAGAAGAATACATTTGACTAGAAATTTTGACTTGAGGGCCAGAAAAACGGTTATCACTATCCTTTACCAACAGAGCTAAATTTAACTGATATGAAATCAGGACTATATCCGCCTAAATGGTTACATAACTTTTAGGGATGTAATTGGTCAAACTAATGCTATTAAGCCATAGAGAAGTGACTGGCCCAGACAATGAATTCACTATCACTAACAGCTGCTGGCAGCATGTTAAAACAACACTTATTATATAAACAATAGGCTTTATTAAAGCTTAGTCTTTATTAAACCATGACTGAATTCAAACGGTATGCCATTTACTTTGGCAGCACTTGTTTATTTTAAAAACGATAATGATTTGGTTTGGCTGACCTTTATAAATATCATTGAGCAAAGGAGGATAGGACAGGAGAGGTTTTCAGGTGTGTGCGCTGACTGCATCCCTCATCTGGGAATACTTGCATAAAGTGAGACTGGGATTACTGGAAAAGCAGGCCATTTGCACACCGACTCACTGATTCAGTCAGATAGCATTCAGCTATTCATTCTGACAAACCAGTATCAGGACCACTCCCTGCCACTGATACTACTGCACCATGTCAAGACATGGCTGCTGCTTGTGAGTGACATTGTTTGAGAACAATCAGTCAGACACCTTTGGCCTACAAAGTCAAAGAGCAGTAACTATGAGCAGTACAGTTACAGTAGAATACACAACAATGACCTCACCGTTTACTTTGTCTTCTGTCCTGACAGAAGTATAGCTGGCAAAGAGGTGGATTCCATGTGGACTTTAACCTTTTTAAAATGCCACACGTCGTCAGTTACTGTTGTTTGCCCAAGACATGCCTCATGCTCATACCTACTGTACTAATGGACCTTTAGCTAAGCCACTCCCAAACTGCTATTGTCCAATAGACCTTTAGATAACCCACTCCCCAAACTACTATGGTCCAATCACAGCTAAGCATAACATGTGATAGACAAACCTCTCCACCAATAGCTTTTCTGTATGATAAAACATTGTTTTAAAAAATAAATGCCACACACACATTTTTCCACTGCATAGGGCATGCTTTGTTGATGGATTTGGAAGGCCTGGTTCCAAAAATGAACCAGATTGTGTAAAGTCCATGATATTTACATTGGAATGAATGAGCCCGGCTGGAAAGTGTCCTAGGGTGAACAAGAAGGCGGGGTTTAGGTAAAGGTCCATTGGGACACTGAGGTCAAGTCCTCTGGAATTTCGGTTGATTTGGGGAGATTTAGTGAGCTGAGATGCAGATGGATGCACCATCCAGATTCCCAATATTTGTTGCTATAGCAGTACGGGAGACCTAAGCTAGTGCACCTGGCTGGACGGATGGAAAGTCCACATGATGTTTTCTTTAACAGCAGGGAAGATCAGACCACTCTGGCCACATTCAATTTATACAGATATCTCATCTTATGTTAATGGTTGGCTGCGTCTCGCCTCTCACATGTGAATCACAGGGGGAAAAAATAAAATAGTACCTTTTAAGGTGGCAAATCAAGGCTAGAGCCAGGCTAAGTGTGTTGTTAAATGTCAAGGTATTGTGAACCCTTTGAGTGTGATTACTGTGTAAGCCAGGCCGAAGTGTCTGTGTTCGTCACACACTCCATATTTGGTCATAACACAGAAATACATAAATGGGAACAGCATTTGCATCCCACACACTACAAGATGCACAGTCTCTTACTTGTTTTTTGTCACTTCATCCTAATGGTTCGTTCTTGAGCTATAACACATTCTTTGTCTAGATCAGATCTTGCGTGATTTCTCCAATGGGGCACTAGGCAAAGGGGTTACATCCCTGAGAGCCATGAACGCAGGACTGAATTAAGTTAACTGCCGAGAGAGGCCTGAAACATAATATGGCACTGATTATATGGATGCTCCATATGTGGCAAAATACTGAAAATCAACCCCAAAGCTCTGAGCGCTGGTTGGTTGGCTTGAATCCTGCATTCCTGTACCTTCTATAAAGTCCATACGTTACCCTCAGATGTCAGAGGTATAATGCAGCCCAGTTACTGCACTGGCACTCAGGAAGGTTATATGGTAGAGGCATTTCCTCTTAACCACAAAAATACCTTTTTTTATAATTTGGAAATGACACGTCACTTCTCGAGTAGCACCGTCCGAGGACCACCAGTGGTCCTTGAGAGAGTTCCAGGTGGTCCCCAGGTAAAATGATGGACAGTTGGTTGACCAGCTGTAACTCTTTGAGAGCGTAAAAATGAAACCAAGTGGACCCGCAAGGGTCCATTTGGTTTCATTTTTACACTCTCAAGAGATAAAATGTTCCCAATCTGAATTAGCCCAAGTCTACACAACTAGAGAATGTAGAAGATTAATGGTAATTCTGATCTGTATATTTGACTGTTTTGCTTCTGAGATCCAGCCTGGTATTGTGGACAAAAGCAAAAGAAATCTTTAGTTTTGGGGTCTGTGGGGCTAAAATGTCCTCAAATGGTGGTACATGGCTCAAATGCTGAATAAATAGTGGGCCCTGGTATGAAAAAGGTTGATCTACAATATTAATAATATAGTGTTTAAAACTGAATGTGAATAAGGATTGTCTTTTGCCTGCTGCAAACCCCTTTCCCCATTCATAACATAATGCATGAACTTAAATACTTGAATGTTGATATATGCAGTATATCAGGCTTTACACACTGTACACCAGTTTTGCTTGTTGTATTGCGCTTCTAAATTCTAAACTCACAGCTTCTTGCTAAGCATTGTGTTTCAGTGTTTCGGATTACTGTCAAAATTCCTTCAGTGAAGGAAAATATGTACATCAGCAACTAGCGAGCCTAAAGCAGTATGGCTTTACTTCAGCCAGCTGGTAAAAATATCACCACCAGACCAGGGTGAGGCGTGTGTGTGTGTGTGTGTGTGTATGTGTGTGTGTGTGTGTGTGTGTGTGTGTGTGTGTGTGTGTGTGTGTGTGTGTGTGTGTGTGTGTGTGTGTGTGTGTGTGTGTGTGTGTGTGTGTGTGTGTGTGTGTGTGTGTGTGTGTGCGCGCGCCCGTGCACCAGGACTTGCGATGCTGGAGGCAAAAGCCTTTGACCTACAATGTCAGGCATTACTTAGAGACTGACACAGAATGCTTGTTCACACTGAGGGCTTTAGAAAAATGTCTTTAAGAAACAGGCTGTCAGCACGTCGACACTATTCGTCAAGAATGACACTATTTGTTGTTATTATTCTTGACTGGGAATTAAACTCATTGACTATGACTACACAATTTAGGGCATATTTTACCAAGTCTACTTCGTTTCTGTCTCTCCCACTTTCTGCCTGTCCTTTCGCCTTTCTTTTAGAACTGTATCATCTTTATCGTGACAGAATAAACATTGTTGTTCTGTTATCTGTTAGCTAAATGCACAGCAGCTGTTTCCTCACTGGAGAGAGTGTGATTGTGGACCTCAGTGGGACCAACCTGGATACATGAAGGTTACAGTACATAAATAAATAATAAATAGAATGGTATGCAGCATTTGCCACATTTTCCCCTATGTGTGCACGCCGCTAGCACTGTTCCCATTTCTTCCTCAACTCCAGGCTGTCACTGTAGCAACAATGTTACTTATACTATTACTTAGTACTGGTGACATTTGCATTTTCTAAAAGTTAATTTGAATAACATTCACAATCAGCAACAATAATCCAATTGATTACTGTCATGATTACATGACACCCAACACCTAGTGGCTGATGTGATGGAGAACAGCCTTCATGTGTTTTCCCCCCTAACATCCACAATCTGCTGGGTCATGGAATTCATAATGTGAGATAAGACTGAAGGAATGTTGGAAGAAGAAGAGCGATTCGCTTTCAGCTGAAATGGTTCCAGACATCTACAGGAAGTGGTTAATGGTCGTTTGCCATGGTGGATGTTTTTTCGCCCTCCTTGAGTCCTTATACTTCTATTAAAAGCACATTCACATCGAATTAAAGCACAATCACCAGATCACAAGAAAAACTCCCTGGAGGGAATAGATTATTACCTTGGTGGATAGTGATGGTGAAAACAAGCAATGTGGAGCCCCGGTGCATAGCAACTCGATTGCTTGTTTTCACCATCCGAACTTGGCACTGACTTACACAATTACAATCAAATTTCCAAAAACCTCTCCAATGATTAATAACATCTGGTAAGTTACCAGACAATAAATTGTCATTACAGTGGTGTGCCTAACGTCTTAGTAGAGGAGGTAGGCTACTGCATACTGCATGTGCCCAAAATCCATGCACCCTGGAGCCCTATGATCCCACTCATGGTCATGGTTGGAGAGTTCATTACGTCTCTTGAATTTATATTCTATTGCTCATTAGTTAGACTCCGAAACATCCCCACAACAGACCCTCTACCCCTAAGACAAACAAGGCCCTGATGCTTTGGTGTACTTTTTGTTTGTTTTTACCTTTCTGTAGGTGAATGATGTCAGGGAAGTTGGAGAGCAGGCCCTGGTACAGAGACAGCTTGTCCAGCATGAGGAAGAGGTCGTACTTGGGCTGCTCCGCGAACAGCTCCCCGATGTTCTCGTAGGTGCGTCCCGTGTGCGAGATGGCGTTGTTGAGGCCGTCGGAGCTGTGCGGCGGGTCGAGCATGAAGGCCTGGCTGATGTTCTGGAAGGCGTTTCCCAGCCGCTGGAACTCCTTGCGGAACCCGCCGAGGTGCTTGCGCACGAGCTCCGAGGCCACGTGCGTCAGCTGCATGACGCTGTCGTCCATCTTCTTGGCGAACGCCTTGA
The DNA here is from genome assembly GCA_039105355.1 of Benthosema pterotum. Taxonomy (NCBI): domain Eukaryota; kingdom Metazoa; phylum Chordata; class Actinopteri; order Myctophiformes; family Myctophidae; genus Benthosema; species Benthosema pterotum. Next base: position 28,079,388 of record CM076969.1, read on the forward strand.
AGGAGTCGACGCGCTCCTCCACGTCCTGCAGGTCCTGGTGCTCGTTGGGGATCTGGAAGGTCAGCATGAACTGGGCGCCGACCATCTCGTCCTTCTCGGCTCGCCGCTTGCCCAGTTTCCACTGCTTGTCGTCGCCGCACATCAGGAAGTGTTCGAACCCCTCGTACTGGGAGAGGACGGGGTGGCTCGTCATGTGGTTGATCCAGAGGATCAACCGCCTCTTGCGCTTTTCTATAAAGTCCTCCTCGAAGCGCCCTGTGGCCTGTTTCTCTGGCAGGTGGGGGATGGAGATCACGGTGAACTTGTGCAGCAGCCGGTTGTACAGCCAGTCAAAGTGCTTGTAGCGTCTGTACACGGGGTGACCCGTGTGGCTCGGCGTGACCCGGTATGAGATGTACGTCTTGATGCCCTTGAACTTGGTCTGTTTGGTGGGGTCCTCGATGGAACAGGTGAAGGGCTGGGGGCTCTCCTTCCACAGGGGCCCCTTGGGGCCCATCTCGATGGTGTACGTCTCCGCGATCTTCGCCATCATGGGCACGTCCCCGAGCACGAACGCCTCAACGCCGGAGCGCACGAAGCTGGAGAAGCGGTTCAAGTTCCTGCCCACCATGCTGCCCTTCCTGGAGCTGGAGATGCTGTCCTGCCGCTCCATGGAGGGCTTGCCCCTGTAGTGCACGTTGGGGTTGGCGGAGATGGGGCTGCTTTGCGGGTGGGCATGCCCGTTGGCGCCCGGCCCGCCGTTCCCGTTGCCCCTCCGGTGGTCTTCGTCCTCCACCACCGTGGAGCTGTCGTCCCAGTCGTCCCAGTCGTCATCCTCGTCGTCATAGTAACCGCCGCCGTGGTGGTAGGGCGTGTTGGGCGCCGACGGAAAGTACGAGGACGACGGGGAGTCGTTGTTGCCCAGAGAGCCGGCGGGGCTGATGGAGCAGTCGGTGAGGTTGGAGTTGGAGCGCGGCCGGATGATCTCCACGTAGGACGCCGGGAAGAGACCCCGCTGGCCGCGGCTGTTCTCGCCCTGCAGCCAGCCGTCCACCGAGTGCTCGTCGAAGATCACCAGCTCCTCGTCCTCCTGGATGCTGATCTCCTCTTTGTTTTCGCTTTGGAACGTGTAGATGGCTTTGGCTTTGACCGACATCTTGATAAATTAATAACGTTGTCGTTTACCCTCTCTAATTTCCCCCTCCTCCTCCTCGCCCTCCTCCTCCTCCCCACAGAAAAAACTATAACCTATTGTGTGACGCTGTTGTATCTTGATACATTTTGTATCGGTTTTAATCTCCGCCGCTGTCTCTCGTTACATGACAGCTGTTTGTTTGTTTCTTTGTCGCTTCGAGATTGCGTGTCAGAGTATTCAAAATTAATGCTATGGTAATGATCCGACACGGGAGAACAACAAGAGTCAAATGACAAAAGCAAACTGCTTATAAATGCATCATCAACTATACGTGCAACGGTGAGTCTATCTCAGCCCATTGGGGATAACGCTTACCTTTTCACACGCGTATTTTCTCTAAAAGCGTAACGATCATAACTTTATAGCGGCGTCATAGCGCATGACAATGTGATTTTCACTTACGTCTCCGCTCAGTGCACAAACATCCCCAAAAACACACCGCAGGTTAAGAAACAAAAGCCAAGCCAGATCGCTATGAAAACAATCCAATCGGTCGGTGCTGCAGTAATCCTGGGTGATTTGTTGTTGCTTTTTGCGACCTCTGCCACTGTTGTTCACTCCTCAATCACCATCGGCTTAGTTTTCACATCAACCGGCCCAGAGATCCTTATAGAAGTGGTTCCTTGACGCACATTATTCCCAGGACAAAGCCGTAATGGTATCCTGTGCTGCTGCCGCTCCACATTCCCTCACAGGCAAACTTGTCCCGTTTTGTTCCTCTGGTAAACAGGTTCTTCTTGCGCATCCTCCCTTCCTCGGGGTGTAAAATAGGGAATTATACTTGCCAGATGATGCTACGGTTCCAAAACGTCAACCGCACGCCGCCACACAGACCTGTGTTATTATTTTTTGTTCTCACAATGTATCCATCATGCGTTGATCGCCCCGCTCCGCAACAAAGTAACTCTTTCCATGACGTGACTCAGGCTTCTTGGACACACAATTGAAGCAAGTTGGTTCCCCCTCTTTTCATCTCCTGCTCATTCTCTGGAAGCAAAGGGGGAGACCGTCTCCACACTGCCCCCCTATGGCACATACCCATTGTTGCACAAACAATAGTTACTAGGCTAGTATTCTGCTACTACTACTACTACTACTACTACTACTACTACTACTACTACTACTACTACTACTACTACTACTCATCATCATCATAATCAGTAATCATTAACTAATGTGTAATGTAAATGCATTACTTACATAATGGGAATTAAACGGTAATTCCACCCACTTTCAACATTTTACTATGTCATATATATCATGCAATATACCTTAGAGATGTTGTGTGGACATAATAAAAAGTTCCTCTCATTTTGTGTTTCCTAACATGGTGAAACAAAACTTGATCATCATCAAGTTGTAAGTTTTGTTTCACCATGTAATATTTTTTCTTTTAGGACCTTTGAATGAAAACCAAAATGAAACCAAATGGTCCCGCAAGCGTCCATTTGGTTTCATTAAAAAAGCAGGGCAAAGCACTTACAATGTTGGTAATATTGGTCAAATATGACATCTCTCTCTTGCTTGTGATATACAGTGTTGGGACATGTGCACTACGTAACTTAATATTTTACAGATATGTATATTACCAAAATGCAGTAACTTGTAATATAAATATATTACTTAAAGGTAGGGGAAGTGATTTCACTTTTGTCAGATATCACCCACAAATTTTTTTTTCTGTTAAAATGCTCTATTATAAGGTGTGGAAACCATATATGGAGTTTCCCCCTCCCCCACGTTAGCAGAGGAGCTAGTTCCCCAGGAAAAGTTCCCCAGGTGGTGGCGAATTCTCCTCCAATCAGGATCGAGCAGCAGGTTCACATAGTGTAGCTACTGTTGGACGCCCCTAGTGCACCAGGCTGGTACTACACCATGAATTTCAAATCACTTACCCTACCTTTAACAAAAAATCTAATGTGTTATATTTTTCTTTCTGCATTACTGCATTACTTTCAATATTACTTTCTGTCAATCTGTCTCATTGCAAGTTTTATTGTGAAATTATCTTGACAACTGCAGAAGTTAAATTAGTTATTTTCATCAATTTCTCATCAAATTATTTACAGGCTTCCATGAATTCAAGGAATACATTTAACTCCTGGGTTAACTGTCCATAGCTGAGTAGGATGAGGTAGGTCTACATTTAACTCCTGTGTCAACTGTCCATAGCTGAGTAGTATGAGACAGGAGTTAAATGTAGACATACCTCATCCTACTCAACTGTCCATAGCTGAGTAGGATGAGGTAGGTCTACATTTAACTCCTGTATTAACTGTCCATAGCTGAGTAGGATGAGGTAGGTCTATGCCAGGGCTGTTTTCAGGAGTGAAGTTTCATCAGGTTGATTTCATATATAGATTTGGCCAGATGGCCAAGTGCGCTTGCTTTATTGTATGACACTGACCTACGCAAATTAACGCAATATTTGATTAATAGTGATACTAAATATTTAATTATATATTTTGTAAAAAGTAATATGTAATAGTAATATGAATATATTACACTTGCTCAGACATTAATATTGTAATATAATATATTGCTTTAAAATGAAGGTAATAATCAATAAGTAATATATTAACAAGGTAAAGTAATATTCAACACTGGTGATATACCATATTCTGTACACATCCTGCACACTTCAACAGATTTTTTCCCCCCAAATACGCTTGAAAATATCATAATATGATTGTAAGGACTAATAAGTCATTACTGTAAGGACTAATATGACAACATTTCTATTTATTTATTTTAATTAATAGTATCATTACAGATAGTACACAGTGCATAGTGATTTAATTCAGGGGTTTTCAACAGGTGGTCCCTGAGAGGAGTCCATGTGGTCCCCAGCTAAATGATGGACAGTTGGTAACCAAATAGAAATAGATCTGTAACTCTTGAGAGTGTTAAAATGAAACCATCATTTTACGCTCTCAAGAGTTGAACAATTCTCATCTAAATTACTTCATTTTCAAGAATCTACACAATTAGAAAATGTAGAAGAATTGTTATTTTGACGTTTTGCCAGTTTATCTCCCCTAAATTGTGGGCAAAATCTCGAAAATCCTTAGTTTTGGGTCGGAGAGATTTAACTTAACATCAAATAGTGGTCAGTGGCTAAAATCCTGAATACATGGTGTCCCTGGTATGAAAAAGGTTGAAAACCACTGATTTAATTTGTTTCAACCTCTGTGTCAAATTCCCAGGCAGGGAGCTGCTTCCTTTATCTGAACCATAGACAGGACCTGATCCAGTCTGTAGGAAGAAGCCATTCAACATCAGCCTCCCCAAGTTAAAGAAGAGGTGGACCACAGCATCATTCCACACCATGGGACCAGTATTTATAGTGGGACAAATGGGGTTGTTGCATCCAAAATGTCTGGTGACAGACAATGTGAACCATGATGGTCGCAACCAATGATGCTGCTGACAAATGTGGCGAGAGTGAAGGATTGGCTTTGCTGTTCAGCCACACTGAGGATGATATTTTCTCCATGGAGCAAAAGGTCGCTTGTACTCAGACCTGGTAAAGGACGTGGAGGACAGTCAGTATAGGACAGAAAGCCTTCAATGTCCCAAGTGTGACAAGGAGTTTGCACATAGAGACAAGCTGTCTATTCAGTATAGAATTCACACTGGTGTCAAACCTTACTCTTGTCCTGTCTGCGGGAAATTGTTCAATCAATGCCTGAACTTTACCGTTCACATGAGAATTCACACCGGTGTCAAACCTCACCCTTGTCCCGTCTGCAAGAAATCGTTTTCTCGAAGCACAACCCTTAAAGATCACATGAGAGTTCACATAGAAATGTCAAACCTTGTGAAATGGACGATATGGACAAAATCAAATACTGGTATGATATTTTTGACTTGATGAAGCTATAGGTTCACACAATTATATCTCTGCCCTGTAATGCAACCTCAAAATCATGAAAAAGATAACATTTGGACAAATTTGAGTAAAGTCCATTTCTATATACATAACAACTGGTACAGTACAGGTATACACTTCATGGTGCAGGTACATGTGAAGGTCAATGAAACAAACTGTTGTCATTAACTCTACTAATACTGCTACTGTTTTGTACAAGATGTCCTGCTTCAAATCAAACGGGATGTCAGGAATACTGAGTTTATACTGACTGTGTCACCCATTCAAGTGCTTTCATTCTGTTAATTCACTTAGATGATATCTAATATTATGTAAAATGGCTTTGAATTTTGCATTCATCCAGCAATCTGCACGCCACTAGACGGCGTTAGCGTTCATACTACAAGTTTGATATAAGCATCCCGGAAGCAGGGAGTTCTGGGAACGATAACAACGCAAGGTAGCGAACATTAAACTGGACCGTAAAACAAACTGCTGTTTATCAACGAAGGTTTCTGCCTTATGCACGCCGGGTGGTGCATGTGCTAATACTAAACCTCTGAAATGAACCACGTCGTCTGGTTGAGTGAAGAAACGTGGATATCTCTTTTATTCTCTGCACTACTGCCTTAGCCTTGTCATAGAGCTTAGTGTATAGTCAGAGTTACGCCAACTCAGTTCACTTTATGCGGTCACTCCAATGGTGGCGCTTCTACATAGACTTCTATTGAATGGGGACAACGGATAGGGACAACCGGAAGTTACGGAATGCGTTAGAGTATGGGCTCGCGCGAGTACATGAACCACGTGACCAGGCTGTTTTCTGACCCCTCAATAACCCTTCTACTAGATGGCTGGCTCTGAACTGTGCTAACATGTTAGCCACATAAGCAGAGTGATGTAGTGTACATCTCTGTCTATCGTGTACATCTCTGTCTGTAGATAGTATTAACGTGTGCAACTGTGCAAACCTCTTCTTGACTAGTATAGTAGTAACTAATTAATGTGGCTAGCAGTTTCATGAAGAAATATAACGCACTATGGTTGTTCTAAGGATAATTCTGTAAAACCTCAAAACTGTATTTCCTGATTACATGTATTTGATCGATTCTGAATTGACAACAAGAAGTATGAGTACTGGAAAGCAGCCAAACAATGAAAGTTGTTGTCTAGCAACGTCACATCATCAGTGTGTTTATACTTTCTGGAAATTACTTGGATCAAAGAGTGCACCTCATCTCTTAATATTTATGTTGAGAATCTAATAAAGATGAATCATCTGCTCTGCTGTGTTGTCCTGCAGCCTTCCCCATGGATGAGCTGACCAAGACCCTGTCGGCCAGCTTCGCTGTGTCCAGGGAGCCCAACAGTACATCTTGTCCACACCCTCGACTGGCCCAGTACAAGACCAAGTACAGTGTTCTGGAGCAGAGTGAGAGGCGCCGCCGCTTCCTCGATCTGCAGAAAACGTCAGTGGCACACTTAACAATACCAGTTGATCTCTGTGAACAATTTAGGATGGGACAATATCAAAACTACAGTCTGATTGCGATTACGGTGGAAAAAATAATTGTGATTAAAATCCAAACATCTTAACCGCTCATCCGGAGTCAGGTCACAGGTCTCAACTGCTCCAGCAGAGCTATCCAGGGCAACACTTACATCTTTATCCTGGGGATCCCCATTTCCAATGCCATTTTGGATGTAATTCTCCCATCTAGTCCTTGGTCTGCGAGGACCTCCATAGAGAGCCCCTTGGGAGGCATCCTAACCAGATGCCTGAACCACCTAAGGCGGCTCCTTTTTATCTAGTAGAGATTAAAGGGTTTAAGCCAAGAGGTACTGAATTTCACAAAGAGCATTTCATGATAAAATATTAAGAACAATGGTCATCCCATCCCTAGATAATGACATGCCATTCACTGAAGCGGACAGGGTAATCAAATCAAAACTCTTTTTCTGTAAATGTCAGGAAGCGGTTGAACTATGTGAACCATGCACGGCACCTGGCTGATGGGGACTGGACAGGAGTGGACAGCGATGGGGAGGATGAAGGGATGGACAAGAAGGAGCAGGGGGAGGAGAAGAAGGACAACGAGGAGGACGATGATGAAGGGATGGAAATTGAGAAGAGGAAGCTGCCAAAGCATTATGCCAACCAGGTGAGGGATGTTGCTAGCTCTGGTCCAGAGCTCCACTGCTTCTGAGTCTGACTTGCATTGGAGCTCTGTTCATCTCCGTGCATTCGGCCATTACTCCACCCGACCAGCCTCTCTTCTCTAGTGGATATATAAAGAATGTTTTACCTACTCACCAAAATAAACACGTCTTGTGTCTGAGCCCCCCATCACGCCGATAAAGTGGACTCTTCGGCCAGAACGCAATCGTTTTTCACTGAAGGAGAAATATTTCCTATGGAACTTTTCTATTGGCAATATCGGTAGAGGGCGACCAGGGCCTGGTTGTTTTTCCGGTGAAAAACGATCGCGTTCTGTCCAAAAATTTTATCGGTGTGGTGGGGGGCTCAGAGTGTTTCCACTAAGGTAAGTAGGCTTTCTAATGACACAAGACATGTTTATTTTGGTGAGTAGGTAAAACGTTGTTTATATATCCACTAGAGAAGAGAGGCTGGTCGGGTGCAGTAATGGCCAATTGAGCAGAGACGAACAGAGCTCCAATGCAAGTCAGACTCAGAAGCAGTGGAGCTCTGGACCAGAGCTAGGATGTTGCTATATGAGATGCAGAGGTAGCTAATGGCATGAAAGGTTTAACAATGTATAGATTACACATGTCTAGATGGATCAGAACATATCATGATTTTTTCTTTTTCATGTAGAAAATAATTCAAACAAAGAAAACATGTGACGTGAGTGGTGGAATATCCAGCCAGCTTAATGGTGTTCTGTTATTGCTGCATTGTGTGCACAGTGCGAGGTGTATTAAAGTGAATTGGAGTGGTTGCTTGGAACATGGAAGACTAAAAGAAAGAAACTAATGTATTTAAATGTAGTCGATTATAAACTTGTGCTCGTAGACAATAGGCTTCAGAGTATATTAGGAAAGTCTCAAAATTAATTTGCTACATGAAGGTTCTCTATAGATGTTCTTGAATTTGTTGTTAAACCAGCATTAAGCTGCACTGGCTGTTTCTTACTTGTCCACAAGAGGGCAAACATGTCTTTAGGATGATGGTTTTCTTTTTTGTCCCTACATTATGTTTGCTGTGGAACTGAATCACAACGTCATTGTTTATAGCAATCAATCAAACTTTATTTGTATAGCACTTTTCATACAGAAGTGTAGCCCAAAGTGCTTCACACACTATAAAACTCAAGGCACACATGTGGTCACAAAACCGCAGGGACAATTAGAACATCAATTAAAGAAAAATAACAACGTGTCACCTAACCTGGATAGCAGATAAGAAAATAAACTGGCAAATAAAAACAGAAAGAGGATAAAACACTACAGCCAAATAAAACCAGAGAGTATAAAACAGAACAGGCAAAAGGGAAAAGTTTGGAGTTAATGAAAGGCCAAAGAGAATAACTATGGTTTTAGTTGAGTTTTGAAGGCATCTACATAGGTGGTCTGTCTGAGTGACGCTGGAAGTTTATTCCAGGCTGTTGGGCCAGAAAAACAAAAGGCTGCTTTGCCGAATTTCCTAATACCCATGCGAAAGGTGGGGATGGCTAGCAGATCCGCAGAGGAAGATCTGAGGGGGCGGTTTGGAACATACTTTGGTAGACAATCGAGGAGATAGGGTGGTGCCAGACCATTTAGAGCTTTATGGATGATGAGGAGGATTTTTAAATTGTATTCAATGAACAGTTCATTGCATAATTTAAACAAACTTTCTTTGGTTTAATCTTTTTATCTCCCCGTCCAACCATCACTGTTGGAATCCACAGTCGCTATTCCAATTTATTTTACCTTTATTATACATATTCAACTTTGTTTTAGATGTATGTTATGCTTCTAATTAGCAGCCTATAATCAGATGTAATGTAATATCATCATTATCATTGTATAATTAAAAAGAGAAACACGTAGGATACTGCTGCTTTAACAAATGAAAATATTGTCATATGTATGTTTGTTTTTCTCCAGCTGATGTTGTCAGAGTGGTTGGTAGATGTTCCATCAGACCTGAGTTCTGATTGGATGCTGGTGGTCTGTCCTGTCGGGAAACGATCTCTCATTGTCGCCTCCAAGGTATATATAAATTATTATACACAACTATATATGGCAAACACTCACCAAGAATTCTGATATCCGTACATCCCTAGTAAGAAATAATAAACAGTCAACTCCTCACTGTTGCCATCCTGAGGGCGAGCCATTACTTTTATAAATGTAGTTCTAAACATCCATATTGCACCAGAGGAGTCGGGAGTGCGGGCTTAACAAAAAGTGTACTTATCAGAGCTGTGCCAAACCTTCAGAAAGGCATGCCAGTGTCATTGTGCACCATCTCAGCAGATGACACAGCCTGTAATTTAGACACATACCGGTATGTGGCTGCAGCTTTACAAAATCAGCATAGATCTCAAGCCTGTTGTACAAAATTCCACTGAACGAATGAACGTTGACTGAACTCTGGATGAACCCTTGTGACTGACACCCATGTGCGGGTGTTTTAATGTGTGATGAAGTCATTTCCTGTTTCATAACTCCACGGGGAGTTGAATTCCACATAACAGGGCAGACATCTTTCGTTCTTTTGAAAAAACACAAATTTGAATTTGGAGAAGAATTTGTGCTCCTTTCATAAATGTGGCCCTGAAACACAAAGGCCTAGATTTTCGTCACCGCTACACCCCTTATCCCTTAACTTCTTTGCCTTTATAAACCATTTAAAAAACATTTTTCAATAGTTCAAATGGCCAGTCTACATGCTCACAACATGTCAATAGATTGACACATTGAACTATTCCCAAAAGCTTTTTAAAATAGTAAAAAAGGGATAAGGTTTAGCATGTAACGAAAATGGAGCCCTAAATGTCAGCTTTCACATTGATTTGCGGGGTCACAATGTCTTGTGTGTCCCTGTGGTTCGTTCGTTCATCCTTGTGGTTTTCTTGTTGTCCAGGGCTCAACGGCAGCATACACTAAGAGTGGGTACTGTGTGAACCGCTTCCCATCTCTGCTTCCTGGAGGAAACAGACACAACTCAGCCATGGGGAAAGGTAGGCGGGGACCAATGAGCCCTTCTCAACTTAACTTAACTTTTGGTGCAGAGTTTAGTCAATGTCCAATGCCAAAAAGTTTAGCAACTGTAGCTATGCAGGTCAAGCTTTCCTGGTCAACCTCTCCTAACTTGCCTATTGGACAAGGACGGATAGGGGAGGGACTTAGTGTAGGGTAATTGACACAGCGTGTTAAGATTAATAAAGAAGCTAATATGAAGTACTGTACATACTCGTAAATAAGTCATAGCTATTCTATTGCACCACTATTCTGCTGTTTGTTTATTATTTTCTAATAGAATGTTGTTTTTTTCTGTGTGTCCTTTCTCTGTGCAGACTATACCATCCTGGACTGCATCTTCAGTGAGATGGACAGAACGTATTACATTCTGGACGTCATGTGTTGGAGAGGTCACCCAGTGTATGACTGTCCTGTGAGTGGTGTACTGTACCTCATGGCCTTGTTTGGAAATGCACTCTGAGTATTTGTATTCCCCAGTGCGCTTGCTTACCGTTGTTCGGTGCATTCGTGGCGTTGTCGTTAGTCGTTAAAACTAGTGCTTAGCACACCAGGTGTGCTGGACATGTGATGGAGCAACACTACGCCGGAGCTGGGGTTGTCCAGTGCGAGTCAGTGAGATTGCACCACAGCTGTGTCTCGAGCAATCGATCTACCGGTACTGTTAGTGGCTGTAGTAGTGTCGGTCATGCGGTGGTTCCGAAACCTTTTCGTGTCACATTACAAGTTATATACCAATATAATATACCCAGTAAACACGGCCAGGACCGTGACGAATTAGTGACGTCTTGGTTGTGAAGATTTGGCCTAGTCTTGAACGTCACTGGAGACACCGGGGGACGCCATCATAACATCACTGACTGGAAGACCCCAGTGACATTCAAGACTGACTGGGCCAGATCACAGCCCATATGGGGATGATCTTCACAAATTAATATAATAAAGCAAAGGCTAAGCTATTCTGGGGCCGTTCTGACTAGTTATGATTGACTTATGTTACTCTGGACTCAATCTGACTCTCTGATTCATCCAGGGATGTCCGTTTTTAGTGGTCAGGATTTTTGTTGGTTGAAATCAGGTCATACTCTGGGCCAGATTTGACTAGTCTTGGATTACCATGATCTGGCCACAATCAAGACGTCCATCAAGACATTCAACCTAACCCTTCTGACCATTTGCAATTTGCGCCCTGATTTCATCTTGAATATATTTTGTTCAGCCAATCTAATCACTGCTATTGGGTGATCAGCCAATCACAAGCCAATGTTTGTGGAAACGCAGGGAAAGGAGGGGCTAGCGCCCTTCAAAATACACATTTGTGTAAACTGAGGGGCACGCTTGTCATCATATACAGTATATTACCTCTACCCATGAACGACTGTGGCAAATACTTGAAACCACATAAATAAACCTGGCAACTACTTTAACATTCTTAATGAACTTCAGTAATATCTTAATTATCTAAACCTGTCCTATTTTTCATATTCCATTCCAGTTTGCTATGGTGATGGCTTCCAAAATGTGTGTAGTCAACCTGCTCTGGCTGCGATCCAAGTTGCACACATTTCTAATTGAATTACGTTTTGAAATGGAAGAGAATAAATCTGTCCCCCTGGAATCTTTTATCTAATTTGGTAGAACTAGCGGTGTCTGGAGCACATATGTGCCTGTTTATTGCCTTGTTTTCATGATCCGCAGCTCATTCGTTGACATTTTCGCATCAACAGACAGAGTTCCGGTTCTACTGGCTCCAGTCCAAAGTCGAGGAGGCTGAGGGACTGACGGAGATAGCCAAACGCAACCCTGTAAGTGTCCACTGGCAATGTTATGAGCCGATAAAAATGCTTCAATATTTGTTCTGCATGACTTAACCCTTTTTAGACTGAGACCAATTCTATTCTAAAAATGCCTCATAAATACTGATGTAAGTTTTCTGAGGGGGAAAAAGGTTTTTGTATTTTTTTAAATACTGTACATACTGTACAGAACCCCAATTGGAGTTCCTAGTCCAGAAGACGAGGGTTACAAAAATTGTTCCTGCCTAATTAAGCACCAAAGTCATTTTTTCCCTTCCTGGCTTATCAAAATGAAATACAATGAATTCATCGCTGGCCCAACAACAGAGAACACACTGCATGTGTTTTAACTGATGCGAGGAAGTAGAGATAATCATGTCTCTCATGGTGTTGTTTTAATCATGTGTCGGCCTGGTCTGTTTTTAATTCAACCAACAGTCGAGCCCCATTTTTGCATACTGTATGTTTTAATGCCTATCTGGTCTACTGATCTGTCTTCGTTTTTGTTTTGTTTTGGACAGTACCGCTTTGTCAGTCTCCTGAGTTCTGACTGCGCAACAGAATCCATCCAGCAGGCCTTGAGCAAAGACTACAGCTTCAACGTAAGAAAAAGCACTCCAGCATATACACACTAAAGTTGCCTCTATTACCTTTAACATGTTTATGAAAAAATAATACTGCATGAGTTATGATATAGTGTCTGGAACTCTGAATCAACATGTTGTGATTATGACACTATATCATTGTATGATGTAGTGTCTGAATCAACTTTGTGTTTGTTCACGTACTAAAAGAGTGACTTTGCAGGAACTACACACCAAAAAAACTCAACAAAATTCATCTTAACCTTTTCCTGGACAAGTGACATGTAGCCCATGTTATAACACAGTGGTTAGCCCATGTTATAACACAGTGGTCCCCAGCTAAATGATGGACAGTTGGTAACCAAATGGAACCTTACAGATCTGTAACTCTTGAGTGTTGAAATTTTACACTTTCACTTTCACACTTTATATTTAAACATCTGAATGACTTCATGTTCAAGAATCTACACAATTAAAAAATGTAGAAGAATTGTTATCTTGACCAACGTTTTGCCAATCTCACTTAAATTGTGGAACACAAACTTGAAAACCCTTGCTTTTGGGTCCGAGAGACTAAACACAACCTCAAATGGTGGTGGTCCGTGGCTAAAATGCAGAATAACTAAACAGGTTGAAAACCACAGTTATAACAGACTTAGTTCCTCATCTGTTGTTGTGGGTTTTTACTTCTTTCCGTCAGGTGGACGGCGTTCTCTTCTACCACCGGCAGACCCACTACACCCCCGGCAGCACCCCACTGGTGGGCTGGCTGCGGCCCTACATGGTGGCCGACATCCTGGGCATAGACATCCCCGCGGGGCCCCTCACCTCCAAGCCGGCCTACGCCAGCCACCAGCTCCAGCAGATCCGCGAGCACAAGAAAACCTCCAGTGAGGTCCGACCGGCCGAACTGAATGGGCGCTACGAGCTGGAGTACTTGTCCACGCCTAGCCAGGACAGCGGGGACGGCGGGCCCACGTTCGCACTGCCCCAGAAGCCCATAAAGGAGGCGCAGATGGAGACCTGAGCGGAGAAAGAGACAGGTCAGAGGTGAAAGATGGCGGATAGGACTAACCACTTAAACCCTGTTTGAATTGGCTATCTACTTGGACCTCTTTTTCCGTCTTTACCCCATCTACCGCAAAACAAAAGACAATCTACAAGCTTCCAATGCTTGTATAGCCTATACTTTTGGACAATCTTTCTAGCTTCCCATCAGAATGTCAGACGCCGGGCTTTAAGTGGTTATGGGTGATCTATACTTCTGCACAGAAAATTTCAGATCTACAAACTCGGTGTGAGCTTGTAGCTTGGTTATTTTCAGTACACAACCAATTCTAATTCTGGCCTTAGCAGCCTGAGAAACAGGCTATGCTATGTCATGGTGTTGGTTTATATTTTAGCAGTTTAGCTGCCATTGTCCAGCCAGGCTGATGGCAGTATGAAGCAAGGAGGTTGGAAGCCTTTGATAAAACACATAGCTGCAGCAGAGATGAGGACAGAGGACATGAACAGGTCCCTGCCTCTTGATTGATGGTGTTTAGGAAGCAGGGCCAAATGATTGACGCAAAATGACGAAGTATAACAGACCTCAAAACATTCATGATGTACCATTCAAATTTCAACACTGTTTGGAGGAAGATTGCCTGAGAATCTTTGCAAGTTAAAAACATATTGTGCTCTTCACCATCAAAAAGGTTTGACGGTGAACTCCTCCTCATCTATTCTGGAGAGAAATCCGAGTAGATATGTATTGTGCCATTAGTTACTTTATCATGGTTTGTCATTTCACAATGCATAACGAAACGAGAGGGGCAGGAACGTAAAATGAGAGCTGTTGGAAACAGCTGGAAATGTGAGATGCTCAGTCTATTTCTCATGATGAATTTGTTACCTTGTAGCACTTCAAATCACCTTAATTTTCCCCTTGCTCTCTTGGCCTATTTTCTTCAGTGCAGAATTATGCCAAATTATACTCCATTGTACAACAACAGTCCTTCAATCTAACTTTGGTGCATTGTTAGCTTGAACATGTGTTCTTTTCAGAGGTGACACTGTTGTGCAATGGAGTATATAGGAAATTAGAAGTCTTTACATTTAGAATCTAATGATTTAATTTAAACACAACCTATGAAATGTAGGGTCAAACTGCAGTATAAAAATGTCTGCAGACAAAGAGGACAGTTTCCATTATTGAAGAATAATAATGAACTTTAGTTGAGACTCTTAATGTGAGAGGGAGGAGTGAAGGTCTCTGCAGACTGGTGCCTTTTTTCAGAAAACACAGGAAAATAAATCCAGTATGCGTCGACTTTTAGTTGTCGCCAGGATGAATGGAAGGTCAGTGTTGATATGGTATGGATGTTTTTCTACTAATGTTTTTACAATTTGGATGTGTTTGACAATGCTGCTTATGTTAAATTGTTCAAGTGTAATGTTTCCGAATAAACGTTTTCTACTGAGCTGTCATTTGTCAACACTAATACAACGTATACCAGAAACGCAAACCCTGACTGGGTCACCTGAGGGAGGCGTTATGGCATTGAAACACTGATGTTTCAACACCCGATGATCTCGGGCATCACACTCAGAGATTGGGGCAAAATTGTCGCAAACACCTTACCTAACCATAACCTCAAGCACAAACTAACCTTAGTCCACATGTCGGACCACTGACTGGTCAGAAAAGTATAGCACCCCAAATTCATTACCATCACCCATGGTAGATTCTTAGAAAGGAGTAGACAGGCTAAATGATGGACGGTTGGTAACCAAATGGACCCTTATAGGTCTGTACCTCTAGAGTGTAAAATGAAACCAAATGGACTCGTAAGGGTCCATTTGGTTTCATTTTATGCTCTCAAGAGTTAAAATATATGTAAACATCTGAACTACTTAATTTTCAAGAATCTACACAATTTGAACATGCAGAAGAATTAAAGTTATTTTGATCAACGTTTTGCCAGTTATTTCTCCTAAATTGTGGACATAAACTTGAAAATCCATGGTTTTGGGTCCACCAGATTAAACTCAACATCAAAGGTGGTCCGTGGCTAAAATACAGAATACATAGTGGGCCTTGGCGTGAAAAAGGTTGAAAACCCCTGGCTTATGTGAAAACACACAGTAGAAAAAGAGAATAGACTGAATGGAACAAAGCAAGGTAAAGAACATGGACATTTGAGAGAAGAGATGGGAAGAACCTGAGAAAACAATCACACAGACACTCATGCTTGTGGTTAATGACTGAGATTTCAGCTCAGACCACACACCGATCACTTTCCAGGAACCCGCCTGACAGACTGGACGTGGCTTTCGGCAATGTGCTCGGCATGCACACATCACCCATACACACACACACCACATGAACAGACAATTTATTCACGTCTGCCCGAGTTCAAAGGAAGTGTTCAGCACGAGATTTCTAAGAAACGGCCCTCCGCTCTCATCTGCAACATGGCATGTCTGAAATTTACCACACTGCTGGATATTACTGTAATACTGTGAGGTTGAATGACTAGGT
>CM076969.1:28098043-28208043 GCA_039105355.1 Benthosema pterotum
TAAATATACGTAGGAGAGAGAGAGACCTCGTCTGAACACACGCACGATCCCGATCAACGATTCTTTCTTTCTTTTTCTTTTTTTTTGCACTTTTTTGTTGGATGGATATGTGTGTGGAAGATCGGGGGCTTTTCATTTCATGATCTTCTCTTTTTTTAAAAAAAAAAGGATCGTCCGAGCTGTGATCCGGAAACGTTCTTTTCCCCCCCGCTCTCCCTCAAATACCAGCAGATTGAAAGCTAAAAAGACAGATTGAACCCCCGTTACGTTGTACGACTAGGTCCAGAGAGAGAGAGCTGAGATTGGGGGATACAGACATTTTTCTGCATCGCCTTTGCTTTTCAGCAGGAGGATACATCTGGACTGGTTGATCTTCTAACAAACTGAACCAAAACCATGGAAGCAGCCAGTCTATCTGCTGAAGAAGAGCAGGTAAAAATGCTTTATTTATTTTATTTTATGCAGTTTCAAGGTTCAACTCCTATTTGAACACAATTTAGTGTGTTTTTGCGATGATGATGTAAAATAATTTGAAGTACATTTACTCAGTAACAGCAACAGTATTTCTATATATATATATATATATATATATATATATATATATATATATATATATATATATATATATATATATATATATATATATATATATATATATATATATATATATATATATATATATATATATATATATATATAGGTGTGTGTATGTGTATATATATTATGGGCAACTTTAGTTTACATCAGTGTTTTTTAACCTGTTCACTGGAACCATCTCAAGGACCACTCTCCTTGAGATGGTTCCATCCATTTGATGACATTTAGCCGTCGCAAACCTTATTTTAACTAACTATATTTTAACTCTTGAGTCAAGAGTTAAAATATAGTTAGTTAAAATAACGTTTGCGACGGCTAAATGTCATCAAATGGTTGTCCGTGGCTCAAATGAGATGAATAAGATTATACATCTGTATATGGATGAACCCATATAACCCCTCAGAGTCTGACTCCCAAATCCCAATGGCAAAGATTTAAAGGGAAACTCCACCCATTTTCAACATTCTAATATGTCATTAGTATACCCTAGAGGTGCTAGGTGGACATGATAAAAAAGTTCCCCCATTCTGTGTTTCCTAGAAATGGAGGTCTGAAGAAAACCACTAACATGGTGAAATCTTGATGACATCATCAAGATGTATTTTCACCATGTCAATGGATTTCTTTTGACGCTTCTTTTTTTCTGAGAAATGGAACGAATGGAACCAAATGAACCCGTTAGGGTTCATTTGGTTGCATTTGTACGCTCTCAGAAAAAAATGTTGAAAATGGGTGGAATCCCCCTTTAATCAATCTGAGAACCGGTTGTCAAAAGTGTCTCGAGAGACTACCTGCACAGCCTTCACAACACAGCCTGCAAACATAGCCCTGGGGTTTCCGAATTCACCAGGTCACTATTTCCCGTGTAGTAGCAGAGCAAGGCCAGTATTATTTTTACCTGCCTCTTATCCAGCCCTGGAATGTTAATTGGATTCTTAATTGGCCTCACACCAAGTCCCACAGAGGGACGCCTTATTGGGGACATCAGTGAGTTCCTGCACAAATGTGTGATGGAAAATCTTTTTCCCCCTTTTCCATCCATATACAGTAAATATTTGATTAAAAATAAATTAAAAACTGTAGTGGTATAGTGGGGGCATAAAGTATAGGCAACTGTACTGAAAAAACAAAACAAAAACAATGATTGAAATCCCAAACATGAAATATACTTGGACCATGCTGCAATGACTGTATGGACTCTAGCCATAGCCTATAACTATGGCTAGATAGTGTAATTATGGCTACATTACCTCATTAGGCAACTGTACCTTACTTGCCATGCCGTGCATTTCCGAATGTATTCACCTAGATTTTACAATTTAAGCATTTGGCAGACGCTCTTAATCCCAAGCGACTTAGCCTACATTAAACAAGAACAAAACATGCATGGCAATACATCATACTGTATACATGGTGCAAGTCAAGCCATAAATACATTGCTATAAGCCTACATAAAGTGCTGACTACATAAAAATGCGTTCTAAACTAGATCACCGCTTGGCAGAACGCAAACGTGCGTGCAGCGTACAAGTAGACCATGGCCTACTCGTGCGTGAGCGGAGCGGGCTAATACCCATGGCATTAGCTATAAAGGTCTTTTACTTACATTACTTACTATTACATCATCACCGTGCTTAAAAGTCCTAAAAGAAAAATCATTAACATAGAGCCGCCATTGGACTGATACCATGAAGTGCACAGAGTTTGCGACGGCGTAACTCTGTCTATACTCAGGGCTCAGAGTATTATTTGGGCCGAGCCTTCCTGTTACCCTTTGAATGCCAGGTCAGAGTTTTGGACTTGGACATGTGAGAACTACTCTGGTTCAACTTGAAGACCAAGCGGGCTGCAGCATTTCTGGATCAGTTGTGGAGAGGCTTAAAGGGGTAAAGGGATGGTTCAGACTGCGTTGCTCCCAGTGACCCCCACAAAATGACCGAAACTACTTCATATCTCACCGAAACCAGAGCAGAACTCCCACCATGGGACTCGTGACATCAATTAATGCAGTTGACACCACTATATTAAATGGCAAGTATTTCATACACCTTAACTTCAAAACAATCTGAACTATCCCTTCAAGTGTGCATGCCAGTAGGCCAGTAAGGAGGCTGTTACAATAAGTCAAGTTTTGACATGAGGAGCTGTTTTGACTCCTGGATGAGGAATGGTCTAATTCGCAATTATGCGAGTGTTAGCGTGACTAGGGAGGTCAAACTAATTGATTGATTGATTGATTATGTGTTATTGGCCAGACTCTTGCCTCACACAATTATCCAATGCTTCCGTCATACAGTCCGTAGTGACAGAAGCTCTAGATCACCAGTATGCGATAAAGCCGAGGTGGAGACAACTCCCCAGTCCCCACTATCGCAAATGTATCTTAATTTAAACAGAAAACACCTCAGCATATATAGGTTTGTTGTTTACCAGAAAAGGGAATAAAAACAATAATAAAATGTATACATAATTCAAAATATTTTTTGTGAACTTCCTTATTGGGACTGTTTTTTATTAACCTGATTACACCGGACAGAACGAATATCAGATTTTCCTCTACAGTCTATTTTCATATTTGTCTAAAGCAGTGGTTCTTAAACCTTTTTTAAATGCTGTTATTTCAAGACCCCTGACCTGTACGCAGTGCTGGCCAATATTACCTAGGAGAGTACTTTACTTCTGACCCCTTAGAAAAAGTAATATTACTTTTTACTTTAAGAGTAATGTATTACATATTACTTGTTATTAGTTTCCCCCCTCCCACCCACAAAAGAATAGAGATGTATAGTTTTGTTTGGGGTCCAAATGGAAACAAGACTGCAAGGTCTTTCTTGGGTGATGTCCTTTTGTATCCTTTTGGATGGATGTGTTTGATGTACTTTGTGCATGTTAAAGTCTAATGCAAGTATCAATCAGTCAGTGACAACTTGTAGTGTATGACATCATGTGCGCAGAATGCTGTGGTGGATTAGGATGTACAAACTACTGCGCATCTCTGGTATTGGTTGATAGCTGTAAATCTGTTCTATTTACGCATTATGGCCTGTAAGGGGTCCATTTGGATCCAAACCAGTGAACCTTGGCTGACCCCAGTTTGAGAATCACTGGTCTGAACTTAAGAACCACGTTGCTACCATGAGAATATCAGATTTGTGGATGTGGAATAATTACTGTGTTAGTTTTGAGCAAACCATTTCCCAGTCTGTACTCTTCAAACTGTTCTCTATTGAAAAATACGTTTATGAATTTAACTATTTACATTTTGTCATGCAAGACTGTAAGTGTTTTAACGTCCGACTACGGCCAGTAGACAAACAAACCTGATAAAAGCGAGGAATCGTAGTCCCTTAGTAACTCCTATTGACAAATAGCAAGTGTACACGCAAGCAAAATAGCAAGTGTACACGGCACGCCTCACGTGGGGGGGGGGGGGGGGGGGGGGGGGGGGGTGCAGCACAAATCTTTTGATATGTTCTTTCAGAGCCTTTCTATTCCTCCTTCTCTCTTCATCTAGCCCAGCAGAAAGTCTTATATGCATTCTTCATTTCCTGTGTCGGGTTTGTCCTCAGCCCTGTTAGGATACTGGACACACTTATAACCCCCACCCCCCTTCCATAGTGTGTGTGTGTGTGTGTGTGTGTGTGTGTGTGTGTGTGTGTGTGTGTGTGTGTGTGTGTGTGTGTGTGTGTGTGTGTGTGTGTGTGTGTGTGTGTGTGTGTGTGTGTGTGTGTGTGTGTGTGTGTGTGTGTGTGTGTGTGTGTGTGTGTGTGTGTGTGTGTACACGCGCACGCACTAGTTCTAGCTGGGCACAAGGCACTTATAACATCCCCCCTTCGTGTGCGTGCGTGTGTGAGAGAGAGAGAGATGGGGAGAGGATGTTTATATGGTGTGTGTGTGTGCGCGTGTGTGCGCGCGTGCGTGCATGTGTGTGGGAGCGCTGCTCTCCTGGGAGCCCCCAACAGCATGGTAGAACTTCATTCTAAAAGCAGCTGTTAAAAGCATTCCCACTAAACTGGGGGAGGGGTGTGTGTGTATGTGCGGGAGAGATTGCACACGTTTTTGAGAGAGGGAGAGAGAGAGAATTGGCATGTTTGTGTGTGTGTGTATCTGTGTCTGTGTTCATGCGCGCGTGTACACACGTGCGTGTACACACGTGCATGCATGCTTGCAGCTCTGAGCTCTCCTGTTTTGTCTACTCCCAGGAAGTGAGGGAGAGCGAAAGTGGGGGAAGAGGCAGGCAAAGAGGTGTGTATGTGTGTGTGTGTGTGGGGGGGGGGGCTGTATAGAGTGACGTTATGAACTTCCTGTTTTGGTATTGACTGGTGCCAAATAGGACTGAGTGAACTGAACTCCACTTCAAAGCTGTTTGGCAACAGCAGAGCTATTGTTGTCTATAGAGCAGCATGGCATTGATAATCAAATAGAATAGATACACCATCAGCACTAGCGGACCATAGCACAGGGGTGAAATCATTAGACAAATAATTGATTAGTCAATCGACATACATTCTACGATGTCGGCAATAATAATAGTTGGTTGTGTTTTGTGGTGTCCTATTGTTTACAAAAATATGTGCATGCAATTCAACGTGTGATTTGTTTGAAACGAGGGTGCAGTGTGTGCTTGGTTTAGCTGCTTTTCGCATACCATGCGACGATGCATCTACCGGTACTGTATGTACTGGGATACCAAGGGAGATAATACCCTGTGGTAGTATACCAATAGTGTGGCCGTGGCTCCCCTGGACCACATGGAGAACCACTGCTTGAAGGCTGGCCTCATGCTTCCTTTGATGCATGTGGAGTCCAAGGTGGGAGTTTCCCTGGTGGGACGTAGTGCATGGAAGGAACGCGTTATTCCAATCAGTTCCTGTCCCCCTACATCAGGCACCCATAGGCTGATCAAGGGGGAGGCAGTCTGGAAACCAGAATTTTTGTGAGGGAGGGTACCTACCCTAGGCCTAGGGGACACGTGCCCCTTCCTCAACTCTGGGCACCAGTGTGTGTGTGTGTGGGGGGGGGGGGGGGCATTACCGTACGGGCATTATTACCCAATATTCTTATTACCCAATGTTTTCATTACCGTAAGTGGCGTAATCATCCATGAGCCACTGTCGACTCAACAACCATTGAACGCCAGGCCCAGGAAATGACTGCAGAACATGATATGTAATAATTAACTTCAGTGAGTGCATGAAGTGATATCAGAAAGCCAAGCGACGGCAGTCTGGAAGGAACGCGTTGTAAAGAGCCCGGTCAGCAGCGTCCACAAAAACTGACTCATCGTTTAGTTTACAAGAACTCTGTATCTATTTATTCTGTAGATTACATTTAAGAGCATCTTTATGACATCCATACTTGAGTACTGTGGTTATGGAGCAGTGGTTTTCAAACTTTTTCGTACCAGGACCCACTATTTTTACATGCATTTTAGACCACCATTTGATGTTGAATTTAATCTCTCTGACCCAAAACTAAAAGATTCTCATGTTTTTGGCCACAATTTTGGAGATAACTGGCAAAATGTAGGTCAAAATAAGAATTCTTCTTCATTTTCTAATTATGTACATTCATGAAAATTAAGTAATTCAGATGTTTACACATAATTTAACTCTTGAGAAACTCAAGACTTAAGACTCTTGAGAACTCTTAACTCTTGAGAAACCAAAGAAACCAAAAGGACCCTTATTGATCCATTTGGTATCATTTTATTTGACCTCAAGAGTCCATCTCAAGGGTCCCTTTGGTTACCAACTGTCCATCATTTAGCTGGGGACCACCTGGAATCCTCTCAGTGACCACTGGTGGTCCCCGGACCACTGGTTGAAAACCACTGTTATGGAGCATAGTAAGACAGGACACATTCACTGAGATTCACGCTGAAAATTGTTGCAAGATGTTTGTAAAACTGTACACTCTCCAACAGTTCGGACAGAATCATTTATTTGTATCCATTGATTGTCAGTGTGTGACGGCTGTGGCACAAATTCAAGCTCTTTTGGAGGATTGGTTGATTGGACCCTTTATTGAGTTAATAAACAGCGCAATGCAGTCAAGAAGACGCTATGCTAAAAGGATTAACCAAAAAGCCTTGAGGGGCTCAAGGGGCCTTGAGTATATACTAGAAAAAGTGCACTCTCAATGTCCAGTTGCCCTGTGTGAGCAGTTGGAGTTTACTGCAAGTGCCTTGCTCATGGGGGGCAATGGAAAGTGGCCACTCCTCAGCGGTGTGTTCTTGCTACAGAAAACAGTCAGTGGTGAGTCGTGACTCAGTCCACGCTTGGATTCCGCCGGGCGGATATCAACCCCACAGCACAGAGAAACCAAACAAGACTCGGCCCCTCCAGGAACACAGGGTCGTTGGCCGGCACCCACAAGCACTCCTTAAAAGGCCAGCGCGCGTGCACACACACAAGCACACACAGAGAGAGAGAGAGAGAGAGAGAGAGAGAGAGAGCTGTCATAAGGAGAGAGATTTTGGAAACCCGAGAGTACCTGAAAACACTGTGATGGGAAGTTGTCTTTCGCGTTGTTGGCAGAGGAATAGGATATGCTCTTCTGTTCTGCAAGTTAAAACGAGGGAACACATTGTGTCTTTAAAGTTCACAGGTCACGGCAACTAGAGTCTGGCTGTGATGTCAACAGTTGCGCCCTGGCCATGATGACTGGCTGCTATTATGTACTTTTGTACTTTTGTGTGTTAATGCTGAATGTGGCCGTACAGGAAATACACTTTTATCATTTAAGGCACTCATGCTTTACTCAATTACTGCATTTACTTTTGGCCCTGTAGAACACAATGCTAGCTTAATAAGTGCTATAAACACTGCCAGGGTAAAGGTTCTAGGTAGTCCCAGCACACCATTCCTTCCAGTGCCAATGATGCTACAGTAAATCTGCATCACTCATGTTACTGTGGTGCAGAAACTGTGATGTACCCTCCATTTGTTCACCTGCTGTTTCAGACACATAAGGGTCCATTTGGCTCCTGCTATCTATCAGTTTTGGACTGGCCTATTGTTATTTGTCCATTAAAGGGAGAGTAAAAAGTACTATTTCTATAAGTAATTTTGGGGACGTGCCCTGCTCAAATATGGTTATTTTAGTGGGTCATATTTAACTAGTGTTGCCAGCTGGGGTGAGTGTAACAATTTCACTGCTTTCACCATGATTTAATGTGTGTGCAGCCTGGCATTGTCACACTAATGAAAATAGAATTAGATATTTCATTGTTTTGATCAAGATTTAGGTATACTAATGTTTGTTCCAGGAGAAAGTGATACAGCCTGATGTCAGCTGAGTATTAACCACTTCCTCATTTTGTAACTTCACTGTTTTTCTTCATTGACCTTTACTGCATGTTTTCTTGATTTTTAGTTTCAAAATAATCCTTGGACTTTTGCCTAGTTGACCCTTGAGCCATCTCAAGTCGAGTAGCCCTGATATAATCAGCCATAAAATCTAATGTCATTAATTAGCATTTGTGTCAGATTTGAAGGAAGCAGCTTGTCTGGTCGACCAGGAATCAAAGTCAATTCTCATCAATGTGAAACCAGAAATCTCGACCACAAATGGTGGCGAACTAACCCGCGGGGCAACCTCACTCATGTCAGCCCCTGCATGTTAAATCATCTGAAAAGAAACTGCAGCGATAGGAGGACAAGTCCCTGCTGTGTTGAATGCTCTCTCTCTCTCTCTCTCTCTCTCTCTCTCTCTCTCTCTCTCTCTCTCTCTCTCTCTCTCTCTCTCTCTCTCTCTCTCTCCCCCTCTCTCCTGAACCGCAGACAACTGACATCCTGTCTTTCAGGCTGGGCTTCATCATCAGTGATGGTTTTAGTATTCCTCAGGAGTCGCGGACTCCCAGTGGCTGACTGACTTCTTCCTGTCTTCCCAGGCAGACGCTGCCACTGCTTTTGAAAGCTAATCAATTCTACCTCCTCCTCCCCTCAGTGCCGGTGCCTTAAAGATAGAGTGCCATGATTTTTCCCCCGCCCTAAAACATGATCATCAGGTATTGTTGTATGAAGAGCAAGATTTTCTTCAAAAGGTGTACAGTTTTTATTAAAATGACACTTTTTTATGTCAAACTCGAAACACACTCCAGTTCTTTAAGTATCCCTGGTTTGCCTGGTGCAATGCATCGTGCAGACGCATTGCAAGCTTTTAGAGCTTGTATTTCTTCACCTGTTTGGCACTGGCAGTATGTAGAACAGGAATTAGCCATAGAGTAATAAAATATAGAGGCTTAACTGGAACGATAGCCCCGCCCCCTTGCTGTTCTTTTCAATACAAGCTGCTCAGAAGCAGGGGCGAAATCCAAAAGCGACCTCGCCCGCGGGCGCCCGGTTTCAAAAGCGGGCGCCCGGTTTCACAAAAACGGGCGCCCGGTTTCACAAAAACGGGCGCCCGTTTTCAAAAGCAGGCGCCCGTTTTCACAAACGGGCGCCCTTTTCAAAAGGTTATGGTTAGGGTTAGGTTAGGTTTAGGCATAGGTTTACTGAGGTTAAGTTTAGCGTTAGAGTTAGGTTTAGGCATAGCCTAGTTTGTGAAAACGGGCGCCCGCTTTTGAAAACGGGCGCCCGCTTTTGAAAACGGGCGCCCGTTTTTGTGAAACCGGGCGCCCGTTTTTGTGAAAGCGGGCGCCCGCTTTTGAAACCGGGTGCCCGCGGGCGAGGTCGCTTTTGGATTTCGCTGGCTCTCTGCTCAGAAGTAGCGTCTACTTCCGCATTTGGGCACTCCATGAAGTGCACAAAAACGAGTGCCCAATGTTAAACTTTATGGGCACAGGGTTTCTTAGTCATGAATCCATGGGCTGCCTGCAGTTCACACTAACGGCTAGGGCTGACTGCTTGAACATTGGAGAGGCTCTCTGGGGATGCGGAATTAGCCCTTCACTAAGTCTCTCCCCCAATCTGTCCTTGTCCAATAGGCACTTTAGGCCAATTAGAAGAGTAAAGCTTGACCAGGAAAGCT
Organism: Benthosema pterotum; assembly: GCA_039105355.1. NCBI lineage: Eukaryota > Metazoa > Chordata > Actinopteri > Myctophiformes > Myctophidae > Benthosema > Benthosema pterotum. Next base: position 28,107,614 of record CM076969.1, read on the forward strand.
TGACTTGCATAGCAACAGTTGCGAAACTATCTTCCATTGGACAGTGACAAAACTCCGCCCCAAACCCCAAAGGGTGGGGTTTTGAGAAGGGCTCATTATATTACTAAAACATTATTTTACAGATTGTGTTAATAGTGTGGGAAAACGTACTAGTGTGAGCAGGAGTACACTGTTTCACAAATCACTTAATAGGCTTGGACCCCGATTTTTTTTTTTCCTTCAATTGTGACATTCTATTTTGCTATAATCCATGAGCGTACTGTACTTGTCTTGGACTATTTCAATAGCTCTAAGTGGCTCAAAGTTGAGGAAAGAGAACAAGTAAAACGTCAACACTTTTCAGCAGAGAATGAATGTATACAAAAGAATGGAAATGTCAGCCATAATGTAAAATAATTGCGATCAGGTGGTTATGACAGGCCGACCCCCCCCCCCCCTTCCACTTTAGCTTGTGTATCGCTCCTATTTCATGTCTCAGCGCTCCTGTGATCCATGATAGAACAATGGCTCTTTGTATGTTCCCACACAGATAGTGGCAGAGAGTAAATCCCCCCCACCTCCAGCACCATAATTACATCCTGCGTGGGCAGAGAGCGGCGACGGTGTGTTGTGTCTGTCGTGTGTCTGTGGGTCCATCCATTAGGAGACATCTTTAGTTTATTATGGCTCTTAGGGCTCCATTTTTGTCACACGCTAAACCCCTTGTCCTAAACCCCTTATCCCTTTTTAAAAAAAATTAGCCTACAGTAATTTACAGCGTCCAAAATGATAAGAATAATAATCACAACCAAAAAATGAAAGGAAAGGGAATCATATAATATTTGCAATGTGGGAAATAAAAACTAAAAACTAAAAAGAGTTGTATGTACAATCAAGATGGAATTTAGATGTGTTTAAACATAGTTTTATCAGATTGCAACTAATACTCTAATATTTTAACTAACTTGGAAACAAAATAAATATGTTTTTTGCCAGTGAAATTATACATTTTAGTATATACTTAAATGTATAGTAAGGGGCAGCAGTGGATCAGGGGAAGAGTCACCGCATGGTAATCACAAGGTTGCCGGTTTGATCCCGAGCTCCCGCAGAGTTAGTGTCAAATTGTCCTTGAGCAAGACGCTGAACCCCTAATTGCTTCTGATGTGCTAGTAGGTACCTTGCATGGTTTCCACTGCCATAAGTGTATGAATGTGAGCGTGAATTACATGTGATGTAAAGCGCCTTGGATAAAGGCGTTATATAAATGCACCATTTACCATTTATGTACCATTTAGTAAGCGATTCCACTTAATTCCAATATTGTTATTCTTTTCTTCTTTTTTGGCCTACTATTGTGTGTGCTGACCATATAAGGAGTTCCTCTCTGTCCCCAGTGAGCCCCCGAGGTTAAAGGAAAAAAAAAACTCTAGTTTGAGTTTGGGCTTTGGGATAAAAGCCTTTCGTCCAATCAGTATGAGAGGGACCTTCTTCCAATCAGGATTGAGTGGGGGTGGGCCTTGGTGTATGTGCTGTTGGTCTGATGCACTTTACCCCACTGCAGAGTGTGTGCATGTGCACATCAAGTTACCAGAGCTAACTAGAGGGTTTTAAAAATCAACCAAATCACCAAATGCTCCTTTAAAGTACAAATAAGCAAAGCGTGTTGCCTAGAAAAACATGGAATGCATTATGGATATATGCTCTGTGTACAGTAGCTCTATGTACTGAGATCATACAGAGGAATACACACACAGGTTGTGCAGGTCACAAAAAGCTGCTGCTCTGTTTGCACACTGCTGCATTCCCTTCACTGCGGGGTTTTCAAAGCCCTTAGTTGCTCAAATTGTAATCTGTGGAAGTATGTGTTTCTGATGTCCCGGAACAGTCAGGTTTTTTAGAAGTGCAGCTCATTTTTCCAGCTCCTCTCGTGTTGTGTGCAGCAGCAGCAGTGGGTGCAGATTCAGCAAAGGTGTCTCTTCGGGGCACAAATGTGTCTGTGCGGCAGCTTTCACAGAGTCTGTACATATCAAAGTTTTTTGGTCGTGTTGGTTAAAGTTACAGTGCTCACATATTCTGCAACCTTGTGTTCCTTATTTAGGGGCTCCCCCTTTATTTAGGGCTCCTCCATAATTAGTGTGGAAGTGCCCCTGAGCAAAATGCTGAACCGGCTAATTGCTTCCGATGTGCAGGTTGGTGCTGTGTGGTTTCCTCTGCCATCCGTGTGTGTGTGTGTAGTGAATGTGTAATGCACAATCTCTGTAAAGCACTTTTATAGTTTTTATAGCAGGCATGGCTGTGCCATGGCATGTTGACTCTTTTATGATATGAGCTGACATTTTCCACATGAATAAAATGGTGAACAACGTCAGGCAATCATGAAGGCAAACATAGTATGATTTTACCACAATTCTTCCTCAGGGTATGTGCAATTATGAGTCTGTGCGTGTGTGTGTGTGTGTGTGTGCATGTGTGTGCGTGTGTCGTGTGTGTGTGTGTGTGTGTGTGTGTGTGTGTGTGTGTGTGTGTGTGTGTGTGTGTGTGTGTGTGTGTGTGTGTGTGTGTGTGTGTGTGTGTGTGTGTGTGTGTGTGTGTGTGTGTGTGTGTGTGTGTGTGTGTGTGTGTGTGTGTGTGTGTGTGTGTGTGTGTGGCTATCTCTCTCACTCACACACCATATGGATAGGGATGCTCACAGAATGGTGTTTGTCATGCATGTTACACACACACACACACACACACACACACACACACACACACACACACACACACACACACACACACACACACACACACACACACACACACACACACACACAGTGCATGTAGGTCATCCGGTCCCGTGAACACATGAGTGTCAGCTATCAGCAGGTCTTATGTGGCACTTCCTGTCAGGATGGATTGAATTTTGAAGCGGGTTTCACTTCCTCCCGTCCTCCAATGGCCTCACGGGAATACTGTGTGTATGTGCGTGCATCTATGTATGTACTGTATGTATGTAGTCTGCAACTACACAGTGTTGTCGTATAATGGTTCCCTGACTGGAGTAACAGGAAGGCTCGGCCCAAATAATACCCGGCCCGCAAACTCCGTTCACTTCATGGGATCAGTCCAATGGCGGCTCTATCATCAAGTTGTGTTTTACCATGTTAATGATTTTTCTTTTAGGACCTTTTTTTTGAGTGTGTACACTAAGTATCCTTTATCCCTCTTTCAGGCAGCAACAGCCCTATCAGGAGCTTAGTTTTCTGACCTCTCAATGTCGCAACATTTCAGCTGGTCTGGAGTATTATTTAGGCCGAGGCTTCATGACTATTCAGACTTTGGACACATTTTCATGTCTCTTTTCATCATCCCACAAAAACATTCAATGTTGTTAGTTAATGGCCGGTCGACAAGCTACAATGTGGCGCATCCCGGACCAACGTCAAACAAATGCTTCTTTTTGATTTTAAGCTAAAAACTAAGTTTGGGTGGAAAAAACTAGCATATTGTGTATGACACTGCAGACTGTGTTTACATGGCAACTTGAGAATGTGTGTTTGTCAGTGTATATAGCTACAGAGTAGGAGTATAGACTGTGTTTACTGCACGGGCAGGACAACATACTTTGTGTGTATGTTTGTAGGTGTATACAGATGTGTGTGTGTACTACAACTACAGTATATGTGTGTAATTAACCAGGCATACCTATTTTGCGCACATCGTTATAGGCAAGAAATGTTTACAAAAATAAAAAATAACACTTTTTTCAACTATTTATTTTCATATATATTAATGTATTTTGAGAATAAAGCAGATCTATAAGCCGATGTTGTGCAGTTTGAGATTTTCAAAATAAAATGGTTCTTATTGCTGGTTGAGTACCTAATGTTCTGTCTGTTTGTCTGTCTTAGGCCACAAAACAGTTCCTGGAGGAGATCAACAAGTGGACCAGTCAGCATGGAGTCTCTCCTCTATCCTGGGATCTGGCCGTCAAGTTCCTCATGGCTCGCAAATTCGATGTCCTGCGAGCCATTGAGCTCTTCCACAGCTACAGGGTACTGTGTGTGTGTGTGTGTGTGTGTGTGTGGGGGGGGGGGGGGGGGTGCGTTTGTGTGCACAAGATATCCGTCTTTGTAAATCAAATTTGAGCTCAGGGAAGTAAAGAGTAAATAGATAAACCAGGAACAGACGAGGCTCTTACAGGTATCCCAGCATGCATCTCTGTCTCTATCAGTTGGAGAGAAGCTGGTCCCGTTACAGTCAGATGACCAAAGCAGATGTAACACGCACGCATGCAAACAGACGCACACACACACACACACACACACACACACACACACACACACACACACACACACACACACACACACACACACACACACACACACACACACACACACACTTTCTATGATCTGAATGCAACTTAAGATTTTGCCTCAAAGGCAGACCCTCATTACTTCAGTGCGCTCTGTTTAGCACTACATGGAATAATTGTCCTCCTGAGTACAGGCCAGGCTCACCCTTTAATAGCTATACAGTGTGTGAACAATTTAATGTGAAATGTCCATGTTTAACATGACCTTTATTGATTCCTAAACTATTAGAACTGTTACACTCATAGGTTAGTCTTTCAAACCAGGAACACATCTGGGTCATTTTAATTGTTGCTATACTCTGTCGTTAGCAAATTTACCTGTTTTGAATTAAGGTTTTTCAGAATACTTTGAAAGTCTATGGGTCAATGGGTTCATATGTTTGATGTGAATATAAACCGTTTATAGTGAGTGCTTTATGGAAAGCTGCAGACCTCAGTAGCTGGGTGACCCCCACCCCTTTTATCTTTTTTCTTTATTATTAATAGTGCAGTTAACAAATGTGTTCCTGTGCATTTTAAATTAGCGAATTAGAAGAAATCCCAAACTATTCTTTTGGTGATTTACATGACAAATAAAAAATAATAATAATAAAATGCTGCTATATCCAAAAACTAAAATCCTTCCCTAATAACTTTCTGCCTGGAATTAAATCAGTTTTAGGACAAATGCATAACCCTAAATAAAGAATAATTGTAAATTGAAAAATAATTCAAATATCAGACATTTACCAATACATTGTCGACTTAAGCTCCAGTTGGGATATTTCACTCATAAATACATACATAAAATACATGAATACCTAAGTCTAATGACTGACTATGATAGACATTCTCTATAGTCATTAGTTCATTATGAATATAGAAATATTTTAAGTCAAGCAGAGTTATGATAATACTGTCAATCTTGTATGTACAAACCATACCTCTCTTCTACTACGCTGTTTCCCTTTCAGCTTCCCTAAAGTCTGTACAGGACTCACAGTGTCCCATGAGGCCTTGCGTCAATTCTGAGCATCACTTCCTGTTCTCAGTCATCCGCGTCGGTCAATACTAATGTGGGAACACAACCTGACATGAATCAAAAAGAGTCATCAGATTCATCGCATTAGTCTGCCTGGTACTTACCCTAAAATATCCCTCCTTCCTCACATCCGATTCAAATGAATGATCAATGGCTCTTGAGACTTGCTCTTTGGCAGTAGCCTAACTCCTGACTCCCATTTAGTTGAATCAGCCAGTGTGGAGGGATATCTACTACAGTAAGTAAGCAGACTAATATGATCCTTGTTTTATTTCTGTCACGTTGTGTTCCCACATTATTGTTGACTGACAAGGATTACAATTCAGGCAAATACATACATATGCATACAGATTAGTTGAAATTACAGCTTACAATTTAAGCAGAATTTACAATACACTTTACAATTTACAATGTAAGCACTGAAACATGGTAATACATTAGTCACTGCTATCTAAAACTACTGTGGTGCTATCTAGGAGGGTACTACAAGTGCTATGGGCTGAGATGGAGTCTGAAGAGGTGTGTTTTCAGACTGCGGCAGAAGATAGGGAGTGAGTCTGTGATTCTAATTGCAATGGGAAGTACATTCCAAAATTTTGGAGCCAGGAGGGAGAAGAGCATGGGGCGAGTGGAGTGTTGGCCAGGTGTTTTAGCGGGGTACTGCTAGCTTCCCTGTGTCGGCTGATCGGAGTGTACAGGAATTCTGGTTAAAGACCAAGCGGGCCGCGGCATTTTGCATCAATTGGAGGGGCTTAAGTGTGCATGCCGATATACCAGTAGAGAGGATCACTCAAATGCTGTGTCCCTACTCTGAACATCTGGAAATATGAGTGGTCTTCTTCCTCTTGATGGGCAGGGGGCAGTCTTCACAGAAGAATACAGTATATCCAAAAACGACCTGCAAAGAGTAGTCAGGAATTGGAATTAGTCAGAAATGTTTGTGCCACATCAAACTGAGTTGGACGGGGATGCCACCGTAAACCCGATCTTTAGTGTGGGATCGTTCCTCCATGAGAGGTTCTGGACACGCATGAGAAGTCATGTGTGTGTTCCGGCCAAGTCAATCCCCGAATGACAACAGGAAGCCATGCCCGTAATTCACACATCACCTTTTCCCCAGTAAGATCCTTAGGAAACTTGTGCCAGGTCCATCTTTCAGCTTTCCCAGCTGTCTGTTTTTCCCTGGCCTAAAACACATTACTGCGGTCTGTCTCTCTTCTACACTGTATCCGGATCAGTTGCCCCTGAAAATAAATACCTTGTTACTGTTACTTTGGCCCACAATTAACAATTGCAATGCAGACACAATCACAAAGCAGATGCATACATATTGGGGTAGCTCACTTTTACAGTGTGCATCTTTAGACATTTTCCAAAAAAAGAAGGCTGAACACACACCTCTGGCAACATGTTTGTGAAATTATTATTATTATTATTATTATTTTATTTTTTGGAACATAGACAGCTGGAACTGGTGAGCTGCATGGGACATGATGCATAACGCACAGGCTTCATTGTGGGTTCAAATCCAGTTCACAACACTGTGGATACAATGATTCCTCTGTCATTCTCTCACACTTAATCTCTCTCCCTTGCACTCCCCTCACTTTTACTCTCTCGTCTTTCCTGTTTCTGTCCTGTTTTTTTTTACCCGACTATACCTACGCTATTTTGCAAAGGCAAAATGCCACAAGTGTCTTCTTAAATGAGCAAGTAGAAGTAGAGGCATGTGCACTTTTTGGTCATATCGGTATCAGCATTGTATGGGTATCGGAAGAGCATCAGTATAAATGCTTATTTGCCATTATCGAGTCATATTGGCTTTGGCAAATATGGCAGTTCAACTGCAGGTCTGACACATGCAGGCTAATGCAGGTTGACACTATTGGAGGTAAATTAAATGTTGGGCCATGTGGAGTTTGCTTTAGAGTTGTCCAAGTGCACATTTCAGTAAGGAGTCTGCTATTCCCAGTTGGTGGAGTTTATATCTTTTTTTCTTTTATATTATTGTAAATATTCTTCTTTTGTATTTGGTTTCGGTATCAGCTAACACAGAAATTGTGGTAGGGGGATCGGAAATGAAAAAAGTGGCATCGGACATCCCTAATTATCACCTGTAATTAACACCTGGAACTGAACATTTAACTTACCTTCCACTTAAATCTTAACCCGTTTTGGACTAAAGGTGATTTTAAAAATGCCTTCTAGATTAGATGTATTCTGTGGCCTATTGGCACTGATCAGTCCAGCTGTTTGAGAGATTAGCTACAGACAACAGACACAGATCAACCTTCTTAAGTTGACAGCTAGCCTCTTTCGTAGCAACGCCATTGTAATCTGTGTGTGTGTGTGTGTGTGTGTGTGTGTGTGTGTGTGTGTGTGTGTGTGTGTGTGTGTGTGTGTGTGTGTGTGTGTGTGTGTGTGTGTGTGTGTGTGTGTGTGTGTGTGTGTGTGTGTGTGTGTGTGTGTGTGTGTGTGTGTGTGTGTGTGTGTGTGTGTGTGTGTGTGTGTGTGTGTGTGTGTGTGTGTGTTCCTGTTCCTCAGGAGACTCGTCTAAAGGAGGGCATCGTCAGACTAGAACCACAGGAAGAACCTCTACGATCAGAACTGCTTAGTGGAAAGTTTACTGTACTGGTAAGTGTGTGCGTCAGTGTGTGTTCACATTTGTTCTTCTACAATTGTGAAGAACAGAATGGCTATATGAGCAATATCCTGAATGGAGACATTTTACTGGACGTCTCTTTCAAGAGGGTTACTGACTAATTTTAAGATGAGGGTGAAATGAAATGAGAGGAATTGAATCTATGAAATGAGTCATGGTCTCCTCACATTTATAAAATTCCAATCCTATGTTGGTATTTATTTGCCCTCAGTCGGTTTCACAAATTCCAGTCCTTATTGGAACATAGTGTAGTAGTAGTAGTTCACAATGCTGATTTTCCAAGCTGACATGGAATGGAAACAAGCCTGGTTTTATCTAGCATCAGTATTATAATGACTCAAATATAAAATAATCTGCATATCAGCGCCACCATCACCTCAGGACATTGTGGTACTGCAGCTAAACTGTCCAGGAAGAAATGACAAGGTCTGGTTATATCAGAGTGGTAATGGATGCTCAAACCATTAGAACTAAGCTTGAGGGACATACAGTACACAACATGATATTAAGTATTATTTAGTATTTGCGCTCCATTACTCCATTACTAATTGTTATTTTTGATCATTGATTGCCCTTTCTCTCTCACCACATCAATACGCTGTGGAAATGTAGAGGGAATATTATCCAACAATAACAAAACATTTCTGGCGCCTGTCAACCAATTTCGCCCCAACTCACCAGCAAAAAAGCTCTCCGCCAGGAGTTTTTCACTAATTTTGGCGCTAGGTAGGTATGGAAAAAAGCTAAATATAGTGACAAATGCACCAAGTTGGCAACACTGACTGTGGTAGCAGTTCTCCTGGATCTCTGTAATAACCTGGTTACCTGGACGGATCATGTTGCAGAGACAATGCCACTTAGAGCCATTATACTTAATTGACCCCCAGTGGTCTTTACTAGTAGGCCCGAAAATAGCATGCTCACAATGCCTGTTGTGAGCATTTAGATCTGGCATTGATGGTGATTTGATGGATATCTTATGGATGTTTTTGAAAGACCGCTGTGCGCGCGCGCACACACACACACACACACACTCACACACACACACACACACATTTTATATTCTGTCTATACACTCAATGTAGTCTAAACATCCACTTACATCATTATTCTTCATATTTTCTCAGGGTGCCATTGTGGTTGCACTACCAGAAATGTCCACAAATTACTTAAAGGGTGGAGACAAAGTTAAAGGTGGAATGTCTATTAAAACTTGTATTTTTAGCCACGGCACTATAAACAGAAGAATATGAGAGTGCCCATAAATGTACCCCATTCAGACAGACACACACATAAAATCTCAGATCTCTCAATATAGTGTCATCTCATCTCACCACAACTTTTTGTGGTGTAAAAATACACTGGGGATGGTAAAAACCTGTGTTCATGGTCAAGCTCCGTTTTAACTGTATCACAGGTATCACACACACACACTCGTGTTTGCATGCAAACAGATGAACCGCCGTGCGTCACAATTCCCTTCACTTTTAAGTGAAAAGCCAAAGTTGAGCTTCTCTCCCTCCCCTCTCACTGTCCTTGGCTGTCAGACCACAGTGTCATGGATAGTTGCTTCCTCTGATGTGACGTTGTTCTGCTCAGACCTCCGCAGCAAGGCTTCACATCCTGTCTGAAGTATTTTTAGTCCCTGTGCCAGAGAACAGGGAATTATTTGCTTACAAAGGGAAGCTTCCGGAATATCCTCTCTTTGAGGCTTTGGCTTTGGATTTGAATAAACAGTGACATAAGTGCTTCTAATATAGACCCCCTGTTTATTAACTTACAGGATGGCGTTGCAACATGGCTGACCACTGCAAACAACTTTGGTTGTGCTGTTGCTTACTGCTTTGGGCATGGTGCTTTTAAAACAGCACGGTATTGTGACCGATTAAACCATTCTGTACTGTACTTGTGGTGTTTTAACTTTCATTGAAAAATAGCAGGTGTTCACAGCCCATAGCATGCCACAGAGTGGCGTGCATGAGCCGTGAACGCTTTTTGGGGGAGAATGTGAGAATGCAGCACAAATCTTTCAGTATGTTCTTTCAGAGCGAATGTTTTGTAGAATCTAAACTACTTATATAATGTTACATTCTAATACTCACATATACAGTAGAGTAATGCACATGAAGGAGCACTGCACCCCAAAACAAGAAGTGTTAAAAGTGTTATCGTATTTTTTCCCTCTGAACAGCTGTTAAAAATTAGCACTTATGGTAATATCACCGTAACCAACACATCTACATATTGTGCAGTGTTATTATCGCATCAAATAAATAAGCATTCCATAAAGGTTGTGACAGACGGGAATATGGGAGGAAGGGTAAAGAAATGTAGTAGCCGGAGGATTTTTCAAATCCGGACCACCTCAAGGAGGAAGTTGTCGTGAGAGATGACCTGAATCAGGGTGAGAGGATGGGGATGTGGTACTGGTGTACTGTTCGAATGCCATAAAATCAATAACAAAACAATAACAGATGTGTAGTCGGTGATATCGTAATAACCACACATGTGGAAAACATCCCTGGTTCTCTGCTGTGTCATGGAGAGAGTGAGCTGGGGAAACTTGGCGTGTTTCTGACTTGACTTGGAGTTTCTCTTCCTGGTAAACTTATAGACACTAGGCTAACTGTCGCAGCGTGACAGCATCCTGTCTCTGAAGTCATTAGCGTGAGGTCTGTTATTATCTCCATAACTTGTCAACATTGTTGCATACAACCACATTTCACGAACATCAGGCGGATCTAGAAATGATGGTCCCCTGGGCCGCCGCCAGTCAAAGGGCCCCCCTCACCAGAGCATTTTTCTTCCTGACGTGGTGCATAGTGTCTGCACACACGCCTTAACAATTATGACATATACTGTAAGCCTGAATATTCACCTGCATTTCAGCAGGATTTACAGCAAGGGCTTGCTTTTTTGCCCCCCCCCCCCCCCTTCCCTAGCTCAGGGGCCCCAGGTTGGATAATCCTCCCCTGTTCACGACCTATGAAAGCCTTTGACAACAGACTTTGTTTGCTGGGCCTTGAGTTGTTTATTAAGATATTTCTTGAAGAACTGCGCCCCCCTGTGGCAATTTTACTCCCCCAATGTTGGTTGTTTACCCCAATTTTCTTAAATCAATAACAAACTAATAATAACCAACTTCAGACAGGACTGTAGCAGCTAAAGTTGCTCTTCAATAAGCCATTAAAATTCTTTATATGGAACACATTTAATGCCTGTCTAAATCTATTTGGTTTATGCTGGTGGCAGAATGACAACAAACGATTGAATCAGAAAATTGGAAAAGTTAACATTAGTGTTCAGTATATAAGAATAACATCAAGTTGTCTTTGACACCCAGGCTGCTTTCCTGTCCCAAAGCTAAACCATTACACATGGACTAGCAACTGATACTGAGGGGTTGATCTAATCCAGCACTCCCTCACAGATCAATAATGTGTTGGTTCACTAGACAGCAACTGACTGACACAGAATCCATTTGTCTCCATTAGAGCGAAAGTTGACAGCCTTCTCTGTGTGTTATAGAACAAAGACAAAACAATGTTTCTTCTTCTAATTTCAACAAAGAGCTCTTATGTGACTCATTGTGTTTGTATTAACTTATGAATCTTTCTACATTCACTTCATTTTGTGTATTTTAATTTGGTTTCTGTGGTTCTACTGGCTGTTCGTAGCTAGCTTGTGATGCTTGCAACTAATGACATTCACTTCTCATAATGACAAAACTTACACTTAATTTTACATTACATTGTTTTGCTGTAGGCTAAGCAAAATCCAACCAAGTCAATCAGTAAAATGTAATGTGCTTATTTTACACCAATGTATAGATCAGTGGTTTTCAACCAGTGTTCCTTGAGGGGGTTCCAGGTGGTCGCCAACTAAATGATGAGAAAATTGGTTACCAAAACCTATTCGAACAATATCAAAATACTTTTTAGTTTTAGGTCTGTGGGGCTAAATGTCATCAAATGCTTTTCCGGGGCTCATGTGCCAAATAAATAAATGGCCTTGGTATGAATAGGCCTGTAAACTACTGGAATTAACTATGAATGTCTTCATCTCTATCCATTGTGCTGTATCACAGGGTGTGAGGGACCCATCGGGGGCTTCCATTGCGCTGTACACAGCAAAGCTCCACCACCCCAACAAGACTGGCAACCACGTAGTCCTCCAAGCTCTCTTCTACCTCCTGGACAGAGCTGTAGAGAGGTGAACAACACTAAACACAGTCTACTGATTTGCCATATCATTGCACTAAACATGTCACATGAGTTGTTTTTCGGCCAAACCGCCTGCATGATTGCATCCTAATGTTTTAAAAATGACAAAAGAAATGTGCTGCAGCCTGATCCTGTGCTCAGGGATAGGTGTTGCATTTTTTCTTCCACTGAACAGTTCACCAAGTGTGTGTTCACTGTTCCGTGGAAGCGTGTCAATGTTGACAGTTACTGGGAAGTCCAAGGTTGAGAAATTCAACAGAAAAGGGAGTTGCGTAGAATCTCAAAAATGATAAGTGTACGAGCTTGTCTGATTTGAGTAATCATTAGTAAATGGGCCATTAGACAATGTGGACGGCATTACATAACACTTGCTATGCAATGCATCCCATGTTGTCTATGATGACAGGCTGAGGCTCATATACCATATCAACACAACAGTGGTCCCTGGCAGTGTTGCGAAATATTACTTAGGTGAGTAATATGATATACGCTGTATGTAATATGATACTTTACTTATGACCCCTTAGAAAAAAGTAATATTAGATTACTTAATATGTTACATATTACTTTATTACTTTCCTAAGTTCCCCCCTCCCACCTACAAATGAATAGAGATTTACAACACAATCTGTTTTTAGTGACGACTTGTAGTGTATTATGTGTGCAGAATGCTGCGGTGGTTTAGGATCTACAAACTACTGCACATCTCTGTTATCTGATGATAGCTTGTAAATCTTATCTATTTTTGCATGCAACAGCAAGCTCATTTGTAATAAGTAATGAGGCATGTTATGGCAGAATAACACATTACATATTACCCATTTTGGCGAAGTAATATCATTACATTACTTTTGCTAAAAAGTACTACAGTAATATGTAATGTTATCCGTTACTGCCCAACACTGGGTTGATTCTTAGTCAGGGTGGTGGTTTGAACCTGCCACGCATCTCTGACTGACTCACCTTCGCCAGAAGAGGTTTTAACAGGAAAAAACATTAACATGGTGAAACGCATCCAGGTGATGTCATCAAGATGTACTGTACACAATGTTAATGACTTTTTTCAGACCTTCATTTCTAGCAAACACAGAAAGGGGGGGGGGGTGTGCTTCTTATATTTCCACACAATATATTAAGGTAAGGATATAGTAAAATGTTGAAAATAGGTGGAATTATTGTACAGGTACAGAGTAGAATAAGCCTTCTTCTCTATATGCTTTTTTATATTTTCATCTGTTAGGAATGTTATGGGAAACTGTCTTTGGATGTATCAGGCATATGCTATTATGGATAATGTTTTGTTGCACTCTATTTTACTTACAGACATTCTTCAGTTGTGTCTTAATAAACACTTGAACCATATTCAGGGGAGAACATCAGCCAAACATAGCAGATACAAGCTACAAGCTCACAACATATTACAAGGTTTTAGTGTACAGTTGCAACTCGGTTGTAAGGCCTATAGTGCAGGGGTCCTCAACTAGAAATGCTGAAGGTCCAAAATTAGTTTTTGAATTAGACTAACAGAGGACACGGGAAATGCCAAAACATCTTCAATATACTCTTTAATACCACATCCCCTTTTATTTTGTGTGCACCTTTTCTATTTATTTATTTGGGTCAGGGTCCGCACAGAGATGTGTGGCGGACCGGTTGTGGGCCGCGGTCCGCTTGTTGAGGACCACTGCTATAGAGGGTCTAAGCCTTGACATCTCTGTTCTGTCCCCACAGCTTTGAGACTCAGAGGAATGGCCTGGTGTTCATATACGACATGGCTGGCTCCAACTACACCAACTTTGAGCTGGACCTCAGCAAGAAGATCCTCAACTTACTCAAGGTTCAAAAACCAGGGCAGCATTTCACACACAAACACAAAGTGCATTCGAATGTCTGACTTTGGCCCAGGCTCTAATTATGAATGCATCACTTGTTAAAAGAAAGAAACTATTAGCAATACACGTCTACATGTGGATATTAAACACTTTCTGTATGGTTCAAAGTAAACATCGGTAGTTTCAAAGGCGTTCATTATTCTTAAAAGTATGAGGATACTAAATGTATAAGAGGATGAACATGCTGAATTAGTCACCTTTTTATCCCCAGTTGACCAAATACCACTTTTAGATGATTATCAGTAGTATGTGTGTCACCAAATACAAAGCCATGACACCAGGCATGAAAACCTGTATGTGTTGTTCTCTGTTCTCTCCACCAGGGGGCGTTCCCAGCCAGGTTGAAGAAGGTTCTGATTGTTGGAGCCCCAGTTTGGTTCAGAGTTCCATACAACCTCCTCAGTCTGCTGCTCAAGGAGAAGCTCCGAGAGCGGGTGAGGAGGAGACCGAGAGGGACGGGCTAGATGTCTCATGTTACATTAACTGGCGTGTCTTATTTCCTGATTGATTGTGTACAGTGTACAATGTACAGTGTACAGTCTGTCAGTCAAACACTTCTTCATAAAGGGATAGCACGAAAACATTTAGACCGGGGACACCTATATGGTATGTAACTTAACTATATCATGGGCAACTGGCAGCCCCGACCTTCACTTCGATTCACAGGTTAATATGGTAATATCTGAGCTAAATATCTGAAACTGATTGCTTTCAAACATGCAAACATGGCACACTTTAATTAATTAATTCAGTCAGACTCCTTAATTCCAATGTATTTATGCATGTATGTATGTACAGTATATGCATTTAGTTACATACAGTAAATGTAACTAAATGCATTTTAAATTTTAAATTAAATATAAAATGTTACTTTACAGGATTCCTTTAAAAAGAGTTCTCTTTCCCCCTATAAATGAGTTCAACCCATTGAGACCTGAGGTAGATTCTAAAATCCTCTCAGGGACCACTGGTGATCCCCGGACCTTACTTAATTTTCAAGAATCTACATAATTGTAGAAGAATTGTTATTTTGACCCAACGTTTTGCCAGTTTATCTCCTAAATTATGGACAAAAACTTAAAAGTCCTTGCTTTTGGGTCCGAGAAATTAAACTCAACATCAAAGGTGGTCCGTGGCTAAAATGCTGAATAAATAGTGGACCCTGCTATGAAAAAGGTTGAAAACCGTTGTTAAACAGTGTGGATTATACTCCTTCAACTACAGCGACAATGTGTAATGAGTGAATGTCTCCAGGTCCAGATGGTAAAGACGGCAGACCTGCGTCACCACCTGCCCAGGGACTGTCTCCCCCAGCACCTGGGCGGCCTGCTGGTCCTGGACGACCCCGGCAACAGGAACCAGCAGCTGCTGTCCGTGCAGAACGGCCGTACCGTCGACCCCGTGGACGAGCTGGCGGTGGTGCGGGGCATCCCCGCCTCGCTGTCCATGGACGACGGCCTGTCCATACACCCGGCTCTTGGCCCCGCCGACGGCGCCATGAGGCCCCAGGAGCTGCTGGCTCTGCTGGGCAGGCTCCAGAGGTCCGGGATCCACCAGGAGTACGACGAGATGAGGAGAGAACCTCCGCCGGGAACCTTCCACGCGGCCCTGTGAGTCTCGGCGGCAGCGCCCAAACGTGTTAACCCAAGTTATTTCACTCTCTCATCTGTTATCCTAACAGATCCTCCTTGTAGAGCCACTGGACATTTTAAAAGATACAAATACTATAAAGTGCCACTTGAACACTGCCAATTGTGTGCTACTAATGTGAGTGCATTCATGACTCACATTAGCGACATCTTCCATACAAAGTAGCAGGGCCAATCTGCATATTTTGGCATGCAGATTGGCTATTTTAGTCATTTTATTTGACTTAATGTTGGTGCCGTATACTGGACACGTTAATTCACTGCCAGACCATGCACCGAACTGTTTGGACACGCATGCACCTTGATAACATGCATGGATGCTTGTTGTTAGAGCCTCAAAGAAAGTTGTAGAACAACACGGGGCCCCAAGCTGATCCTCATAATGTCAGCTTGCAGTGGAGGCATTAGTGAAAAGTATTTTTTTTTTTCGGTGTGCTCTTTGCCCTTTATATACAGTAGCTTGACAGGAAACAGGGAGAGGGATGGGGGGGGGCACGGGCAAAGGTGCGCAGTAAAGGTCTTGGACCTGTACCACGACACATTGACAGAGAGTTGCAGACCACTATGCCGGCCATTAGTGTTATACATATTTTGTAGAAAACCGGTAAACATGGCATTCAATAACTGGATCTTATGAACAAAATAAGAACATTATAGTCTTGTGTAAAAAAAAAAAAAAAAAGATCGAAATCTGCCAAAGACAAGACCAACTCTTTGCTATAGTCACATTTGTAAGCATGAAAAGCAATATTAAAACAATGACTATGTGTTAATGTTTGCCAATCTCTTCTGTATCTGATCTGTATCTCAGCATAGTAGAATAAAACACAATAGTGTTCATGGTGAGGTCCATTCACCTCAAATCATGTATCATGTCTTAATATTTGACAGCATTCACGCCAGATGTCAAATGTGAGCTGTTCCTCATATCATTCAGACGTATTGAACTTTCACTGTTTGCTTGTTTGTGTCCAGAGCATTGTGCAATCAGGAGAGGAATCGTTATGGAGACGTGCTGTGCCTTGACCAGACAAGAGTTCGCTTGAAAGCCAGAAAGAACGAGGTCAGTTTCCACTTCAGGTCATTGTATGTGCCGTAGGTAGAACTCTTGAGTTGTATACAGAGAGAGAGAGAGAGAGAGAGAGAGAGAGATGGAGAGAGAGATGGAGAGAGATGGAGAGAGATGCAGGCAATATAACATGAATTGAAAATAGCCATATTATTTTTTCCAGATTGAGTACTAAGAAATGTTTTTAATATTTACAGTATTTCGATAAATGTGTTCTCTTGTTTTGAGAACAAAACGTTTATTTTGTTTTGTTTTCTACACATTATTGTTAGTTTGCATGACTCGGGTTCGTCTGATTAATGTCTCACTATGGGCTGACTCTTGTATATCTCCGAGAGGGATTTTGCATAGCCTTCCATTGCTAAATTTAGGGAGCATCTTTAAGAGCAGAGCTAATTTGTTGCATAAAATGGTTAACTCTACATTGGAATGCCTTTGTGAATGTTCCTGACTGAATTTGTGAATGTCCCTTACTAACCACAATTAGGATTGTAATTAGTTTGACATATCTCGATCCAAGGTTCTACCAAAGTTCCATACCGATAATTCTCCTCCATAACAATAAGGACGGTGTCTTTTCATTCAGACGTCCCACCTTTCACTCATATCACTAAGGCTGTTCCTTGTGTAATTCGGAGTCCTGGTTTTGCAAAAGCAAGGTGGAACTTGCAGAGTTGAAGGAATGTGGTGTGGTCTCTATCCCAAGATGATCTTTTGTTCTATATTGCACATGCTTTATTGCCGATGAAAGGATATCCTGTATGTTAAAGCCTTGTCTGTATTTATTATACAAAAGTTTTGGTGATTTTAGAATATATACTGTATACAGTAGTAACCGTTCGCTCGGTGTCAGTGTACATGACCACTTGTTGTAACTGAGTTTATTAACTAACACTGGTTAGGCTGGACATAGTAGCAGCACCAATAGCTCAACATAATTATGGTGTCATCCACAGAGGTCAGATTATATCAACGCTAGTTTCATGGACGGCTACAAACAGAAGAACGCATACATTGGTACTCAAGGTACGAGATTCAACCTCATTCTTTACACCTGAGTTGAGCCTTAAATGTAATTACTTTAATCTTAGGGTCATCTAACGAGGACACGGAAATGCATCATTACATGATGTTATTCTTACATAATGCTATTCTTTCAAGATGTATACACCTTGAAAGAATAGATGACACATAATGGGTAGTTGTACATTATCAGATGAGGAGGATCCCAATGGAATGGAATAGGCATTCTTTGCATAAATGTAGTTAATAAAGTATTAAATTTAACACAATTGGGTTTGCAAGAAACTCCTTAAATGAACTAGGACTATGCAACCCATTTAAATCCACTAGGACTGCAACTCATTTAAACAAACTATCCCTGTAGGTCCACTGGAGAAGACCTACAATGACTTCTGGCGAATGGCCTGGGAACAAAACGTCTTGGTCATTGTCATGACAACCAGGTAAACGGTCTCTGAAAATAAGGACGGTTCACTCTTTACCGTTTTTTACAAAACGTTGATTGGCCGGTTTAGTTGATGATTTCATGTAATTAAGATATCTTGTATCTTGTAGTATTGTCATGGGTATTATCTCCTGGAGGTGTGTCGGGGGTACATGCTCTCTGTGTGCTCTATGGCCTACTTGTGTGCAATGTGCAAGTTAGGCAATCCATCATATGCTGTACAATTAATCTTATACCAGAACCAGACAACAGTACAGAGGCTATTATGTATTTACTTGTGTGAGCAGAGCGGCCGCAAGTCCCTCGGTGTACTCCGATTGGCCTGTTTAGGTAATGATGTAATGGTGTCGTAAGTAAACTAGATACTTGCGCATTGCGCACAAGTAGACCATGGCCTACCTGTGCGTGAGCATAGCGGGCTGATACTCATGAGTTTACTTATAAAGTTCTCTTACTTACCTCACCATTATGTTTGTAAGTTTGCACTCTTCCGAGTGCTGATCTAGTTGAGTTAAATGGTGAAGAAGAGCACTTAAGTGTGTGTGTGTGTGTGTGTGTGTGTGTGTGTGTGTGTGTGTGTGTGTGTGTGTGTGTGTGTGTGTGTGTGTGTGTGTGTGTGTGTGTGTGTGTGTGTGTGTGTGTGTGTGTGTGTGTGTGTGTGTGTGTGTGTGTGTGTGTGTGTGTTTCAGGACGGATGAAGGTGGCAGAAATAAGTGTGGTCAGTATTGGCCCCTGGAGGAGGGGGGCCAGGAGGTTTATGGACACATTGCCGTGGTCAACCAGCGGGTGGAGCACCACTCCCATTACAACCACACCAGCCTGGAGCTGCACAACACTGAGGTAGTGTAGAGCTGACCACCCTGACAATGGATCTGGCCAATGTTTGACGCTGGACATGTGCAACAGGCTGTCTCTAGTTTGACTCTGCAGAACTGTAAAAAACACAAGTTTCTATCCTGTACTACACATTGATTCACACCAACTTCCCGGGTGAGGATATTGCGTGGACCCCCTGATAAATAATAAACAATGCATTTAATGATATATTATAGCATCAATATTAAACAATTGTCTGAAAAGTTATGGCCTTTTTTGTGGGCCCCCATCCAGAAAAGGTTGGGAACATCTACCAGCTAGAGGCGCTAGTCCACTGGTTCCCAAACACAGGTTCTGGGCCAAAGTTGGGCTACAGACCAATGTTTTTGGGTCGCTTTATTGGCATTCCTACACATATCGGTCCCCACAGGACACATGGCCTCTTTTCCACAGTTCTGTAAGCAATTTGGGAGAGCAGGTTTAAGGGGATAAAGATACACACTGGGACTTATTTAATTGAATAAATTATTATTCTTGCAGGTACTAACATGTATAGATATATACAGTAGCTATATTTTTTGCCTTTTCCCCCTCTACATTGCTTCTACTTTGATGCTGCAGCTGTTTCCCTGCAGACGGTCCAGAACTTTGTTAACATGAAAACAAAACATTCGTCGGGCTCAGGAAAGGAGGTGCTAATTTATGAGGGGGAGGGGCTTGTGTTGGGTGAGGCAATGTTTTAGCCAATCACAGCACAGCAGTCTCCAGCAGATTCATTATGAGCCGATAAGATTGATAATCTGTTTTTTAAACAATTCTGTTTATAAACAGTGTTTGTACAAACTAAAGTTACCTCTATTACCTTTAATATAAGGAGCACATTTATCCCTCTCCGTCACTATGCCTTACTATTACCTGTCTTTACCTTCTCTCATTTGATCTGTGTGTGTCTGTGCGCGTGCAGACATGTGAGCAGAGACAGGTGAGTCACTTCCAGTACCTGAGCTGGCCAGACTACGGCGTTCCCTCTTCGGCCATAGCGCTCTTGGACTTCCTAGCAGCCGTCAAGAGACAGCAGAAGAAAGTGGTCAAGAGCCTGGGTCCTCAGTGGACGGGGCACCCCATGGGACCGCCCATGGTGGTCCACTGCAGTGCCGGGATAGGCAGAACAGGTGAGAGCCTGCTACAGTTAGGAATGGGACCGTTTGTTAACCCATTAAAGGTACACCCGTACCTGTGTGGAAATCATACAAGGACAGTTCTGTGTTTCCAACAGTGGAGGTCCTAAAAATATTCATTGTAATGTATGCAACATGCTTCCCAACATGCTTTAGATTCATCCGCACATTCACACACAGATGGCAAAGGCAACATGCAAGGGGTTGTCTCCGTCCTCAGCCGTTTATCGAGAACAGTTGGGTTTTAGGATTGCTGTGTCTTGCTCTAAAATCTGGAACAGAACCAGGGTAATTTTATAGCCTGCATACAGCTCTGAATCGCCACCTTAAAAAAATACTACCTTATTTTTTCCCTGCAATTCAAGGACTAGTGTCCCTCCCTCCGATGCCGTTAGTACTAGTTGAAAATCCAACTACACCGACTGATTCGCCAACAGCCCTGTCACTCAACAGTGTCGGCTCCTCCAATGCTTCTTTAAAGAAGCGTCAGGTTTTATAAATCTTCATCTAGCATATTTTACTGCTTTTGTTCATATGCTAGTAACACTCGTCAGCAGTGTTTGTTGGTCTAGGACATTAGTCACATTAATGACAACCAGTCGTCTGCTTTCCCAATATTCTTATTGGTTGGTATGAACTGGCCCTTTGAACGACTATCCCAGAAACTGCTGTGGTGGACAGTCTGAACAATGAAGGGACAGTCTGAACAATGAAGTGAAACGAAATGACAATTCAGACTGCGGTCAGGCTAGTAAATTTAGTCGACTTACTAGAATAAAATGTTGAACATTTCACTCAAAATGTACTCCTTTATTTTACAAAAAAATATCCCATAGTAGTGGCTCTGGAATCACTATATGCAGGTACAAGTTGATACTGTAGTACAATAAACAATTTGAAATGACAAAAACTTCTTGTGGGCTTAACTAATATGGTTAATAAGAATTTATTTCAAATGTCTGCTATTTGAATGCTTGCTGTAACTGATATTATATCAGTTATAGCCCTCATTATATCAGTTACAGACCCCTCATATTCCTTATCTAGGTAATGGATATACTGTATATTAAGCTTTGGTTTCACTGTGAGATGTAACATTATTTAATACTCACAAATATTCCACAGACACTCTGCACTCCCTTTGCAGATTTTCATTCACGTGAAGAATCTGATGTTAGCCCTGTGCTGATAAGCCCCATTTTTGTCTCCTAGGTACCTTCTGTGCGTTGGACATATGTCTGGCCCAGCTGCAAGACAATGGGACACTCAACATATGTCAGACAGTCAGGCGCATGCGGACCCAGCGCGCCTTCAGCATCCAGACACCTGACCAGTACTACTTCTGTCATACCGCCATCCTGGAGCACGCCCAGCGGCAGTCACTGCTCTTGCCCAATCAGTGAGCTTTTCCACCGCCTCCCTCCCGCCATCTTCTTCAGTGAATCTGTGCGAGCCCTGAAATGTGTCCTGCAGCCAATCGTAATATTTCCCCCTCATCCCTGTGCCCTCTGTTGTGACCAATAAGCAGTGACCTTTTCTGTTGTTGTCGTCCAACCTAGCCAATCCGTGAGTCCAAAGCACAACTTGACCTGTTAACCGTCCCGCTCCTAATCCATTCCGTGAGTATCTTCTGTGGCGACAAACTGGCAACGAAGCTTGGGAACAGGTGCCGTCACCTTCCTCAGTCCTCGAGACGGGACATGGCGATGAGGACAATGCTTCAGACTTTTCTGCTCTCCAGAGCCTAAGAGCAGTCACTTTCTGAACATTTAAAACATATGTATAAGTTAGGAAACACAGAGTAGATGCTGCTGTTTGCCTTAGTAAAGATGTTACACAGTAAAACCCTGAGGATGGTACCATGTAGGTAACAAAAGTGTCATTCCATTCTTGTCTGCCAGAAAGTTCTGTTCAAGATTCTATTCCTTTGAATTGAATTGAAAGTTCTCAATTTTACTGTCTATCTCACAGCCAGCCTGTTATTCATGATGGGGCAGACAAGCACCATTATCATGATTATTATTATTTTTAAAGATTAGGTTATGAATGTAGTGTTCATTTGCTTTTCGCTCAATACTCTTCTGCTTTCAATTGAGATATTTGCGATCTGAAATGTGTGAATGATGGGAATGTGTTCCTGAGACACCTCCCACCACAAACCCACACGCACACTGCAACCATTTTCTGCCATTGGTAATTATGAGATTCCTCATAATATTCTGGTACAGAAAACGCCTGATGTTGTCAAGTTAAAAGTGTCTACTTTAATATGTAGGAAGTTAGTAGCTGCATAATTATGGCTGTAAAGCTACACCTGATTATGCTAACCTTGAAGTGAAATGTTCAAATATTGCCAATATTCCAAACCTCTTGTGGTTAATTGTGAAAAGGTGCCGTCTACGGACACAGCTCTGTTTGAGTAGATGAGCACGCACGCCTATAAAATATTCAGTTTAAAAAGCTGTGCTCTAATCTTCAATCCTCCAGCGCCAATCTCTGACCTACGCTTAATGCTTTAACTATGCTCTACGCTCCATCTATAAGATGCTGACGCAGATTTCAGAACTTCTCAGATTGTCGATGAAACCTGATCCGTCTCAGAAGCTCACAACGGTTCCCCCTGTCTGTCTCAAGACCTCACCTGAAAAGTGCAATAGACTTTATTGTGATTATATTTCACCCAGTCATGTGTATGCTCTTAGAGACCACCAATCTCACTGTGCTTTTGAGTTTAGTCACCGTGGTGAAACTAACCGCATCACAGCAGTAAATTCTTCAGGCCTGTCATGTGATACTGCGATGACTTGTTAAAGATTTGTAACATAAACACACAACACACCATAGAAAAGTACATAAGTGACAGTTTTGGACCTGAAATTGTGTCTGGGGAAAAGTAGTATGAATTTGAGGATAAATATAAATGATGGTGTCTCCACAGTTCTCTTATAATATTCCACCTACTGTATACTAGGCACTTAAAAGTCACAAATAGTGTGTGTGAGGTGTTGTGTTATTTCTATGCTGTACTACCATGTCTCCTGTGTATAAAGGGAAGGTTGTATGTGTGTTTGTGTGCGTGCACACGCTCGTGAGTCATTTGTCGTCGCCGGGTGTTCTTTACTACAGAATTCATATTGAATTTTCTAGTGGTGAAGTTTTTTTGTTTTTTTTTTGTCTTTTTAAGTCTGCCATCCTCTGATTTTATTAGAAATACTTTTTTCAATGACAGACAAACACAAAAAAGTGCCCTATTTTATTTTTCTATTGTATTCAAATTGGCTCTGTTTTCATACAGTTATTATTCAGCCTATACAGCTATCTACATTCATTTTGTAATATTTTGTTCCGTTATAACCTGTTTATCACTAGTAGTTGATCATTATGATTGAATCAAGCTATACTGAATTAAAGACGAACTTATGTCCATGTATGAGTTTGTAAAGACTACTTTTCTTGACCCATACCATGATCAGTAAATCAGTACCTGTTTTTAATTACCAAACATGCATGACACGACATAACAGAGGCTTGTGTACTTCAAATAGTGCAGTCTTACACATTACAAATTAGGAAACTATACACTATTACAACTCTCTTCTAACTCTCTTTTGTCCCACAATTTTGCAATCCATTTTTTTTCAGCCGCTTCGACCTCTATCCATCGATTGAATAGACACTTATCAACAGAAATGTTACGATCCAATCGTGCCGGTATAGCAGATATTCAGATACCCGCCGGGCAAGTAGATATTTTGTATTCATTGCATCGGTGGATCACGGATACTACTAGTAGGGCGGGGCGAAGCATAGTTTTACTGAAGTTTTGTTTAGGGTTAGTTACCGCATAAAGCACCGTCTAACCCTAACCCTAGCCTAATCCTAAACCCTAAACATAACCCCAGTAAAACTAGGCTATGCCTACACCTAACCCCAACCCTAAACTTAACCTCAGTAAACTTATGCCTAAACCTAACCTAACCCTAACCATAACTTCAGTAAAACTTCCTTCGCCCCGCCCTACTAGTAGTATCCGTGATCCACCGATGCAATGAATACAAAATATCTACTTGCCCGGCGGGTATCTGAATATCTGCTATACCGGCACGATTGGATCGTAACATTTCTGTTGATAAGTGTCTATTCAATCGATGGATAGAGGTCGAAGCGGGTGTTTTTTTTTCAACCAGAGTCAATCCAATGTGATCCTGGGCTCAACACACCCTCCGCCAACCTGGGATGGCAGTGGAATGGACTAATGCTTCCTTCAGTGCATGAAGTGTCAGGCTGCCCTCTCACCTGGCAGGGGAGTTTCCCTGATTGGACATAGTACATGGAAGAAAACACGTTTTTCCAACCAGTTCCTTTCCCCTCCATCAGGCACTCTGGCTAGCCAGAACCACAATAGACCCAAATAGACTTTTTGATAAAATGTGGCATGCCCCAGCCCTTGGCTTGGCCTCCTTCGTCAGAGTTGGTTTACCTGCTAAAATGGCCGGAGGGGTAGAGAAATGTACCACCTAGCCACAGCCAAACAAATTCACTGCATGATGTGACCACTCCTGTTTACATGTATCACTGAAAAGAAAAATGTTTTAAATTGGATCCAAACTTGAGCTGCACTTCTGTTCTAGTCTAGTCTAGAGGCAACAAGTCAAACCCTGTTATTTCGGAATGCATGGACCACAATATAATTATTTGTTTTTACAGTTTGTTACATTACACATTATATTGTGCCACGTGCTGGAGACTGTGGGTCCCAGCCCACCACAGCCAAAATGAAAGGTCTTATGAAAAAAAAAATGCACAAATTATGACGATCTGAATTGAGCCCACAGTTGTCTGAAACAATACAGTTGGGCCGAGGTTGTCACCGCTAAACCCCTTATCTCTTAACTTCTTTGCCTTTTTAAACTAAGAAAAGATGGTAACGAAAATGGAGCCCTTAGCATGCAACGAAAATGGAGCCCTTGGTCTGTTGCATCCCCTGGTGTAGCACTGCTTGTAAGACTGAGCTAATAGTCAATGCCGAAAACGTAATTAACTTGTACTGCAGCCCAGATAAGATCACTTGGACTGTCCTTTGCATATTTAATTATTCTGGTTGATTACATGGAATTCAAACTTGTATTAGTAATAATTGCTTTAATTATTATCTGTGTTCACTGTTCAGACATGATTGACAATGAAATCACAAATCCCACACTACAGATAAAAATACTAAACACAATTATAGCAATGATGTCATATCCCTGAATCATTACCATTAAAAAGATATATCCTGGTGAAATGTAAGTAAAATTCAGGGTCAGGCTAATAATTTATTTATTATTCTTTAAGGATATCGACAATCATAACTTGTTTGGAAATGCTTCTCTCTTGTGGGTTCGTTTATTTACGAAAATTGAGTGTGGCTGGTGTACGCACTGACCAACCCTACCCCCAGATAGGGTTGGTCCATGGGCGGCGTGGCCATCGGGACCACCGGGACTTTTCCCGGTGGCCTGCGCCACCTAGTGGCCTGGACAGGGTAAAAAAAAAAAAAAAAAAAAAAAAATTTTTTTTTTTTTTTTTTTTTTTTTTTTTTTTTGAAACCTCCAGGGCAGGCCAGCGTGACAGGCCCAGGCCAGCCCAGGCCAGGCAAACTAGTGTTTCTCCTTCCAAAAATAAAAGGTGTTCTAGTACTACAGAGTTTAGTTAAACAGTGTGAGTGACTGAGTGTAACCTGATACCCTGCACCAGTGCACCTGCATGCGCCGGACTGGAGAGAGCGAGTTAGCGAGAGGCTCCCAGCTGGCCTGGGATCCAGGGGCGTAGCTACGGGTGGGCTGGGGTGGGCCACTGCCCACCTAAATAGAGAGCTGGTCCACCCATTGAAAACATGACTAAGAACTTGAGAAAACAAAGGACAAAGACCAGAGAGCCTCTAGAGAGAGCTTGAGAGGTCTAGACTCACTGTAGTTACAGTATAATGGGTGATTTGCGGGCACTAATCACCCAGTATAATGCAAATGGAGCTTTTCATTCACCCTTTGTTTGTAAACCTGCCAGATCGTTATCATTTGGCAGGTATCAAAACAATAGCGTTTGTTTCTGTGGGGGGACTTTCACAAGGATTTTTCAAAAGTTAACTCTGGTCTGTTCTCCTGAAAGAAAATCTGTCATGATCAGCAGACACATTGGTAACTAATTTATAAATGGCTGTGATTCAATAGTGAACAGCTGAAATCTATTTGATAATGATTGTGCTAATGAAACAAAACACTGTGTTGGTGACAGGATTATTATTTCATGTTTCATGACATTAATTCAACCATTGTACAGTAAAGGTTATATAAACTGAAATATAACCGTATATGGCAATAATAGCAATAAATAGATTTCTTGCACGTGCAAATTTGCGGCCATCACGCACGCAGCATGCCCACTCTGAATAGCTCATGCCCACCCTGAATTGAGTTTCTGGCTACGCCACTGCTGGGATCAGTGGGGGACACACCCCCTGCCAGCCCCCTTCTTGTGTGTGTGGTGGCCAGTGTTGCCAACTGCCAAAATCCAAAATGCACTAGTGGCATTTCCAAAATGCACTAGAATGCGCCAGATGCTTGCCTGGAAGGTGTGTAGACTTGGGATAATTCACATGAGGAATATTTTTAACTCTTGAGACTTGAGTGTGAAAATGAAACCAAATGGACCCGCAAGGGACCAGTTGGCAACACTGGTGGTGACCAGTGTTAGGACATGTGCACTACCTAACTTAATATATTACCAACCAAAATTCAGTAACTTGTAATATAAATACATTACTTAACAAAAAATGAATACATTATACTTTTCTTTCTGCCATTACTGCACTACTTTCTATATTACTTTCTGTCAATATGTCTCACTGCAAGTGTTCATGTGAAATTATCTCGACATCTGCAGAAGTTAAATAATTACTTATTTTCTATAATTTCTCAAATTATTTACTGGCTTCCATGAATTCAAGGAATACATTTAACTCCTTTTTCAAGTTGATCTCAAATGGATTTGGCTAGATGGTGTTTGCTTTATTGTAGGTATGCCACTGGCCTACACAATATTTTATTAATAGTGATACTAAATATTTTGTAAAACATTTTTAAAGTAATATGTAATAGTAATATTAGTTCGTTTGAAAATAAACCTTTGAAGGCACAGTAGCTTTGTCATGCTTCGACTTTTGCGAGGTGAGGTGGGGGGGGTGGGGGGGGGTGGCCTGGCCAATGGCAAAGTCCAGATGGCCTGGCCAGCCCCACTCCCACCCTGGGTTGGTCAGTTGGTCATTCGTAAAGACACACTGAATACACATGTCACTGCCCATTACACTATCCAAACGCATCAATGTGCACCTGAACACAATGTAACAAACACAAAAGTACCTCTAAATCCATCTGACTTGTCCTGGACAGTGTTCTTATACTGATAGTTTTAGTAGACAATGGAAACTCAAAGAGGTTTTAGTTTAATTCGGCAAAAACCCAAATCCTTTAGTGACATTTTAGTAAAAGAAATACCGTATTGTCCCGAATATGAAAAATCATGTAAAATGAAAACATGTTATAACATAATTAAGTAAGTCAGAGTATAGGTAGATTGAATATATTTGATACAGTTCGTTTTCTAAGGCTGAACCTGGTTGCTTATTCTTCCTCACAAAAACTGAACATGTAGTAATTACACACAATGAACTCTAATTACACCTGTTATAAATGCCAGGGTACTCTTGTATTTAGTATAGTATGACATGCGAGCACGCGTGTCATACTATCATTCTTCCTCAGGTTGCTTTCTATAATTGTATTTAATTTGACGAAACAAGAGGAATGCCTCACTCGGTCTCTCCATCATTTGATGGTGATTTTATGCTGCCATTTTGGCGGCTCATATTCAAAATAAAATGACGTATACTGTAGTATGGGGCCAATGGCAGCGGGGATGGGCGTCTCCAACTATTTTGTTACAAACACGAATCCGGACTGGAGTAAAAAAAAAAATAAGGAGTCTTTTTTTCTTCTTAGGTACGTAACGGCTGCTAAAACAAAACCAATAACTGTATTTCGTAACCATGTTGGGTCGTATACGGGATGCTTGGGTTGGGTTAGGAATAGGGAAGTTTCCAGTTTAGAGGTTAGAATTCCTCAATGGATTTTAGAGAGGGGGCTTGTTCGTGAAAAGGGAGTAAGAGGCAAATAAATACAATAACTGGTTAATAGCTATTTAGAAGCAAATCTGCATTAACCCGATGTCGATACTTGTTTCCGAGTAAGATTGTTTTAATAACACGGATCATTTCTGCAGTTAACCCGTTTGTAAAGAAGTCGTAACATTTTGCCTGCAGTGTTGCATGTAGCTTGTTTGCAAATGGATCTGTATAAGGGGAGGGAGTTGTAGTGTGTGTGTGTGTGTGTGTGTGTGTGTGTGTGTGTGTGTGTGTGTGTGTGTGTGTGTGTGTGTGTGTGTGTGTGTGTAAAGGCAGGTTCGGTTAGACATTTTAATTTTGCAAGTTAAACAAAGCACATCTTGTTTAAGGAACAGCACTCCCTCTTGTTCTTGTCAAATGTGCGGATCATTGTGTTCTTTCTGTTTTAAAAACAAAAAGTCTTAAGCCGATAAGGTTAATGCTGCAAATTGCTGTCTCGTTTGACTTTGGCATTGTTTGTTAAAGGGCAACTAGGATTATTGCTGAGAGAATATGACGACTTGAATCGTCCCAGGCCCGATCGATTCCTTTTCGAACATGTACCCTCAAAGTGACGAAACAAGAAGTTGGCCTTTTAAAAACGTCGGTATGTTGTTTTTGTGTAAAGCCGATCGTACTGCGAGGAAGACACGAGCAGCAGCCGTACTGCATGGGGGTTAGTTGGTGCTGCCAGTCGTGAACGACTTGCATGTGCATCGTGCCGATCGTCCTACATTCGGTTTGCCTCACGTTTTGTGTGCGAACGAGATGGAAAAAGGTTGATCTCAATCTCTTTCCGCTGGGTGGAGAAGCTGTTCAAAAACAATGACTCCATTGGTCACACAATGCAAGAGGTAGCGAGTAGCCTTAAGTCAAGGCGAATCTTTCCACTGAAAAGAAAAGACATCTTCTTGAATTCACTTATGAGGGAAATAGGGAATGTAAAAAAAAAATATGTACGATTATTAACATAGAACCACGATTAACGATTTGCAACCGTGTGTGTGCATTCGCTGCCTGACGCCTGCTTGCTACTACTGCAGCTTTGCTGCTGCTGCTTTTATTTCTCTTCTCTGTGAGAAGGAAGGAATCCCGGGTTGTGTTTCTGACCCCGCCTCTCGTGGGCGGGGTCAAACGACTGCGTCATTACTCCGCCCACTAGTGTCCTCAACCAAGAAAATCGCATGGTTGGCTGGGGCGCTGCTGTGATTGTCTACTATTTAATACTACTTGGTTGTCAAGGAAACCACGCATCCATTACACGTGATTGTCTCATGGACCACACTCTTAACTATTTTGTAAAGGTAATACCAAAAAAGTTCTTGCAGAATAGCAACCCACTCTGCAGCAAATATAGTAAAAATAGGACAATACAGTTTTGATGCCCAACCATATTATGATTGACATTTGCAAGTGCAAATCTTTGGGTAGGCCACAAATATAATCAAAATGCCAACCAAACATACAGTGTGTATGAATGTCTCATCTCTTGAAGACCATAACAGGAGCCCGGGTACAAGGTTTCTTCGACTATGACTGCATCTATTGGTACTACAGTACCTAGCTCAAATGCCCTAGAAAATGCTCCAGGCCTCCCAAAACAAACTGGTCAGGCCTCAGTCCCTGAAAGTCTGGCAGATCCGACACCAAAATGTTGATGAAGCCCACTCCCGCAACTCAAGGGAGTTCAACAAACCACTTGCAAAACAGACACCTTTCTCCTATTTGTATATTTTTCTTTTCCATTTTACCTCCACTATGAATACCTGACTTTTCCCTATACAGAAGTTAATATTTGTATGTAATTTCTTGAAGAAATGAACACTGTTGTGTCCCCTATTGTAAATAACTAGACATGCTTTATGTCCACATCAGTCTTGTACTGAGTCTGCTTTAAATGTACTGTAAATCTCCGAGTTGTTAATACAATATTCAATCAATGTTATGTACAGTTGTAGATAACATTAAAACTGTACATAACATTCATGTACGTATGCATTTATCCTCGTGGAATTTTCCCAAGTGAGAGGTGGCGGGGCTAGGGGGACAAGGCCACAGGCAGCCCTGTATGCAGATTCAAAACCACAGCCTAATATGTACTACAGCAAACAAGCTTTATAATAAATTGCATTAGGTTCCAGATTCATGCGTTACCTTGTAATATGCTATTGGCTACATCACATTCAGTAGTCGACCACCCAGAGCCGTCCAACTCTATGTAAGCTAATCGCAACGGGACCCATACCTCAGGGCTATGGGATGTAAACTGGGTTATTTTGGAAGTTCCCAAGTTCCGCCTTTTGTGGAAGCTTAAGAATTCACGAATAACGATTGGCTGCCAGGCAGAGGAAAGGGGCCGTACCCTGAGACAGCTCTGGAAGGCAATGTATATAATCTCCACCCACAGGCACGTGTCGCCAAACAAACTCCAGGAAGTCGTTTTTTAAAAAGAGCATCCATTGCACACGGTGAAGACAGTGCAGCATGTAAAATAATAACAATGGCGAAATTGGTTTAGGGAACGCGGGAGTTTTATAATTTTAACATAGCCTAAATGTTTGTTTCCCAACTTGCTATATACCAATCACACAAAGAACTACAGCGTCCGAAGTATTGTTGCTGAAAGGACTGAAGGAAAGCTTCGGTGATAGCAACAGAAACATCTAATGATTACTGTTACTCACCCTAAATATGAACATAAGCAACAACATGCGATTTATTATTACCGTATTATTTTTTTGTATAAAATTGCCTGTCAAGCGGTGAATCAAATGATCCCTGGGGTAAGTGGGGTTGCTTGCTTGTCGCGCTTCAAGTCAAATGGGCGTAGCGGTGTGGCTGCACAGCACACCATTTCCCTGAGTGACATGTGTTAACTTCCAATCAACCCCCGAAAACCCTTCCCATTCCAGGGCGGCGACCAATAGGATTCGACAGAGGGCGGGACAAAGCGGAGGTGGCCACACCTCCCCAACATCCCCCTGCTAAACCAACGGAGATTGTTTTCCTCTCGGCGAGATTCTCCAAAGCTTGGATTCTTTACATATATGTATATTTTTTAAATCCAACAAAAAGGCCAGTATAGACAAGACGGCGTGGACACCTATGGTCCGTTTTTAGGTTTGTCCGATTAAGTTCTATATCTTAAAACTACACGAGTAGTAGTGCTGCTTATCAAAAGAATCAACACAGCCGACAACTTCAGCTGGCCGCTAAAGAAGAGAGTGGAGAGGAGGGGGTGAGTGTGAGTCGAGTCCAGTTGGATTCATTCAGTTTTAAATACCTCGCCAGTTGTTTGCAAACGTTATTCTAATCATGATCACGATGGAACCACTGTACGTGGCCACCAGAGGCGATGCTTTTATTATTTACAGTCACGCGATCGCGTTTGCAATCCACGGCGAGTGAAATATAATATTCACATGATGATGATGATCGCTGAAAACATAATACGTCCGTCCCCGTTCGCTAACGGGCTAGTAGCGTTAGCTGCTGCCTGCTTGCACGTCGCCTGTCCTGACTCGTGTTGTTTACATTAGCTTCAGATGGCTAACGGGGTTGGTTCACTCCTCGACCGTCCACTTCTGCGTGCAACGAGAAAACAAATGGCATTTTCTCAACACGCTAACACAATCGCGCATTACAGCTGACAAATAAACCTTCGGCAGTGCTGGGGTGGGGGATAACTTCTTTCTTATTGTGGAAGTATTGTAAGCTCTGGGATCCAAATACCAGGAATGTAGAAATACTCTATTATATGCTCTGTCAAAACTGGAAACGGTCCAGTAAAGTTAGAAAAAATATACTTAGTTACGCCTACACCACTGAAAATGGGCCAAGTATACGGCTGCAAGATCATATTAATAATATACAGTAATGTGGTCGAAGAAGTTCATACGTTACGTGCTACTTCGTGCACGGTAGCACGAAATGTATTAACTTATTATTCGAGCATAATATGGTCGTAGTAAGCATGGTCATACTGCAGGGGCGGAGTGGGGCTGGCCAGGCCATCTGGACTTTGCCATTGGCCAGGCCACCCCCCCCCACCCCCCCCACCTCACCTCGCAAAAGTCGAAGCATGACAAAGCTACTGTGCCTTCAAAGGTTTATTTTCAAACGAACTAATATTACTATTACATATTACTTTAAAAATGTTTTACAAAATATTTAGTATCACTATTAATAAAATATTGTGTAGGCCAGTGGCATACCTACAATAAAGCAAACACCATCTAGCCAAATCCATTTGAGATCAACTTGAAAAAGGAGTTAAATGTATTCCTTGAATTCATGGAAGCCAGTAAATAATTTGAGAAATTATAGAAAATAAGTAATTATTTAACTTCTGCAGATGTCGAGATAATTTCACATGAACACTTGCAGTGAGACATATTGACAGAAAGTAATATAGAAAGTAGTGCAGTAATGGCAGAAAGAAAAGTATAATGTATTCATTTTTTGTTAAGTAATGTATTTATATTACAAGTTACTGAATTTTGGTTGGTAATATATTAAGTTAGGTAGTGCACATGTCCTAACACTGGTCACCACCAGTGTTGCCAACTGGTCCCTTGCGGGTCCATTTGGTTTCATTTTCACACTCAAGTCTCAAGAGTTAAAAATATTCCTCATGTGAATTATCCCAAGTCTACACACCTTCCAGGCAAGCATCTGGCGCATTCTAGTGCATTTTGGAAATGCCACTAGTGCATTTTGGATTTTGGCAGTTGGCAACACTGGCCACCACACACACAAGAAGGGGGTGTGTCCCCCACTGATCCCAGCAGTGGCGTAGCCAGAAACTCAATTCAGGGTGGGCATGAGCTATTCAGAGTGGGCATGCTGCGTGCGTGATGGCCGCAAATTTGCACGTGCAAGAAATCTATTTATTGCTATTATTGCCATATACGGTTATATTTCAGTTTATATAACCTTTACTGTACAATGGTTGAATTAATGTCATGAAACATGAAATAATAATCCTGTCACCAACACAGTGTTTTGTTTCATTAGCACAATCATTATCAAATAGATTTCAGCTGTTCACTATTGAATCACAGCCATTTATAAATTAGTTACCAATGTGTCTGCTGATCATGACAGATTTTCTTTCAGGAGAACAGACCAGAGTTAACTTTTGAAAAATCCTTGTGAAAGTCCCCCCACAGAAACAAACGCTATTGTTTTGATACCTGCCAAATGATAACGATCTGGCAGGTTTACAAACAAAGGGTGAATGAAAAGCTCCATTTGCATTATACTGGGTGATTAGTGCCCGCAAATCACCCATTATACTGTAACTACAGTGAGTCTAGACCTCTCAAGCTCTCTCTAGAGGCTCTCTGGTCTTTGTCCTTTGTTTTCTCAAGTTCTTAGTCATGTTTTCAATGGGTGGACCAGCTCTCTATTTAGGTGGGCAGTGGCCCACCCCAGCCCACCCGTAGCTACGCCCCTGGATCCCAGGCCAGCTGGGAGCCTCTCGCTAACTCGCTCTCTCCAGTCCGGCGCATGCAGGTGCACTGGTGCAGGGTATCAGGTTACACTCAGTCACTCACACTGTTTAACTAAACTCTGTAGTACTAGAACACCTTTTATTTTTGGAAGGAGAAACACTAGTTTGCCTGGCCTGGGCTGGCCTGGGCCTGTCGCGCTGGCCTGCCCTGGAGGTTTCAAAAAAAAAAAAAAAAAAAAAAAAAAAAAAAAAATTTTTTTTTTTTTTTTTTTTTTTTACCCTGTCCAGGCCACTAGGTGGCGCAGGCCACCGGGAAAAGTCCCGGTGGTCCCGATGGCCACGGTACCCATAATATGGTCGTAGTAAGCATGGGTCATACTGTATTGCTGCAAATTATTGCGAACTCGTTTTTCAGTTGAAGCTGTGATCGTGTTTTACTATAAGCCCAGTTGACACCGCTAGTAGGGCTCGTCTCGTAGGCACAGATGCACACACTCCTTTTCCTTCCTCTCACACAAAACAACCAAGTTATTGACGGCAAGCTGTTTCATTGAGGAGCTTTTCTCTGCAGTCAGTTAGTCAAAATAGGGGGTTTTCGTTGCTTGTCTTGCAGAAGTGAATTCTAGAGGAAGATATTTGACAAGATCGGAGACGAGATGCGATTTTCTTTCAGGATACTGTCTGCCCACAATCGATGCGTTACATAAAAATTCGCGACCTATCAAATTGTGTGAGCTGTCGGACTCAGGAGTGTGTGTGTGTGTGTGTGTGTGTGTGTGTGTGTGTGTGTGTGTGTGTGTGTGTGTGTGTGTGTGTGTGTGTGTGTGTGTGTGTGTGTGTGTGTGTGTGTGTGTGTGTGTGTGTGTGTGTGTGTGTGATAAAATTAAATGGCGTGTGATGGTCACCATTCTGTGTAGCAGTTATCGCACACCAATACAGTTCACACAGAGTGAAGTGAATGAGTGAGTGCGCGTGCATTATCTGGGTGGTTTAGCTCGCAACTAGGCTGTCATTTGGTGGATGTTATGTGTTAAATCGTTTGGCAGCACCCACAACACTCCATTCATTCCAACCCATGGAAGTGCAGTGTATTACACTGTACTACTGTGCAGGCATGTAATAATTACAGGCATGCTTTAACCGTGCATATGGTCCTTTAAATGAAAGTCAGAAAACGTACCAGCTGCATGGTTCTTTACAGGCAAGAATAATAGTGAATGGCACCTGTTTGTTCCCTCAGTGTGGCTGTGAAGCTTATTTAATTACACAGTATTTGACCAATAAGCGACTGACACCTTTTTTAAGTTACACCTAGTATAGCTGTTAAAGTTGTGACTTATTTCATGAATAACACATAATATTAACCAATCTGTAAGATGGAATGTTTGGAATTCTTCTGGCCATCTAAAATATATAGCAAAAAATATCCTCAGTCATCCTCAGTGGTTGAAGGTGGTCAACATACTATGTATTGGGTAAATTTATACCCTGGTACTTGGAATGGACATACTACTGCTATTGCATCTGCTGAAGCAGACATTCCCCTTTACATGAACAGTACATAATTGGTTTTCCATCCGAAAGATCCTGATCTGTATCCCTGTATAATGGTCTGTATGTAATAAACAAGCATGCCAGAAAGATCTAATAATCTTATTTTCAATGCAAGTACAGACATTGACCTGTTTGTTTGACGTTAGTTTTACATTTCATTAATGTCACCTCTTATATTGGATGCAGATCTTTTCTCATTTATATTTGAGTCATACCTAATTGGATGTGGATGTTCATTGAAGTCCTATGATGCTCTCTCTCAGGTGTCACAGCTTCCATTGATTATGCGCTCATAATGAAGCGGCGACTGGAGGAACAGGAAACGGTATTTGCGTCCCAGCAACGGCGTCTCCCTGGCAGCGCAGAGGTGTTCCAGCATCGTGTCCTGGCCCCGGCCTTGCCCTCTGTCGCGCACGAACCCGCATCGGAAAACATGCAGCCCACAGCGGGTGTCCAGTACTCCGTCCCACAGGGATACCAGGTATATATATTGCCACCAATGCTACTATGACTACAGTACAATGCTGTTGTAATTCATATTAGGATATGAAAGCATCACCATGGATGTGGAGTTCTTTGTGTGGGGTCATTAATAGAGACAGATTTAAACAGATTTGTTCAAAAACAGAATCTAACTCCAGCTCACCTGGAGCCTCAAGCCCCCCCCCCCCCCCCCCCCCCCCCCCCCCCCACAACAAAGTTCTGGACCGTATTCAGGAGCAAATGTCTCTCTGCAGGAAAACGGCTGCAGCATCAAAGTAGAAGCAACGTAGAGGGGGGAAAAGGCAAAAAATATAGCTATATTGTGCAAGATTGACGAAGACATACGACATCCAATTGCAAGCAAATAATTACACACTTAAAAGTCCATCTGAACATTTTGTGTCAAACTTGGGAACACACTGCTAATACATATTAACACTACCATGCTCAACCAAGTGACCTATGAGTTGAAGCTATGGAATGTGGAGTCAATGGAATTTGATGTTTAGATTATTTTTTCTTGGTTACATACAGCAAATTGTATTAGCGAATGTGTGGTTTCTGAATGTTGTGCAGATTTGACCCATATTGTCTTGTTTCTCACAGAAGTATGTATTAGATCACTCTCAATGAACACGGTGCTTTGCTTTCCTACCTTGAAAAGGTCTCCCGCCTTCTCCTACCAACATCTTCCCAGGTTCCCTTGGTGTCCCAGAACAGTGGAGGTCACGGTCACAGTTCTGGCCCTGCCGTCCATGGATCCCATCACCACGGCCCCGCGGTCCAAGCCCACGGCCCCTCTGTGATGTCTGGACACGGCCACACTGCAGCTCCCCCTGCGCCCTCTCAAGGAACACCACAGTTCCAGAGACTGAAGGTCAAATGATTGTGTTTTTTGCCAACTGCTATATATAATATATATAATGTACTTTAACGTTAATGAATACTACTTTGGACAAACCTTCTTTCCAAAATACTCTTAGGCAGGTTTTATGACATGTCACATTAGTTCTGTCTAGAACTGGTCTACCTTGTCCATTAGTCAGTCCGGCTCAAGGCTGGTTAAATCAATTGAGGGAGAAAAATATGGATATAGTAGGATAATATATTTGTACACCTCCTCTAAATCTCTCCTCTCGAAATAAAGTTACAAAAAGCTCTAGTAAGTAAAAATAAAATAATCAAATGCATTTAAACTAAAACTTTCTTTGCCCCTCCTCTGTGTGAAGGTTGAAGATGCTCTGTCTTACCTGGACCAGGTGAAGCTACAGTTTGGTAATCATCCACAAGTCTACAATGACTTCCTGGACATCATGAAAGAGTTTAAGTCTCAGAGGTAAGACAAGAAAATCTCTTAGAGGGGCTGCAAATGTACCGGTAGTCTTACATGTTGAGGACCGTACTCGTGTTGCAAACCAACAACAAACAAATAATTGCATCCTGTAGTTCTATTACCAATCTGTTTAATCACCTGTTTAAACACCTGGTTGGTGTAGTACTACATTTGCAACAAGTTGATCAACTTCAATCCCTTTTGAAAATAATTCTGTACTTATTTGGTAGCTTCTTTTTTCCTTTGTCCCCACCATGTAATTCCTACATGCAGTGTTTATTTGAAACTCCTTGCGAACTGTGTAATCCTTTTAAATTGTCAATTTTTGACAATTTCTGCTTAAAGCCCTGTCTAGACAGCTAGTGTATCCGATGTATTTTATTTACTCATAATATTGGACAGTGAAATCATGATTATACTTCAGCATGAAGCCCTTCTGGCTCTTCTTTTAGCAACCTCTTTTTGGATGGGAATGTCCCACAAAGCAGAACAATCTTAAGAAATAACAATAATTTAACCATAATTATTTTTTACTAGTTACTATTGTTGTGGGGTGGGGATTAAACGATAAAAGGGCACTCATCTGTGTACAAGTCTTTGCCAGGCTGGGTACTGTTGGTCGTTGGTTGCAGCCAGTAGGACAGGAAATAGCGTTTTTATGACATCCGTGACACTTGTCACATGGCACACGCCCATTTCACCGCTAATTTAGTGGTGGTGTCTACAATACTAACATCTTTGTAACAACAGCGTAAGTGAAATCACTTTGGTCTCTGTGGTGTTGATAGGCCACTCAGTGTGTGATTCATAATGCTAAAGATGTGTCCACACATCCACATGAAATAAAACCACGGGGTGCCTCGGACGTGTTTTTTTCCTAATTTCTGACTTCATTATACATCTTGTTTACTGTCATATTAGCGCTTCTAAAGAGAGATCAGACTTATTAGCGCATTGTAAGAATACCAGATTTCACCACCCCCAGTCTTTTCGGTGGGAGGAGGGGGGGTGTTTACACACAGTTTACAAACAGTTTACAATTCAACAGCAGGATTAATAACTGCACTCAAGGATCCACAATGGATGGCATTGATGCCTTAACATTCAGTCATCAATAGCAGTTATAGCTCCTATAGTGTTGCACCTCGATCAATACACATTTGAAAGAGGACCAAACTGGACAAACAGATAATGGATGTTCATTGTTTCATTGCTGTCGTCTTGTCCGTCTAGCATCGACACCCCAGGTGTGATCAGCAGAGTGTCTCAGCTCTTCAAAGGCCACCCTGACCTCATCATGGGCTTCAACACCTTTCTGCCTCCGGGCTACAAGATCGAGGTGCAACACGCCGACCTGGTGAACGTGACCACGCCGGGGCAAATCCACCACATCACGCCCCACGGCATCTCCGTGTCCATCCTGCCCGTGTCTGCCCAGCAACAAGCCCAGCCGCCAGCCTCTGCAGCCCCCGCTGCTGCTGCTGCCGCCGCCGCGGCCACCACCGCCGCCACCAATGCGGCACCGACTGTTCTCACCCAGCCAACGCCTGCCAAGATAAGCAAGGTGAGGAGGAAAGTGTTGGTGGTGTATTAGTGATGCACTGAATATTTAGCTGGAAAGAATATTCAGCTGAAAATGCATTCACGGCCAAAATGGTTTAGGGTCAATTTTTCAGAAAATACTGTATATCACTGAATAGTGTATGCAATTGATGCATTCAGTGTTATGTTTTGTGGATCCATACAGTAAGTGATGATTATTTAAGTTTTGCCAAAATCAGGTAGCTTTAAAAAGGGACAATTAAAGCAATTTCTTTTTCTATTATCTACTACAGTCCAAATAAACCCCAGGGAATTATAACTGGCCATAGAAGTTCACAGGATCTACTGAATGTGAACAAGACAGCACACCGCACTGCACTTTACACACGCCATGCTTGGGCATTACTGACCCAGAGGCTCAATATGGCAGTTTGTCAGATTCAGTAGATCATTTGTGGCCAGTTATAATTTCCTGGGATTTATTAGAACTCTCGTAGATGATAAAAAATCGATTTAAAAGTTTGTGAACAAATATGTATTTAAGGCCTGTTCAAATGTACCATACTATAGCTAAAATCCCTAAAACTAAAGAAAGTGAGGAATGTAAAACTATTAACACCCACCTTTTACTTATGTACCTTGATTAAAATAAAATAAAACAAAATAAAGTGGCAGCCATAACAGCCGTGGTAGATAAATAGATACTATATAATATTAACCATATTCGGGTATTCGATTTTTCAGCCAACTGTCTCCTGTATTCGGTTTCGGCCAATAATTTCTCTTTCAGTGCATCCCTATGGATGTCATTGTGTTCCATCTCA
Source organism: Benthosema pterotum (assembly GCA_039105355.1). NCBI lineage: Eukaryota > Metazoa > Chordata > Actinopteri > Myctophiformes > Myctophidae > Benthosema > Benthosema pterotum. Next base: position 28,147,319 of record CM076969.1, read on the forward strand.
GACAAAGAATCACAAGAATTGATTGACTTTTTTATTGACATTTGCACATGAAAAACAAATGGGTGCATACAATAGTCAAAAGAAAGAAGACACAGAAGAAAGCTTGCAGGCTTAGTTATGAAAAGGTTTTCTTATTATCATCCAGTCATCATTTGTGTACAGTTTTAAACTTGTCCTTTGATACCATGGATTTTAAGACTTTTAGGAAGCCCATTACACATGACAGCTGTCTTGCCCTTACTGCTGTTAGATGTGAATGGTACAAAGTGTGTAGAGCTCCCTCTGCTGACAATGACAAAGTACTTGATACTTGGGTACCTCACTGTGCTGCAATCCTGTGAACATAAACAATTTCACATAAGATACTGTCCCCAACTCGAAGACACTTGAGGCTGAGACAGTGGGCAGGGGAGGAAAAAAAGGTAAAAGAAGATACGGCAGTAAATTAAAAATGTAATATATATTAATGGAACTGGAGACGTGCTTGTCTTATCACAAGGCTGCCAATTTGTATCCCTGAAGCAGACTGTCACACAGCCAAAAATAGTTAATTAAATGTATGAACCTGTCTAGTGGCCAACAGAGAGAACTCTGATAATATAAATCCATCCCCAGCAGTGCTCATATTGATTTAGTTCTTTTTGGCCGGTATGATCGCACCATAATGCCTGATTTATGAGATGGAGATATAGATAGATGGATAATAAAAAATCTATATTTTTATTTTGTTTTCTTCTCTGAGAAATTGTAGTTACATGAATTCTCAGTCACACTTGTCCCGGAGAAAACAAATCTCCCTTTGTTTTTCCCTTCCTCGTTGCTATCTTTTTAACATACCTCCACCACTGTCTCCTCAGCCTCTCCAGTCTCCGGCCCTGACCCCCAGCAGCCAGAGCAATCCATCCATCCCGTCGTACGCCTCCCCGCGCTCTCCGCCCCTCCAGCTCCACCCTCCGCTGAGCTCCACGCCGGCGTCGACGGGACCGCCCCTCCAGAACAACCAGCCGGTGGAGTTCAACCACGCCATCAACTACGTCAACAAGATAAAGAACCGCTTCCAGGGTCAGCCCGACATCTACAAAGCCTTCCTGGAGATTCTGCACACGTACCAGGTGTGGGCCGAGGCAGTTATGTTAATACTGTATTCTCTCTAAAAGTACTCTATTACATTTGTTTGACTCTGAAGCATTGAATTCATAGAGGTAATTTTGTCTCAAAGGAAAGTTTTGAGTCTCCTATTGGAGAGATAACCGGTCATCAATTTTTTGGCTTAGGAATCTGACAATACCAAAAGAAATGTCCACGATTCAACTCTTAACGGGGTTGTAATGAGCCCTTCTCCAAACCCCACCCTTCAGGGCGGGGTTTAGTCACTGTCCAATGCCAGACCAAATGGTTTAGCAACTGTTGCTATCCAGTTCAAGCTTTCGTTTTCTAACGGGCCTATTGAACAAAGACAGATTGGGGAGGGACTTGGTGAAGGGCTAATTCATAGAGAATAAGTTCATTTAGGTGAACTGCTCCTTTTGATGTTTTTATCGTGCCAATAAAATTGAATGTAACCATGTGCTCCTCTCTCTCCACAGAAGGAGCAACGTAACGCCAAGGAGGCAGGAGGGAACTACACTCCAGCTCTGACGGAGCAGGAGGTCTACGCCCAGGTGGCACGGCTTTTTAAGAACCAGGAAGACCTCCTGTCCGAGTTCGGACAGTTCCTTCCCGATGCTAACAGCTCCGTGGTAAGCCTCCTCTGGCCTTTATTTGTTAAGACGGTCAAAACACAGTGGACAATGGACAACAACAATGTAGGCCAAGTCAATCAGTAACATTTTAAGCCTTTATTATGTATGGAAGCATTCAGCCTCCATGGTCCTTGAAAAACCCTAGTATTGCGGATGTCCAATTTTCCATCAACTAGGGCTGTTAGTTTTCTATCCTACAAGGACCTCTACTGATGGTGTTATATTTACCAGGATCGTGTGTATTGCTGGTTTTCTATTCTACCACAGCCACTAATAAAGCTGGTTGTCTAGGCTAACAGTCTAGTCTCAAAATTTGTCCTACACAACCATGACATGACATTGTTTGTGAAGGGACAATTTTGAGTGTTCGATGTCGTTCATGTGAACGCAAACATTTGCACGGCACAAACTTTGAAGATGAAGGTGAGGATACAAATTCTGAGGAAAGAAAGGGGGAAAACTCTATGGTCAAGGGCGTGACCATAACTAACCCCCAACATTCATGTCTTTAAATCTCATGCTTGTATTCCCTGCAGCTACTGGGTAAGACCACGGCAGAGAAGGTGGAGTCGGTCCGTAACGACCACGGGGGAACGGCCAAGAAGCTGCAGCTCGGCAAACAGCGGCCCAGTCAAAATGGCTGTCCAGTCAGACGCCACCCACCCGCTGGGCCCACTCCGCCCGTCAAGGTACAATTTCCCTTTTTACTGTGGGATTCTGAGGTGTTCCAAAGGCCAGTGTGAAGACACGGAGCCTGAACCACCTCTGTTTTACTCTTGGTTCTACTCTGCTAAGTCTACTCAGCCACTTGTATCTGCAATCTTTTTTTTTTTTTTTTTTTTTTTTTTCGGTCATGACCCGCACTTCATGATCAGTAGGAACAAAAAATTGCTTGGTGTATATGTTAAAAAAGAATTATAAAATCTTGTCTCATCCCTTTCCCGTGCTGCAGAAGAAGCCTAAGTTACTCAACATGAAAGATTCCTCGGTGGCAGAGAGCAGCAAACATGGACTCGGAACAGAAACCCTCTTCTTTGAGAAGGTGATTTTTAAAAATATAGAACATTTGTACTGTACTGTTGGTTCACATAAATTCATCACAAAGGTTTTATTTTGCACACTATAAAACCCTGAAAGAACTCTGGTGTTTCAGTGTACCTAGTGATCTGGTATAGGTCTCCCAGATCCTGTTTTCTAAATTAAGCAATAATAATAATAATATACAGTATATAAATATGACTGCTGTTGAGCATAGTACTTTTGTGTTGCAGGTGCGTAAAGCATTACGGAGTGCTGAGGCCTATGACAACTTCCTGCGGTGTTTGATGATCTTCAACCAGGAAGTGATCTCCAGAGCTGAACTGGTGCAGCTGATGCTGCCCTTCCTGGGGTGAGTACTGAGTTATATACTCAATTTACATATTACTCTTAATGTCGTCAACAATGAAGTATGAACTAAAACACTAACAAAAAAATAAATAAAAACAGTGATTCACTCCCTGTGTATCCCTTAACACGTAGAAAATTCCCGGAGCTGTTCAACTGGTTTAAGAACTTCGTCGGTTATCGAGAGATGTCGTCGTCCTCCTCCCCCCACATCGAGCCATACCCCAAGGAGCGGGCGACCGAGGGCATCGCCATGGAGATCGACTACGCGTCCTGTAAGAGGCTAGGCTCCAGCTACAGAGCTCTGCCCAAGAGCTATCAGCAGCCCAAATGTACCGGCAGAACACCTCTGTGCAAGGAGGTGAGACCAGCAGATCACATCACCAGCAAACAAACATTTTGATAGTGTGCCATATACAGTACACTTCCAAGAGCATTTCAAGAGTTAAAATGCCAAAACATGAAATGTCCTGCAATAGTGCCACCCAGAGGCTGGTTTGAAGATAGCCAGATTGAGTGGATATGTAATCCCCCGCCTTCAGCCATTCCAGCCTTGCAGGGATACACAGATAATCTTTGAAAAGAGGTTCATGGTTCAAGTTTATTTAAAGTCCCCAGGGCTTATAGTTCCCCCTCCTGGGTACGGATTTCCATCTTGAGCAGTAGTGGGCAATTTTTTCCCAGGGGGCTAAATGACAGAAAAGTTGTAGTTGCGATTTGGGATTTGGGCTAATTCAGATGATGAATATTTTAACTCTTGAGAGTGTAAACATGAAACCAAATGGACCCGCAAGCGTCCTATTTACAATGGTAAAGAGGTTCACAGTACTCTTTCATAGGCCGCTCAGAGTCAGGATTTCATAAGGTAATTTATGAAATCCTGATTAAAAACAAAAAGATAATAGATCTTGATTTAAGCCCTGAGTCCCCAAAGGGCAAATTGGTTGCAGCATCAGTCATCACTGCAGACAACACAAGAAAACACAAACAAGTTGTCAAACCTCTCCTTTTGTCTTCATGTTCCTAATGTATTCCAGGTTCTCAACGACACCTGGGTCTCCTTTCCCTCCTGGTCTGAGGACTCTACCTTCGTCAGCTCCAAGAAGACCCAGTATGAGGAGCATATCTACAGGTGTGAGGACGAGCGCTTCGAGGTGAGACACCGCTCCTGCTTTTATAAAATTGACTGGTCTCTTATTTTCTACGAAGCTGAGAGTGAGGCTATGAGGTTGATGAAGCAGGATTTGGAGCTAGTCGAGTAACCTCAGGTTTAACTCTAGGTTTTAAGACAGCTTTTGACTCCTTCCCAGGGTACATCGGTGTGGTAACTTCTGACTGGCAGGCCAAATCTGATTTCCTGTCCAGACTGGAGTCAGTGCACATGATCTAACATCTATAACGCTTCAGGCAAAATGACATAGTGACCTAAGTTGGTATTGCAGTTTTGGCACCATCACATGAACACAAAACGTACGCGAGTCGGCTCATGCTAGGCTTGCTCGAAAGCCCATGATGCGCTCGTATGCCCAGGCACGCACAATGCGTGTTCAGGTCTTAAATATAACGTGTTCTGTCGGCACATTTAGCGATCCCAGAATGCAATGCTGCTTAACCAGAAGTCTGCCTCATGCACTGGATGTCCAATCTATTTCTTATTATATCTATAGCTAGTACATGCAACAGCTCAGAAAGCACATTGAAAATCAACTATTTCAATGTGCCTTTCTACCTACTGTATATCAGATAATATCACCCTACCACAAAGACTGACCAAAGCACTGCAGCCTTTTATCTTGTATGTAGTTAGCATTTGGGATTGAGGTTTTTTTTACATTCATTTCTTAGTCTTAAGTCCATTCTACAGTGCCAGGGTCGCAGCTCATTATGCTCATTTAATTTCTCACTGAATACATGCACAACACAGAGAGCAGTTGCCTGGTGGAGATTGTTTGTGTCAACGAAGCCACCTAATGCAAACTATATCCTTGAACTTGATTCGTAGTGCAGGCCTTGCCCCACTGCCCCCAGGCCACACACTACATCTTAACATCGTAACATCAATAACAAATTGCGTGTTTTAACTCCCTTGCAGTTGGATGTGGTTCTGGAGACCAACCTGGCCACGATCCGTGTCCTGGAGACCATCCAGAGGAAGCTGTCTCGTATGTCTGCAGAAGAACAGGCCAAGTTCAGGCTGGACAACAACATGGGGGGTTCGTCTGAGGTCATCCACCGCAAAGCCATCCAGAGGATATACGGAGACAAAGCCTCTGACATCCTAGACGGACTGAAGAAGAATCCAGCCGTGTCTGTCCCCATTGTGCTGAAAAGGTAAAGAAGTGACGCACAAGACATGTGAATGTTCATCTGTGTTAAGAGTAGAGTTTAAATCCTTCTCAACCTTCTTCTTCCTGTCAGGTTAAAGACAAAGGACGAGGAGTGGCGAGAAGCACAGCGCGGCTTCAACAAGATCTGGAGAGAGCAGAACGAGAAATATTACCTCAAGTCTCTGGACCACCAAGGCATCAACTTCAAACAGAATGACACCAAAGTGCTTCGCTCCAAGACGCTGCTCAATGAAATCGAGAGCATCTATGATGAAGTGAGTGTTTTGTGTGTTTAGCACAGCAGCCAAGCTTCTCCCCTAATAATAAAGAGATTAAAGGTAATAGAGGCAACTTTAGTGTGTACAAACACTGTTTGTAAATACATTTGTTTTAAAAACAGAATCTAACTCCACCTCACCTCCACTCTATTGGCTCATTATGAATCTGCTCGAGACTGCTGTGCTGTGATTGGCTAAAACGCTGCCTCAGCCACACAACACCCTCCTCCTCACAAATTAGCACTGCCTTTCCTGAGCCCAACAAATGTTTTGGTGACAACAACAAAGTCCCGGATCGTCTGCAAGATGAAGCAAGTGTCTGTCTGCAGAGAAACGGCTGCAGCATCAAAGTAGAAGCAACGTAGAGAGGAAAAAGGCCATATATAGCTACAGTGTATAATGTGTATATATATATATATATATTTTTTTTTTTTTTCCCCTAAAAGTTGCCTCTATTACCTCTTAAAATGCTACATAAATCAATGTGCCGATTGTGATCAATTGAATGCACCTTCTCCCCATCAGCGCCAGGAGCAGGCGTCGGAGGAGAACCCCTCGGGCCCCGTGCCGCCCGCGCCCAGCGGACCCCACCTGACGCAGACCTACGAGGACCCCCAGATTCTGGAGGACGCGGCATCGCTCATCATCCACCACGTCAAGCGGCAGACGGGCATCCAGAAAGACGACAAGTACAAGATCAAACAGATCATGCACCACTTCATCCCGGACATGCTGTTCGCCCAGCGGGGGGAGCTGTCCGACGTGGAGGAGGATGGAGCGGACGAAGACAACGACGAGGACGAGGAGGAGGCCAACCTGGAAGGCGGGGGCGGTGGCACGCCGTCGTCCAAGAAGCCCCATAACGGTGTAGCCAGTGGAGGTGGGTAATGGAGATGCTAGAATGCCGTATTTGTCTTCCGTCCAGTCAAATCTCATCATTCAACGCCTATTCTGCCACTTTCCGATGCAACTGTAATTCTAAATTCATATCCAACTGCTGATTTTCCTTCACGGACTCGTGTCGGTATAATAACAATCTGTACTTTTCCATCTGTACCTTATCATCAGTACTTATTTTTTGCATCTTGAATTATGGCTGACCCTAAAACATGGATTATTCGATGTTCAATCACGGGGCATGGGCGATCTCGAAATAAAAGATTGATTATTTGCTATAAAAAGAGGGCCGCTTTTGGTCCGCGGCCCATATGTTGCTCCGCAGAGCCTCGCAAGCATCAACGTCTCCTCCGATGTACAAAGAAGCTAACACAACAACAACCATAGATCAACCATGCACGGTGCTGACACATTTTAGTCTGCGATCGGTTATCACAGATAACAACCCATGGACTGCGACCACCATGGCATCCAACATTTAAAATGTACCCGCGGTGCGGCGGTCAAAACCACCAACAGAACAGTCCATCTTGTCTCCCCACCAGCACAACGGACAATAGGGCTTTAACCAACTAGTCGACGAGTTCACTAGTCAACTTCTTTGTTACTAGTTGACTAGTCGATAAGATATTAATAAAAACAGGGGTATTATTTTTATTATTAACATTGTTTTAGTCTTACAATATAAATTTTAGCTAGATTATAGTCACCAATGTAGTTTTCTTTTTACAATAACAAACATAATTACGGTATTATTATAAACATTATCCAAACAGCCCATAGAGCTGCAATCAGCAGCAGCTGTGTTCTATCGTAACCATAGCAGCGCACATCACTACAGGTGACAAAGGCAAACCATCGCCCATCCCCACTTTTTTCCCTTTTTTAATATAATGATACTTGATTAGTACTTGGTACGTAAACGAGTAGTCTATTAGTAAACTAGGCAACTAGTTGGTAAAAATCACTAGAAGTGAAAGCCCTAATGGACAATGGCTTTTGTTACTTTTCCCTGGCCTTTTTGGCTATGCTTTGACTCTGAATCAAATCTACAATTGATCTGTTTAGTGCGCAGCAGTGCGCTGTGATATTGTGAGCGGATCTACAAGCTCAACACAGTTCTAGAACAGTAGGTGTGCAAGCACAGCTGTGCTGCAGCCTAATAATCAGGAGAGACAGAGGACGAGCAGCTGACAGGATCATGCAGAGCCGCTGCCACAGCTAAAGCATGTCTAATTAGGTGAAATTCACATTGAAAATTTAAAGTTAAGTACTAAGTAGCCTACAGGTTTCTCTCCATTTTGCTGTTTGTGTCTGCATTGGTCTCCGTCTTGCGAGACAGACGAGGCTCTGATGCTGCGGATGGTGTTTCAGTTCCTGAATCCACCTAATAAACTCAACGTTCGCCCTGACTGGATTTTAACATCTTCTTCCAATCTTAGGCGGAGGCCGCAGTCCGTCCAAGGCGTCCAAGCTGCTGTTCGGCAACAACACCACGGCGCAGAAGCTCCGCGGCTGCGAGGACGCCTACAACCTGTTCTACGTCAACAACAACTGGTACATCTTCCTGCGCCTCCACCAGACGCTGTGCGCGCGCCTCTTGCGGCTGTACACGCAGGCAGAGCGGCAGATGGAGGAGGAGGCGCGGGAGCGCGCTTGGGAGAAGGAGGTGCTGGGTCTGAAGAGGGAGAAGAACGACAGCCCAGCCGTCCAGCTGAGGCTCAAAGAACCCAGTGAGTTTATCACGATACATCGTCCTGTCCGCTTCTGTTTCTGTTTTTACACAATACATTTATGTGTGCCTGGTTATTAAAATGCACAGGCAAGGTCAGATATGACAAATAACTGAAGAGTTGACGCATCATCAAGTAATTAGCTCTTCACTAAGCCCCTCCCCAATCCGGCCTTGTCCAATAGGCACGTTGGTAGAGGAAAGCTTGACCAGGGAAGTTTGACCTGGATAGCAACAGTTGCTAAAGTATATGGATTGGCATTGGACAGTGAACAAACCCCACCCCAAAGGGTGGGGCTTAGAGAAGAGCTCATTGGCAGCTACTGTACGATTTCTGCAGAATTGTTCTCCGACCTCTGAGCCATGGGATGTTTTTTTGGTACCGGCTATCTGATTGGCTATCTTGTCTCAAGGCAACCCTTCCATCTCCAAAGTCCCCGTGCCTGTTTATTAGGCAGCCTGCAGATGCCCCTCCAAAAATAGCACCATTCATTATTTTTATATTTAATGAATTATATACGTAATCTACTGGCTTCACCGCAACGCGCTGTAAGCTTGTAGATCAGGAAACAATAAAATAAGTTATATATCGAATAATTGCGACTAGATGCGTATGTAATAAGAGTGTGAACTATCAAACAACTGCGAGCTGTCCAGCTGTCTGTCGGCTCTGTGTTCGCCCTGCCTTGACGCTGGTTTTCTCCGTCTAGTGGACATCGAGGTTGAGGACTACTACTCAGCCTTCCTGGAGATGGTCCGTAACCTGCTGGACGGGAACATGGAGACGTCGCAGTACGAAGACTCTCTCAGGGAAATGTTCACCATCCACGCCTACATCGCCTTCACCATGGACAAACTGATCCAGAGCATCGTCAGGCAGGTGAGGATCCAGCTTGAAAGTACGGTACTTTGTTTGTTTTACATTGTATTTCTTTTCTTTTTTTAAGGATGTGGCCATTGGTAATGGCCATCTGAGACAGGGTTTGTTTTTATGTATGTCTGTCATGTCCAATGTAGACCAATCACAACTCATGCCACTACGTACATACGTACATGAGGTCATGACTTGCGAAAAAGAAGTATGAATGAATGCAGTAAAAGTGTAAAATGAAGTAAATGTGAAGTTGGGTCTCATTTTAAAGTGTATGCATGTTAAAAGTAATCTATTTATGTGATGTTCTTATTGTCATATTTGGGTGCATTAGGGGAAGTTATTGAATAGTTTCTAAAGCGTACAATTTACATTATTTTGTCACATGAGGCGTGATTTAGCGGCACTAAAGCGCCAGTGTGGCTTCACTGTTGGTCTCCCCATTGTGCAGATTCATTCATTCAGAGAATACTTTTCCCCAAGTAATACTTCTCCCCTCCTTTCTTCACCTCTCCCACCCTCTCCAGCTGCAGCACATAGTGAGTGACGAGGTGTGCGTCCAGGTGACAGACCTCTACCTATCAGAGAGCAGCGGCGGGGCCACAGGCGGGCCTCTGTCCACACAGCCCTCCAGGAGCCCAGCAGAGAGCCTCTACCAGAGGAGGGCAGAGCAGGTCATGTCTGATGAAAACTGCTTCAAGGTAGGACAAGTCAAATGTAACCCGCATAAATCAGTATTGCCATGTGTGCGATTATTACGAGTGGGTGCAAGTTTAGCGATCAGTGTGTGGTCGGTCTGCGATTAGTTGTCCCTTGAGGTACTCCGATTGGCTGGTTTAAATGATTACGTAATGGTGATGTAAGTAAGGGACCTTTACAGCTAATGTCCAGAGTATTAGCTTGCTCCACTCACGCATAAGTACTGTATGCCATGTCTTGTATGATGATGTAAAACTTTCTTTTACTACGTCACCACTACATCATCGGGGCAACCAAACTTTGCAATTGCAAAATAACTTGCAATATCACAGAATAAGCGTGTGAATTAACTAAACTTCCTGGTTGCTGATTTAGGATCCAGTTTAGCTTTTCAAAAATAATTCTGTAAATCTGACATGACATAGGCAATACAAACACGGGTCTGGTGACTCTGGTCTTTAGATTCCAGTTCCAGATTTTGTGTGAGTTCCAAGAAGTAGCACGCTTCCATGCAGCATTATGTTATGCGCTTTCATCTTGTAAGCGTCTCAAACACTGTTGATTTTTAATATACATACTGGGAGTAAAATGAAATTCCACATTTACATGTGATGGAGTATATATTTGTGTCCTGTGTACAATAGTTTTCATTCAATCTGGATCATTTTAAGCTTCTGGTACAATAAGTATCTGGCAATAGCAGATAATTCTTTAAAAAACTTTCAGAGGAGACATTTTATATCATGACATCAACCTTCCGTTCCAAATAGTTGTCTGTCTTTCTCCTTGGCTCCTTGTAGTTGATGTTTCTGAAGAACAGAAGTCAGGTCCAGGTGACCGTGGAGCTGTTGGACACCGAGGAGGAGAACTCAGTGGAGCCCATGGAGTCTGAGGTGAGAGGTCAAACCTACAGGAAGAGACTTCTGACCGAAGTCCAGTCCAGTTCAGTGATGGAACCAACCGCTAGATTCATAACACCTCACAGCTTATGCCTATAAAAGGTTACAGTCCTTCTACTTAAGAGAACCATTACTATGCTAAATATTTCCCCAAACACGGAAGGTTTGATGCACTGTGCATGGATTATATTTATACCGGTAATTTATTACTTCTGGGTTCTTACTACTTATTCTTAGACAGACAACGATTCAAATATGTAAAAGACCCAGCAAGCACAGTCGGGACCTGGACAAATTAGTGACGTCTTGATTTGGGCCAGATCAAGTCAAACCTAGTCAGATCTGGCCCAGAATGTCACCTGATTTCAACCAACAACCGATCCCTGTCCACTATGACAGCGTCCTGGATGAGTCAGAGAGAGTCCTAATGAGACTGAATCAACTTCAAGCATAACTAATTAGATCTGGCCCAGAATAAGCTTTATTATTTCAATTGGTGAAGACGTCCTTGAAATGACGTAAAGATCATCCCCATATGGGCTGTGATCTGGCTTAGTTCTGAATGTCACTGGAGAACGTCATCATGACGCCATTTGGCTTGTTGGGGAGAGAGATGGTGACACGATATAGGAATGATGTTTTTATGGATAGAATCATTGGGTCACCCTACAGTTGGAGAGTGGATAACTGGTGTGTGTGTGCGTGTGCGTGTGCGTGCGCTTGCAGCAGTTATGTTTGGGTCAATTCTGAAATCAGTCAAACAAGTCTGTTTTGGATAGAATAGTGACATAAGTACATCTAGTTCTTTCTTAAGACATGTGCCAGATTAGGGTATGGGGCATTTTACATAAGAACTCAACTTTTGCCATGTACTGTATCATCTACTGTACATGAGGGTTGTGGTAAACATGGTAGATTATTAACAGAATGACTGTTTTGTGTTTATTTTTTCAGCGTTGGTCTGATTATGTGGACCGCTACCTGAATTCTGATTCTACGTCTCAAGAGGTCAGGGACCACCTGGCTCAAAAACCTGTCTTTCTACCCAGGTAAGATGTTATTCTCATCACCTTGGAGCCTTAAAGGAGTGCTTTGCCGGTGCGGAATGCTTTTAAATGCTGTACAACTGCATCGAAATATGTGAAAAAATATACATGTAACAAAAAAGCCACACGGTGGCGCCAGAGAAAGTATATTCTGTTCGTGCCTAGCTGCTCTACTCTGTCTCCTTTAGTGTTCAGTGCTCTGGGAAACGTTTACCACCTACGTCACTTTTATGACGTAGGTGGTAAACAGTCTGGAACCCCCTCCTCTGGTGTTCCACTACAGTATGCGCTGAGACACGGACACAGAGGCACGGATGCACCATAGTATAACCATACAGACGAGGTTTAATTTCGGTGAAGATCCCTTTAACACACAGTGTGCTGCTTATGTGGATGATATTCTCCTTGCCGAGTACAAACTTTAATCACTTACGCTCTTTAATCCATTTTTTGATAACCGATAGCCATTTTGTTGAATTTCATTTGGGACAAAATGGGTGCGGCCATTTAGATTTTTCTTTTTTTCTTTTTACACCCACACTCATTATATGCTATGCATTTGAATGGCATTATCTCAGATTCTACCCCTCAATATATGCTTTTCCAGCAGACTAGTTGTTTTCACTGGCAGAGAGCAGTTATTGTGAACCATATGGAAAATATATACAGTATATACTGTATGTCATATATTTATCTCTTGAAAGTAGCACCTTTCATACAAGCCACTTTACAAAAAAGAAAATACTATGGATCTTACATCTATTTCGAATGTCGCATATAATTCTATAATCGTGTGTGTGTGCGTGTGTGTGTGTGTGTGTGTGTGTGTGTGTGTGTGTGTGTGTTTTCCTCTTAACTGTTCTCTTATATAAGGATTGTATAAAGGTGGCATTTTCAAGAGTTCACATGTATGACATCTATTTAAAATTTTCCATATGGGGAGACTCACAACCTGGATGTTTTTGCTCAGAGGGCTAGAGAGCAGAATGATCAAGACACAACTCAGAATTACAAAATCAATGCATCTGGATTAGGAGATCTGGCATCTCAAAATAAGGGTTTCAACAGAGAAACCTGTGGCATAGAACAACAGAGGTAGAATACAAACAGAATTGATGGTCAGCTGCTAGTTGACATCCCTCCTTCTAAAATGTCTGGTGAACAACCTCCGCCTCCTCGTATCTGTCTGCAGGAACCTGCGTCGGATCAGGAAACACCAGAAAGGCAGAGAGCAGCTGGACAAGGAGAGCGCAGACGGAGGGAAGAAAGGCCTGGACAAGGAGAAGATGGAGTGCATGTTTAAGCTCAACTCCTACAAGATGGTGTATGTCTTCAAGTCTGAGGACTACATGTACCGACGCACCGCCCTGCTCAGAGCACAACAGGTACAGACTGACCCCCACCTCCCTGGCCCTTTTCTTTTTTTTATATATATATATTTTTTTATCCCACGATTTTGTAACCCATTTTTTCACCCAGTGCCCAATTCCTAATGTGATCCTGGGCTCTACACACCCTCCACCAACCTGGGGAGGCAGTGGACTGGCCTCATGCTTCCTTCAATGGATGAGGAGTCCAAGCTGCCTTCTTTTCACCCGACAGGGGGGAGTTTCCCTGGTTGGACGTAGCGCGTGGATTCCGTGGAAGGAACACGTTATTCCAACCAGCTCCTGTCCCCTCCATCAGGCGCCCCGGCTGGCCAGGAGGAGGCAGTTTAGAGTCCAAAAAGAGTCTAAAAAAGATAACAGCGCTCCCTGCTGTTTAAAGGCAGGCTTCAATAGAATTTATATAACAGTATGTTGCCTGTATGGCCTGCCCTCAGCCACATTGGAGATTTTAGGAGGGTGCCAGGTGGGCACTTGCCCCCCCAGCCTCCCTGGTGGTGCAAAAAAATAAATAAAAAATAAAAAAGATAAGCTATATTTAAAAAAATGCAAGTTGTAACTTCATACTCATTTATACAAATTTCAGGTCCATTTGGTATCATTTTACTCTCAAGAGTTAAATGATATTTAAATCTGAATTGCTTAATTCTCAAGGATCTAGACCAGGGGTCGGCAACCCAAAATGTTAAAAGAGCCATTTTGGACCAAAAAATAAATTCAAAATCACTCTGGAGCCGCACATTAAATGTATGCCGTATAGTGCTTATATAATAACGATAACCGGGCTGCAAGTGGATTAATGTACAAATACAGAAAAAATAACTTCCATTAACAGTATTATGCCATGTTGCAGTGCCAAAATTAGCAAACCAGTAAAGAAATTAGATACTGTTATATTTTATTACTTCCTTACTACCAACAAAGACAGTAGTAATTTATTTAAAGTGCAACACACACACACACACACACACACACACACACACACACACACACACACACACACACACACTCTCTGATCGCAAACAGGCCTACGAGTCCCAACAGTGCATGCAAACGAATACAGTATAACGCACCCTGAAGGATGCAACAAACAAAAAACAGCAGTCCAATAGCTTTTAAAAAGCAAAATAAAATGAAAAACGTCTCAGATAAAACTAAAATAGTCCCGTTTGATTTTCAGTATGAAATTCTCTTTTCTGTTCCATTTTCGGCCTCAACTCACAGAAACAACGCAGAACTTGAACATAGCAGCCTAATAGCTTTTAAAAAAGCAAAATGAAACGAAAAACGTCTCAGATAAAACAAAAATAGTCCCATTTGATTTTCAGCGTGAAATCCTCTTCTCTGGACCATGTTTGGCCTCAACTCAGACACCACCACAGTACAGCAATCCTGCTCTGACTGACCTGAGCAATAAAGCACAATATATATGCGCGATAAGCATCATCCCAAGTACTGACAGATAAATACTATATTATTAAATCAGCGGCGATGTGTTCACTGTGTTCTTACCCATTTAATGTGACTTCTGTGTGTGGACGTCACTGGAGAGCTTCTCAACGTTAGGCAGGTAGGACGTGACTTTTATCTTCACACACGACTGTAGGCTCTCATCTGTGAGGCGTGTGCGGTATTTTGATTTGATGTAGTTCATGTTTGAGAATATCTGCTCACAAATGTATGTAGATCCAAAGATGGATAATACTCCGAATGCAAGGGTCTTCATATTAACATAGTTGTCTGGAATCGCATGCCATGTTTTCCACACAAGTGTGTCGGGCCTTGGGAGTTTCTCCATCTCGGTCCATTTGTGCTCTTTTGCGAGAGATGCTTTCTGACGACTGACGTCTTCTAGCTCGACTGCCAGGCTTTTGAATTTGGACACCCACAAGTCTTTGTCGGCGATATCGGCCAGTTCCATTTCCAGGTGGGCTTTGTTTACTCCTGGAAATGCGCTTGTGTTTAACACGGACGGGTCGTTCTCCAGGGGTGAGACGGGGAAGGAGAGTGTTGGTTTTTCTTTTCTGAACTCACTAAATCTCGTCCCAAATGCAGTTTGCATATCGACTATTGCACGTTGTAAATACTCACTACTGATTGTGTGATTGGGGTGGGCTGCTTTGAACTCTCGTCCCTGGAGAGTTGTGTTGAGCTTGTTCAGATGCGCAGTCATATCCACCATGAAGTGCAACTTTTCCAGCCACACTGGGTCTTCTAGCTGTCCACGAACTGTTAAATCCTCGGTTTTCGTCGGCTATCTTTCTTTTTGTACCCGCAGAAGCCATAGCGCAGCAGCCCCACACACCCACCGGTTTGTTTATAATAGCCTACACCTGGCTTCCGCGCCACGTGTGTCGCATGCTATGACGCAAATTTTAGTTGACATGCGTTGAAACAATATTTATTATACACATTTTTTACAAAATTGGAAAACATTAAAAATGTTTCTGTCACGTTCAGACTCATACAGAAATTATAATAGAAAAAAAAAAATATGAACAAATAAACATTATACATTTTCAATTTTTTTCTGTAAAGCCTCAGGGAGCCACTAGAGGAGTGCCAAAGAGCCGCATGCGGCCCTCGAGCCGCGGGTTGCCGACCCCCGATCTAGACAATTAGAAAATGTAGAAGAATTGTTTATTTTGATCAATGTTTTGCCAGTTCTCTCTTAAATTATGGACCAAAACTTGAAAAGCCATGATTTTGGGTCTGAGAGACTAAACTAATAATCAAATGGTGGTCCGTTGCTAAAATGCAGAATAAATACTGGGCCCTCATATGAAAAAGGTTGAAAGCCAATGCTAACAACAATGTATACACGTTAGATTTCTTTTTCTTTTTTTTTTAGATTATCACGTTCTGATGATTACATTTACAGCCGAAAAAGAAAAAAAAAGTTAAAAGCTTTTTGTCTCTCTCTCTCTCCCTCCCCCTCTCATCCAGTCCCATGAGAGAGTAAGCACGCGGCTGCACCGTCGTTTCCAGAACTGGGTGGACGCCTGGGCCAAGGATCACGTGAACCACAGCATGGCCGCCGACACGTCCAAGTGGCTGATGGGTGAAGGGCGCGAGGGCCTGGTGCCCTGCGTCACCACACGCCACCCGGAGATCCTCAATTTTGTGAACATCAACAAGTACCGTGTCAAGTACGGCCCCCCGGCAAGTAAAACTCCGTAGTACACAGCTCACTGCAAAACAAAAGCCGCAAGTAGTGTGTGTGAGGGGGAGGCAACTGAACCTTTTTTTTTAAATAATTTTGGGCCTGGAGGCGAGCAAGTGAACCCAGAATCTACAAAGCAACACATCACCAGGAAAGCCCCCAGCGAGGAGAAATGTAGACACACGAGGGTGGAATAGTCGTCTTTTGAGGGGGATCTGTGGAGGACCGGTGGGTGGAAATAAACTAAAAACACACACTTGGGAATTGTCCCATGTGGGCAGGCAAGGTTCTCAAGATTCTATTTTTTTCTCATGACCAACACGGAAGCACAAACATTAAGCTAGCTACCGTGTATGTTTATTCACTTTGTCTGTTATTCTCCATGGTGGCAGGACGTCTTGTTGTTTTTTTAATACCAGCAGCATCTGGTTGAGTCTTGTTCTTTCAACTGGGCCATTCGGTGCCAAAACCCTCGGAGCCGTCACAATACCAGTTACTTAAAAGCTCTTCCCCAGCACACACAACAAGCCCAGCTTCACGCTACACTATGAAATGTCTTTATAGGAAACTGTGGCTCAGTTTTGAGGCCGCTTGTAGAAGTAATTTTTATGTGTTTTTATCTTTTACGTTACAATCGCAAAGCCATGAATGTTCCAGAACAGGGTTTTCTCACCCTAAAGCCACATTAGTGCTGGTTTTCTATCCTATCAGGACCCATGGTACTGCTGGTTTTAAACTTACCGGGGCCTCTAGTACTGCTAGTTTTCTATCATTTTTTAATCAGGACCCGACGCACAAACATTGCAACGACACAGCAACTCGCCCGCTTTAGCTCACATGGTGGCGCGCCTCCATCACAATCTAAAACTAAAAGGAGGAAAGTCCCTCCCTTTGTGGCGTAGAAAGCTGCGTTGTAGCTGGCACCAGAAAAAAGCAATTATTTTCCATTTGGTATTTAGTATTAAGAAGCCAGCAGTTGCAGGGGATCTGCAAGGAACAGGTGTGTAAGAATGACATTTAGGTATTCGTCATGCTTGTTGCAAGATGAGACACGTGTCATGGATGTTTTTTTTAACAGAATTGTGTTCAATACGCCCCATTAAAATACACCGACTATTCAGAACAAATTTCATGCAAGGACCCAGGGTTCATTTTCCAGGGTTTCTTCTAGTATATATGGTTATTGTGTTGTACTACACAAGTGATAATAGAATCTATTTTGACGGACAAGTGCACTTAACCTGAAGGGAAGTTGTACCTTATTTCATAGTTCATTGTTTTTCAGAGCGCTGGTGGGGAGGTCGAACAAGGCTGGTCAGAGGTTTTTAGTTGTTTTTTCTTCTGAAGGCGGTGCTGTGTTGAGAGACAAAAAACTCAACTTGCATTACGATCTTTAACCAGAATATTCTTATCTGGAACAAAACTTAGAAAACGGCAGCATTACGATGACAGAAACACGCCTGAGTGCCAAACAGTGTTGTGGGACTGGGTATGGAATAGCACCGGGGAAACGAAAGCACTGTTGCATTTTTATGTCTAAATATATATAAATATATTGTTTTCTGAGGCTGCCTCTCCCTTCTCAAGACGGCTGTTTTCCACTCGGACTGTAAAATTGTACAGCTCTTATGAATTATGTCATGGCATTCTATAGTATGATTTCTATTTTGTTTTGTGTGTGTATATATTATATATAGGTCTATAAACACACGCACAAGGATTCTGGCTGCCCTGGTGTCTAACCTGCTTTAAAAAAAAAAAAGGTTGCTGTCAAGTAACGCCTTGTGACTGTCGATACACCAGCTTGTACATACAAAATCCCGTTTGGATGTACTGTACACAGTCACACGCAATCGCTTCACGGATTGTCACTCACGCACACGTGCGCGCGTCCACACACACTGTACATAATGTGTACATAGGGTCAGACTTTATGACAGTTAACGTGTTGTGATAGTTCTAGACTTTGTTGAACTTTAGTCATGAACTCAAAATGAAGTTTTTAGAAACGACAATGTATGTATATGGAAAACAACAAAAGATGACGCAAGATTTGCTACCGTTTTTACCAAAGGGAGTTGAACATTATTAAGGAATTTAAATGACGCATAACTGTTACGCCCCCCACCCACTGTGTGCGTGTGTGTTCCTTTTAAATTTCTCTACTAAAAGAGAACATGTAAATGTTTTTTTTTCTCTCTGTCCATTTTCTTTATGAAATGTAGAAATGAATCCAGGTTGCGTTACATTTTTATATGAGAATCAAACCGATGATTTGTTTTTATGTGACATGTGGCCAACTGTTGGAATCACTGTCTCCAGCTCATTTCTCCCTGTTTCATGGACAACACTTGTCTGTCTTTCTTTTGCTCTGTCTCTGTCTACCTCTGTCACTCCTTTTTGCCTTTCACCACCATCACCATCACCTCTCTTCTTACTTGTATAGAGTCCTACTGGAAATTGGATCACCATATTTTTGATAATGGACAACAGTCACATGAGCATGTGTTTAGCCCCTCCTTTTATTTAGACTTTATTTAAAGTGATAATAAAAAGACATTTGTAGCCTATGTGCTTGTTTTGTTTTTGTTTTTGACATGCAGTTAGGCTGAAACAGGCTCATTCGTTCTAACAAGAACATTATATATTGATATATTTATAACTAGTTAATGAAGTATACAATAATTATGCCGATCTCGTCTTGGGATGAAAATATGCAAAACAGTTGCAGAAATTACTCCCAGTTAGCAAGAGGTACTGTAGTTGCAGTTTTGTTTTAGACATTCGCTACACCACACTCACCACTAGATGGAGTCCACAACAACAACTGAATACTGTCTCAAACCAACACTTGGTCCCTCTGTGCCGATGGGGAAAATGGACAGAAAGATTGTTCTAAAGTGGCACAGGGTATGGAGACATGCAGCATGCAGGTCGTCATGAACGGGACTTGAACCCGCAACGTGGCCCATTGTCAGGCCAAAGCCTGTATGTTCACACGCCTGGACCACTTTGCCAACATTTGACAGTGTTTTTTGATATTACCTTTATATTTTAATCCAATATGACACTACGGTATTGTCCAACATATAAGACAATCCCCTTTTTTCAAGACACATTTGTGGGGGGAAAAAGAACATTGAATGCCAAGTAGTATAGCTCCCGAATATGATAAGACCCAAATTTATTTTATATTAACATTGTAAAATAACACTGTACACATGAATCCATAATTTTGGTCAGGCCTGACGGGGGGAGGTTACTCATTTGAGGCCCCACTCCTAATAATGCCAACACATCCGCAGTGAGGCTGCGGTCTCTGAGAGCATCTCTTATTGTTGACAGAACAGAGCCTACATTGTCCCAGAGATGTTTGAGGTCTTTGGGTCGGTCACTGCCAATTTGTGGCAAATTAACTCACAGAAGGCGGACATGAATAATTCTATGCATTTGTGTTATTATATGAGGAACTGGAGGCTCTTTGATAACCTGCCAATTGTTGAGTTGTTAGTATTATGAGTTATTCTGCATCTACAGACTCAAGATTTTATTAGTGTTTTGCATTTTGTGTTGTGTTTTATATCTTGTATTTTATGCTATACTTTTCACAATAGTGAAAAGTATGGCCTTAATACTGTTTATGTGCTGTCCTTGTTTCACTGGATGTCTGCGAAGCACGCAAGGAAACTAGCATCCCAATCCCAGCATATCTATTGCATTGTCCATGTGTAGAGTTCATTATGTGCTGAACAACAGGGAGTTCCAACCCGCGCCTCAAGCCTATAGCAGGCCAGTCTGGTGCATCTCAGAAGCAGAAATTGTAGCAGTAGAAAACAGGAGGCACTGGAGCAACTCAGACAGTTCAAGGCTTTTAATTTAAATACAGGGTGCAAACAAAAGTGACGTTTCGATGTATCAGTCACATCTTCGTCAGGTCATCAACTGTATTTAAACCCTGTATTTAATTTAAAAGGCTTGAACTGTCTGAGTCATTAATATGTGCTGTCACATAAACCTATGAATGAATGCATGTGCAAATGCATCCATGCAAAACATACATTGTGCTTTAACAACAACGCGACCCTCCCAATTGTCGTCTTACCTCTATCAGTTGTCCAACTCAGTGTCACGCAGCCATGGCCTTGTCTCCAGTCCTCTGTAAAAAAAAAAAAAAAAAAAGCAGGTTCTGAAGGTGAGGGTGAATCTTAGTGTGAATCTACATTCATGATCTTGAATGTAGATTTTAAACAACATTGGCGGGAGGATGGAGCCTTGAGAGACAGCGGTCTTCAACATTCTGAGCCTGCTGGTCTAGCCACCGCTGGTCTGTAGGATGAAACTACAGTTTGATAACATCTCCATGGGGAACCTCACCCCATGCTGGTTGTCCAGCACAGTTTCAGATGTAGCCCTCGGTGCCACATGATGTCGCAAGCAGTTGTCAGGTCCAGTAACACTAGTCCATCCTTCCTGTTCTGAAAGCTGTCCTGAATGTGTAGCATAACCTGATCCACTATTGACCTGCCTCACCAGAAACCAGGTTGTTCTGGTAGACCACTGGCTCGTGAAGTGGTTGACTTCACGAGGAAAATGGCGAAGCAGGGCACCAGGTCTCTGGGATCTTGGGGTATTGTCTCATCCTGCATGGTGACCTGCCGGGCTTCAGTTTTGTTATTGCTACTATTGGTTCGACAGGTTATTATCGGCACTAACTGACTGCCCTGGAGAGAGAGATGATACCTCATATGATGCAGGCCGTGTGAAGTTTTTGTCTGCTCCAGAGAAGCAACCATTTTTCTGGAGCTGGGAAGCAATGGAGATGCCATCACTGGACATCCGTGGCCAGGGTGCTGCTGTTCTCCCCGAGAGCATGTTGATGGTCTTTCATGCCTTCCGGCTAGACTGCAGGAAGTCGTTAGATTTTGCTACTTTAGTGCTCAAAGCCCTTCTTGGTGTAGCCATGTGGGAAATTATTTGCTTTGCTGTCCTCAGAAGGAATCAGTTGCTTCCAAGCATCTCTTTCTTAGGCCAAAAACCTCCATAGCCACTTGTGCCCAAGAGGTCAGGATATTTTTTTCTTTTTATTGGCTGGTCTGTTTGTTTGTTTATCTGTATCTAGTTTTATTTGCCTTATACTGTCTATTTTTATGATACTCCAACATTCAACCCCTGGATTACAATTGAGATAAAATGAGACCATTGACAGAGCAAGATGAAGATGAGGCTACCCAAAGGCTCATAATACTCCTTTCCTCTCCTCCATAAAGTCAGTGTGTGATACTCTTACATAACCACTGCAGTGAGTGCAGTCAGAGAACACAATGAGGTTATTAGTTGGTGAATGATGGGGCATTGTGCATCTCTAATATCTCTTTTTCATACTAATTTTGCTGTTGTATACTGAAGTCACTATCACTGTCAGGTTGGCCCAGGGACAGCCTGTGTTGTGGGGTCTCAAAATCTCCACTGTGAATTTAAGTGTAGCTCTGGTCCAGAGATCCACTGCTTCTATGAGTTAGTCAGGACCCCAAATGTCAAAATTGATGCCTGATGGCATTTTTGAGGAAAGTTACTTAAGGTGTTGTGTCCATAATTATAATTTTGATGTGCTGAATCCTATTCTGCCAGATGCCAAGTGATATGACACACTGTTTAGTCAGAAATTGGATGATTAGCATTGGCTACTGTTTTCTCTGCCTAGAGGGAAGTGAAAGCTGGTTTGAGACCTAGAAATGTCACTATTTGAAGGAAGTCTGTCTGATTATGCTCTCCTTCTCGTCTCCTCCGAGATTACAGTTTTATTTGGACATTTAGTGACTAAATATATCACACAGAGGAAGTCATCCGGGATATCAGAGGCGCAAAGCACTCTGGATAATTTAGTGTGACATCTCTGAGCCCTAGTCTACACATGGCTGAACTTGACCCTTTACCATACTGCTTCAGGCCTGTTTTATGTGATATTTTACACTTGGATTAGGCTATATGTTGAGCCTAATTAGATAATGTTTTTTTTTTTTTTTTTTTTTTTCAATTTCATTCTCCGAATCATTTAACCATTCTCAGTACATCATTGTCTTATTTGAAAATATTTTGAGATTTGGAATATTTTTTATAATATATTTCTTAACACAGTTCTTATGTTTTGGGTATCCAATAGAGCGTTGCATCTTTCATGACTGGAGAACTTACAAGCATACTTTTATGTGATTATCTGTTCATTAAAAACATGATGATGAAAAAAAAGCTATTTTTTTCGCAGGACTCGGTGTCCTCTTTTGGGAGATGGGGAATATATCTGTGCGCAATACTGTTGCATAACAAAGGGTAAACATCTCCTAGGGTGCACCTCTTGTATGCACCTTGTATGAAGTGCTCCCCAAAACATGTTTGGAGATCTGCTGGAAATTGATTACTACATGAAACGGTCACCCGTGCATCACGCCCAATGTTTGTAAACAAATAATTGCACGCCCCGCCCCTGCCACTTACACCCCCGTTCCAACCAGAGCCGGCTCTGGTTCCAACACGGTAACACTTTACTTCAAGGTACAGCAAGTAATGCTTACTTAAGGATAGATTAGACATTGTTTAGGCATTACTTAACCCTAGCTTAGGCATTAAGTACCACCGAATGTCTTGTCACTTAACCATTACTTAATGCGTGAGTAACACATTACTTAAGCATGTGTCTTAATGTGTTAATTAACAGGAGGTCATATTATGGCTTTGCAGATGATTTGTAGATCTACATTTTTCAGCCAGTTCTATGAGTGCTCATAGGCGGGGAGTACCACTGAGGTGACTCGGCCCCTGGTACTGTTACTCAAGAGTTACTCAAGAGTTACTTACTAGCTCTTTGTACCCCCAAGTACATGCACATTTTAGGGTTAATTAACATATATGTACCCCAAAGTAAAGTCACACAAATTAGATTCTTAACTCATGTTTAAGTCACTATTAACTACTTAATAAACAAGTCAGACCAAGATCACTTTTTTATTTCAGTCAGTTTTTATTAACAGAACCCCCCCCCCCAACAAACACAATACATACAAAAATAAAATAAAATAAAATAAAATAAAATAAAATAAAATAAAATAAAATAAAATAAAATAAAATAAAATAAAATAAAATAAAATAAAATAAAATAAAATAAAATAAAATAAAATAAATATCAGGGAACAGCAAAAGGAGGGGCAGAGCAGTTATGTTTTGTTTATTTTAGTGAAGAACAGGGGCATGCGCACATCCAAATTCAGCTCTGGTGCTGGACTAAAAAAACATAATCAAAATAATAAAGGAAGTCCGCACACAGATAAGCTCCACAGTGTTTATTAAATTAAAACACCGAAAGTGTCACGACGTTTCGGCCATGTTTAATGTTTTATCTAAGACCTTTGCGGTCTGTACAGTGGGCCCAGAGCCCCTAATGGTTATTCTCTAATTCATTTTTAGTCGATTGGTATGCCTAAGACCATTCTGGGTCTGTACAGTGAGCTAAGGATAGTGGTTGATCTTAACATTTATATTTATCTCTACTCTTCCCCTTTTGAATTTTGCCTCGTGGTATATGTAAGACCCTTAGGGTCTAGATAGTGTTGTCACTCAGCGCTTATTCGAGTGGCCGTTGGTTTGCGACTCCTAGGTCTCTCCCTTAGTCCCTTTACTTCTTTTAAGGGAGCTTCAAGGCTCTTAAAATGTTTTTTAAAAAAATCACACTTTTGGTACCAAAAGTATAAAATCAGTAAAAAATTGTAAAAATCTAAAAAACCTTTAAAAAATCCCAATACTGGTGATCCTATAGGGAAATGGTTAAAAACACTTTTAAACATTGCATGCAGCAAGTTTTAGCCACTAGGCTGTACTATTGTGCATTGTTTTGTTTGAAGTTGGTGGGTGTATATATCACTTAAAGGAGAGGTGTGTCAGACAATTAAGTGATCTGCCTATTGTCTTGTCTGTGGTCATGTGACACATAAGACTACCCATAAGGTCTTGTCTTTGTCTTGTTTATTTTAGTGGCAAAATATAATTGCCACTAAAATTGACACTGGTATCATGGGCATGTTCCTGCAGCTGGTCAGGCAGCCATCAGGTCAGATAGATCCAGTCTCCCTGGGGGAGACTAGCACCCACACATCTACCAAACCCTATGCCCGCCTGACCAGCTGCAGGAACATGCTCATGACACCAGTGTCAATTTTAGTGGCTCCATAGTGCAACTGCTTCCATGATTCTGTCTTGCATTAGAGCTATAGGAACGTAGCATTTAGCTCTCAAATTTAAACCCAGCCTCTAGTGAAAATTTCAAAAACATTTTACGACACCAACATGGCTTGTGATTAGCCTGCTTTAACTGGTTGAAGCACTCTAAATAAAATGTTATTGCGATTTCCACTAAAAGAGGAGAGGCTGCTCTGAGTTTCATGTAAGCTAACATTTCCCAGTTCTAATGCAGGACTCTATGTGTAATGCTCCCTTGATCTCCTAATGAGAAATTTTCATCTGCAATCTCAATCTGCTTGTAGGCTATTAAAACACCAAACTCACCAGCGCTGTAGGGAAGGCTTGAATTATCCTCTAGCTGCAAAGTGTTTCTAAGATAAAACTCCACGGTAGAATTTTATTATCAGGGAGTCAATGGAGGGTATTGCAACTCTATATTCACTCCATTACTTAGGGAAAAAAAATAGCGTTGCATTGCGGCTGATGCAAGGCTAACTCATAGAAGCCGTAGAGGGGTAGCCTATGGATCAGAGCTAGAAAAGGTTACGCTTATTTCCAATTGAGGCTTAGCATGCAGCATCTGATGCTTGGCATGCAGCATCAGGGGCTGGATTGGGGTAAGACCCCACGACCTACTAGCGTCATGTTCAGGGGGTGTACTTGTACATCAAGCTGCCTCACACAGAAACAGGAGATGGGCTCCTGCCCTATAGGCCTCATGGCTCAGCCTAGCCTCATGGCATCGTGGCAAGGCTTCCTTACTACTTAGATCCATAAAGAACTACTTATATTCTCATCTTTACTGTGCTACAATTAATCCACAGTTGCAAGGGTGGGCAACTTTGAGAGTGCCCACAATGCATATAGCCTAGTCAAAATTACTGATCAGCAAGCACAGACTGATTGCTTGTAAATCTGCTATTTATGCCACATGCAGCCCCCATGGCTCTCAGTGGTGCATTTGAAATTGTAACAGCTGAAATGAATAACTACTTCAATATTGGCCAGAAACTACTCTGAAGTTCAATAGCCTATTTAGTTGGCTTACCACTGTGCTTTCGCTATGCACTAAATGCTGTTGCTGTCTGTAACTATGAGTTTGTAGCTTGGCTATTTTCACTTATTGTTAGCCCTGAATAGGGACAGTAGGGTTAATTATGTCTTCAACTGAAATGGTTAAGATTAATAATTGCTGCTTTTCTCTATCCAGATAATGGAGGCTGCCAGTTTACTACTTTTGCGGCCAGGACAGAGCAGTTTGTCTGGGTGTGGTTATCGACCCCAGTCACCACACCATGTTGCCGCACCTTCTGCAAAAAGTGTGTTCAGCACTGCTGGGACCTCACTACAACCAGACCTCAAATGCTGTTCTGTTCTGCAAGAAAGGACTTGGCTGTGTCTTCTTCTTATTCTTCTTTGGGGTTAATGGCGGGTTGCAACCAAAAGGTGTATACCGCCACCTACTTAACTGTACCGAGTGTGTAGTGCGACTCCTACACTGCCTAATTCCTCACACTGTGGTTTTACTGCTATTTTACCCAGGGTAAAATAGCGGTAAATTAAATCCTCTGGAACAACCCAGTATCCTTCAGATACTCAATCACCGCCACTTGGCTGTGTCCTGTTTAAGATGGCGTTCAATGCGACGCACATTGAGTTTCACCTGACGGTTGCAGGCCTCAGCGGCCACACTCCTGTATCAGGTCTTGAAGGGCGGTTGTGCATGACCCCTCACAGGCCCATTGACCACTATTGTAAGACCGACCAGGCATGCATTTGTTGTGGTTGTGACAACAGACCACAACAATCACCACATTGTACTACTTAGGACGGCTCACCGAGCCTCTGTGATTGTGCCCTGTGTACTTCGGTGATTTTGGATCTGCATTCCGTCTCAAGTCATTATCATGACAGTCATGTCTCAGTTTCAGCTTCCCCGTGTTGAGTCAAATTAAGCCACAGGCTCCACTCCTGGTGGCGCCCTTCCGGCAATTCCTTAGGTTTCAGCTTTGCATTTTATTTTATTTAAGTTTAATATTCATGTTAAAATGTAAAATAAATAAAACATCAATTTGAGATGGCAGTGATGGTGAGTTACTTGAAATCAGATGGCGAGCAATCCGATCAAGTTTTTTTTTTTGTAATTGAAAAATCATGTGGTGCCAACTTCATGTAGGTCAGAGATAGGGATGCAGCAATCTCCCACAAAACTCTGGACTGAGAATTTGTAGATTATCCCACGTCATAGTCTACAAAGACTCCCACTGCCTGTGGTTTCTCCGCGATATCGGCCAGCACAATGACCAAGCATTGATTCGAAACAGACATGCAGGCAGGATACTTTCTGTTCCGAAAACGGAACTCATGAGCTGCTATATGTGAATCAATGTTTGGGCATTTATAGATTAGTCCTGATGCCACCCAAGAAATATTGGTACATATTTAACCAGTGAGAAATTTCACTATGGCTACTAACCTGGGAGTTTGCACCACTTTTGGTTCTGCCGTTTAGATATGGCGATTTGGACTTCAGAGTCTCTGGTTGGGACTGATGCGCTTGATCAGAGTACGGTAATGTAGATACCACAATATATATGCTAGAAATATTTCTGAAGTTTAGTGAATGATGCCATCCATTGGATTGTAACTGGGTCGCACTACCATCTTGTAGATCTGATATTTTGAGGGTGCCATCATGTCTCTGAACAATACATCTGATCATCACATAAAGTTCATCTTGACATTATCTGTTTTCAGAATGTCCTGTTTCTGATTGTAACCTGTTTATCATTACTAATGCGCAGTTAATGTTTTTTTTTTCCTTTCTCCTCCCAAGAGACGGTTGGTCTAGGGTCACTCTGAACCAGTTTCATATAGTGTAATCTTTCTTTGTTTTTTGCTATACCTATCTGTGTGTAACTGTGACAATTCATTTTGATTATGATTGTCTTAATTATTCTCAACATCCTTTATGTTGTTGTTGGGAGAGCCTTCGTTTATGTGCTTGTCTGTGGCTTCCGTATTAAATGCTCTCCACCAGAATACGACTGGATTATTCAACAGAAACATTGACTCGTGTGCATTCACTCAATGTTTTCCTCTGAGTACATATACTCAGAAATCCTGGATTACCGTGTAACCCTCCATTCTGTTCTATATTACAATTGAATATTCTAAAACTGTTCCTAATCTGCTCTTAAAGCTTTAAGTATTTTTTGGCTCACTCATGGAGATGGTTTTCAAATGTATTTCCATCAATATACCATTATCTAATATATTTTCGTACAAACATTGGGCCAGAGCTCTGGATGCAGAATGGAGGGCTACATAGAGTGACATTGTCTCAAAAACAGTGCATTGTCGCATGCCATGCTACGGTACTAAGCCTGTTGGATCTCCAACAAAGGAGATAAAATCTGGTTTATAGATGATAAACAACGCTGTGTCATCATGTAAGGCAGGGTTTAATACACAAATATGAATCTAGAATGTTACTTATAATCTTCTGGTTCATGTGTTTCAGAACCAATCAGAGTGATGGAAACGACTAGAAAACTAGGCCCGGGGCAGAACACAAGCAGCAGGAGTTCTCTAACCGAGGCAGAATTCCAAACACATCACTAAAGGGTGTGTTTGCTTCCAGAGGCCAGAGTGCACTTCAGCACTACATGGGAGATGCGGGTATTTCCCTACTTTCTGTTACTTATTATGCATGTTTTTTTATATGCTTGAGCTTGACAGCTTGGAAACGAATGTGTCACTAGTGTACACATAGTGTGACACATTACTTCATTTAGGAGTTCACTTAACCACATAAACACTATGATAATAATTAGACCGATTGCATTCCAACGGTGTAAACTCCATTTTCAGCATCATCCAGTTGTGTGCTTCAACGCTTTTCACTTGTCAAAAACACTGGTAATTTTATCATCTATATGGTCTCATGTGAACACCCCAGACAGTTTTTACATTTCTCGATTCAGTATTTAGATATTTGATGTTCATTTTGGCTACCCCTCCCCCTTCCTTATACAAACCTATTAAAACTTAACCATAATAACCATTTTAACAATCGATTCAAAACACCCAATCTTTTTCTGGTAACTAATATCGTTCACCCAATACGTGAGAGGGCCGTGGAATTTCATGTATTGTTTTCATTAATTTTTAAAATATTGTTTTGGAAAATGGACAACCTCCTGTTGCAGGCTAGTTGTGGCCAAATGAATAAAATAATATTTTAAAATTGAATGAAAACAGTAAATTATCCCCCCTCTGGGAGGATGACATGAGTTACCAGTAAAAATATTTGTTTACTCTATTATGGTTAAAATGCAGTTTAATGGGTTTGTAAAGGAAGGGGCGGGGCAGCTAAAACGAACATCAAATATCTAAATGCTGAATCAAGTAATGTAAAAACGGTCTGGGGTGTTCACATGAGACTGACTAGACGATAAAATGACCAAAGGGTTTTCGTGAAAGTGAAATAGCCCTTTAAAGTGCCTTGCTCAGAGACTTTCTTCTTCACAGGCATAATAAATAACGTACAAGACGCTCTCAAGGCTCTCTAGGCTTTATCGTCTCCATTTTCCCATATAAAATCTATTCAGTTGAGCTTGGTTTTTACTATGTTTACTATGTCAGTCTGGTTAACTTCTTTTTACTAAGCGTTCCCAGCCCAGAGATCAGCCCAATGGCGGATGTAACATTTCCCAATTGGGGGGACAGGAGAAAATGGCATGGGGGCGGCTTCAACGCCCGATGAAGCCGCACCCATACCATTTTGTTACAGGACTTTTATTAGGCATGGAAAGCATCAATAATAACATCAGTTGTTGAAGTTGCAACAGACACGCAGCATGCATAAAGCTAAAGTTTAGTGGAGCCTCAACTAGTAGCAGTAGCAGTGTTTCAAATCATTTTAAATCATGGGTTGTTTAAATATAAGCACTTTAATTTGAACTATCTTGGGTTGTTTTGCATGCTATCATGTTTGGTGAGGCAGACTGCATTTAGGGGGGCATTGCCCCCCATGCCCATGTCTAGATCCGCCCCTGGTGACCTCTTTGCAGCCATTCCAAAGCATCCAGGTACTTGAAACCCCTCTTGAGGGCGGGGAGGAAAGGAAAAGGGACTCATTGGGACACAAGTCTCTCTCTGCCGAGGGGATGGGAAACGTCAGGAAACTTTTTAAGAAGCACCGTTGTACTTGAGTGTAGCCTATACTCACAGAGGCTGCTCTGTTGTGGATGCCCGTCGCACACACACCCACACACACACACACACGCACACACACCCACACACACAGACACAGACACACAGACACCGCAACCCGGTCTCACCTCCGTCCTGTCCGCCTCTCACCCGTCACCCGCCTTCCGCTCTCAACAGACTGAAAGTGAGAAAAAAAACCTGCAACAATACCTTCATTATTGGACTGTTTGGCATTGCTTCTCTAAGTAGCACACAAGCTACGTCATTAAATTAACATCACAGCATGGCTCCTCGCCAATGCCCGGCCCCCAACATGCACACACACACACACACACACACACACACACACACACACACACACACACACACACACACACACACACACACACACACACACACACACACACACACACACACAGACACACAGACACACACCACAGGCGGATGTAACATTTCCCATTTGGGGGTGGCAGGAGAAAATCGTATGGGGCGAGTTCATCACCGGTGTCACTTTGCGCCCATACCATTACTTATCAGACTTATATTAGGCAAATATCAATAATAACATAAGTAACATAATAACATCAGTTGTTGAAGTTGCAACATGCATAAAGCTATAAGGTCTGACTGAGACAGTTTTCTGTTTTCAGTGATGAAAAGCTGTTGGTTTAGTGGTGTGGAGACTGGGCATTTAGGGGGGCATTGCCCCCCCCATGCCTAGATCCGCCCCTGACACACACACGCACACGCACACGCACACGCACACACACACACACACACACACACACACACACACACACACACACACACACACACACACACTCCCCGCCCGGGCCCAGGGCATTGAGGTGCACTCAGGAGGAAACTCATTCATTCAGGTCAAAAAGCAGAGAGCGGGGGTAGAGGGGGAAGAGGGTCGGATGGGGGGGGGGGGGGTACTTGTACCGGCAACCCTTGACGTTGAAGAATGGCGGCCCTCCACACCGCCATGCCGTTGTGTTGGTTGTTTCTTTCATGAGGAAAGACGAAGCCTTTCTATTCCCCTGGCAGCCGTGGAGGACAGAGACAGATTGGCTTTTTGTTTTGATGTGGTGCCATCATCCCACTGCCCCGCCGCCACCGCTGAGGATGAGAGGATGGCTCCCGGTGCCAAGGCCCTCTGACCAGCGCTTACACTGGGTGTAACAGATCTCCCAACCCCTCTCCCAATCCCATGTGGCCGTGTGTGTGTGTGTGTGTGTGTGTGTGTGTGTGTGTGTGTGTGTGTGTGTGTGTGTGTGTGTGTGTGTGTGTGTGCACTTCACCACTGCACCTGCATAAGGGAAATGTCTTGAATAAGTGCACCGATTCTAACCCTCTATATCCCTAGAACACTAAGCAGGCGTTTCAGTAGTTCATACACTCTTATTTTTTTCTCCAGGAAGGTTTCGGGTAAATTTTACCCGTGTTTAGTGATGGACTTTTTCTTTTTTCTTTTCTTCGGTGGACCGTACAGGTCTTAGTGTAGCAGGTGGCTACAGTCTCTGTCGTGATGGCCTCCAAAGTATAGTATCTGCCCCTGGACCAAGGGGATGTCCCTTTGGACTAGTGGTTAAGATAAGTTGGACTTTCACGTGGGAAAGTTAAGTTTTAGGAATATTTAAAAAATAATATGCACATTTTTCTCTATTTAATGTCGTTTCTTTCGTTCCCCCTATAAGAGCCTTACAGTAAATTAACAGCGGGTGATGGACAAACGACGACAGCCGCTTAGAATGGCATGCAAAATACCGTACCGTAAACAACAATGTTGTGGTGCACTGGAAAAAAAAAGTATGGTGGAGGAGGAAGTGGGGTGGAACTAGGAACCAAACTGCGCCGAATGCTTCGAGGTCGAGGGGGGGGGGGGGGTGCTGGGGGGCAGCACTTGGCTCTGATTGGCTATCCCCGGCCGAAAAGCTCAGCAATTTTTAGCTTTTCGGGCGACATTGCCACGCCCACTTTTTCAACCGTCGCCCGATATGCTGCTGTCGGCCGAATCGGCCTCATAGACAAATAATGGATGTCGGCCGATGCCATTTGTCCATCGCCCGCTGTTAAAATGTACTGTTAGAAATACAGAGTTGTATATTCATAGACGTCTATGAATAGTGACAACCGGAAGTTGAACGAATAGTGACAGCCGGAAGCTAGTAGGCCTAAATGCATTGGAGTTCGCACATTGGGGCTCACACAAGTACATGAACCAACGTGACCAGGCTGTTTTCTGACACCTCAATATCGCAACTCTTCTACTAGATGGCTCTGACCCTATGGTGTTTACCTCACTGACACTATGATTGTGTCATTGAATGCAGGTGGGTGTGGACCTGTCCAACCAATCATGGTGTGTTGCTCTCTTCAAAAGCAGGAAGTCCTAGTGCAGTGGCTGTTTGTCAGATTCTCCAGAGGTGATCAGAGTGGTTCTCAGTATGTTATGTTTTTTTTTTTTTTAATGATTTTATCTTTTATGAAGTTTATCCCAATGGTGTCAGTGGGTTAAATTTCAGCAAGTTGGGCCTGTAACGTTGAGGCAGGTTTCTGCCAGAGGTGCATAACCACTCTGCTTGCACTATAAGGTATTCTATGTTAATGTTTTTCCTTTGTATTTTATTTTGTAGCTTTTATGGCATTAAGGCTTAAGCTGTACTGTTTGGTATGTTCTATCTTTCTTTTAATAGTAGTTAAACTAATTGTTTGTTTTTTTGCAGTGATGCTAGCCTACTTTGGTGTGATGTGCCTTATGGTCTTGCCTACTCATATTTGGAAAAGAAAAAGAAATGTTGAACTGCCTTGTG
Source organism: Benthosema pterotum (assembly GCA_039105355.1). Classification (NCBI taxonomy): domain Eukaryota; kingdom Metazoa; phylum Chordata; class Actinopteri; order Myctophiformes; family Myctophidae; genus Benthosema; species Benthosema pterotum. The sequence continues at coordinate 28,180,006 of CM076969.1, forward strand.
TTAATTATGATTTTTGGTAACTAAGTTAACTATGTAAAATAAATCAACTGTGTGAACTCTGGTGTCTTCACTCATCAACTCGTCACAGTTCTTAAACTCTGTTTCACAAACCCGTTTAAGCCTTTAGAATAGATGGTTGTTGGTTCAGTTCCAACTGGTGTAGTCTGTAGTGTTCAATATATTTTAGTAACTCCTATTTTAGCCTTTTGGCTATTTGTACAGGGTTTGAAGGCCCAGGTAGGGGCGGGCCAGGTATTCATTTCCGTGGCCTGTTTTGCATGTTGTTGCTGTTCTTTCTTTACAGAATCAAATGTTTTATGGTCACGATTCAGCAGTGACATAATCCGAGGCTTAAAATTATATAATTATTTTGTAGATCTCTAGGGGATAAATTTGTGCATTCGAGTGGAACCACAAAATGGCTGCTACTGCTATGCCCTGGACCATACATGACTGCGGGTGGGGTCGGGAGATTTGTGTAAAGGGCAAAATGTGTGTACATGGCGAAGATTTACTTAAAAATCGAAATATTCTCCTCCCCCAAGTTTCTCATCGGGAGGAATAATTCTGATCTTTAAATCTGGTAGAATCAACAAGTCACCAGTATGACTGCTTTTTTTTAAGAGCTCAGCCAAACAAACTGGGATGAAAAACACATGGTCTTAGTTTAGTTTAGTGCGCACTCATGCCAGACATGAATTGAAAACAGGATGAGCTCTTAAGTGTGTTCACAACTGATATCGGCGTCATGCATGCTATCCATGTGTGAACATACCTGTGGTTTATTAGGATATTTGACTGTGGGATACGGTTAAATTGATTCGGTAACAAATGTGTTTGTTAATGTGCCATCACAACAATGTTCATGAATAAATCTGATATTCTGGATTCAGTTAGAAACTGAAATGATGACTGATCCTTCTGTCTGTGGATATGTCAACCTGTCTTCTGTCTTTCTATGGAAAAAAAAAAAAAAAAAAAAACTAAAAATATGATTAAAACTATGAATACTATACTAACAAATTTGTCAAATAAAAACTAGAGTAAAATGTTAGGATATACTGTAAGTACTAGTGGAGAATGGAACCATTAGAATGAAGAGAGGTCATTTAATGTTTGGTTGTGCTCTGAAAATATCAGATCTACTTGATGGGATATTTTCAGCAGGTGGTGTAAAATCAGCCATTTTAGTAGAAAATCGTGTTATTTAGTCAAAAACTAAAACATTTCAGATTACTAAAATATGATTCTAAACTAAAATAATATGATTCAAAAGATTATGACTAAAACTAAAATTAATTTTGTCAAAATCAACACTGCAACTGTCTTTTGCCTTTGCTCCCTGCCTCTATCCTCTCTCTTTCTCTCCCTCTCTCTGTGAATGGGCTGCTCATGTAAATGTGAATGCGTGGTATTAGTCACATAGTGCTGCCGGGCCTGACTCTGGTGGTGTTTGTGCCGCTGTATTGTTAGTGTGTTCTCCTCTTATCTCTCTGCGCCATTCACTGTATAATCTCATTTGCCTTCAGGAACTGTATCACACACAGACGAGTCTCCCTCGGGTGTCTGGAGTGAAACGACAAACCGTCTGGAAGGAAGGAGATAGATGGAAGGCTAGTCTGGCTTCTCCACTCAGCAGCACTTTAAGGGTACCATTTAGTTTGTTTTGACGAGATGGCCTGATGTACTGGTGTTAATAGTTGTGAGTCATTGGCACATTCAGAATACCCTTTTGGTGTTTTATACTTTAGCCTTTGAAAACGATCAGATATACTGTACAAGCTACAAGCTTGTCTAACGGATTCATTTTTAAAATGTGAACATGTGACGCAAATCTGAGAATATGTTCTTTCAAAGTGAACGTTTTTTACTCGCATCTTTGCTTCTGGGTCCCTGGAACAACATATTTTCAGATGTAGGTCCATGGCCAAATTGCATAATTTTACGGTCCTTGATGGAAATAGTTTTAGAAACCAATGAGATGGCCTCAGTCCTTTCTATAAGGAAATGTACAAGAAGACAAAAGAATAGTCCAAAAAAGTCCAAGACAGTTTCTTTTCTTTTTTGTTTTTATTGTTTTGTCTTTGAGCATGGTTGCCTAATCAACACCTTCTCACTTCTACCGGTAACTACAGAACACAAAAGCAACATGAGAGTTTGCTAGATAACTGTATGAACACTGAGCATCCCGAAAGCACACACAGAGGCTACTGAACACAACACCACCAGAACATATAGGACGGTACGGCAGGGGTTCTCAAAGTGGGTGCCGTGACGCAAGTCCAGGAGTCCAGCAGAACACTGGGATAATATTTGGAATTGATCAGTGTCCCTTCATTTTAACCACTTAAACCCTGCTATACTTAGTAAGGCTGACCACCAAGCCTCATTGCCAAAACAAAGATGATCTACAAGTTCACAACGTGTCACAACTAACTTAAATGTCAGTGTGAAGTCACTTATTCTGCAGTAATGGAAACTAACTCTAGTTTCCTTGTGACACATACTGTGTCTTAGGGGGACCGATTTACATTAGTTACATACCGTAATTCAGGGTTGCCTTAGATGAAAATTTTATTTACAGGGGTGAAGTTAGATAAAATAATAATAATAATAATAAAATATATATTTTTGAGAACCGCTGCAGTATGTTGTTGAATGAGCAGAATAGGCCAGGCTTTTGTTGAAAGGTTACACAGACATAATTCTAACAGTATATGTGTTGTTGGATTGATGGAGGGTTGTTGCTTGGTTGGTATTCGGCTGTGTTTGTGTGTCTTGATCTGGTTGATGGTTCATTCCCGGATGTAGATCCGCGTACACACCACATCATCAGCACCAAAAGTCTGGAGAAGACAACGGAACATTTGAATGTTATTAAATACCACTGTATGATTGTGTGTTATAAAGCATCAATGTTTCTGGCATGAATACAATGTAGAGACGTCTGATGAATTTCCGTTACCATATATTTTTCAATCTGTATGGTTTCTCAGAGCTAAATTCTAATACCCAAAACCTTGGCCACTTACTAAGTCGAACTAGTTCACTCTAGCATGGCATAGGGCGCCGTTTACAATAGTGTCCGAACGCAAATCATAGTGGTATGTTTATTAGCAGAGTTCAACCTAGCACTATTTAAGGCCTCACAGTTCTCTCTATGTAATTAGGTGAAGTCCACAAGACTCCTCAGAATGCAGATATAGATACATGTTATAGCAAGTACAATTATTTTCAAACTGTCCTATTTGAACATATTCAGGCTGCAGCAGTCTTGCCATCGGATAACGTCGCCAACATTGGGAAAGTGTCGTTTTTATTAACATTAGGAATCACACCTGTGTAAAGTGAGGGGCGCTCTCATACATCATCCCAGTCCGGCCAATCACAATTTGCGTCAGCCTCATCAGTGTTTGTTTACACAAACGCTCAGGAAACACCAGTGGTTTTCAACCAGTGGTCCGGGGGCCACTGGTGGTCCTTGAGAGAAATCTTTAGTTTTGGGGTTCAAATGGTTGTCTGAGGCTCAAATTGCAAATAAATAGTGGGCCCTGGTATCAAAAAGGTTGAAAACCACTGCCCTACACAAACATTGTTTTCATGTTTGTGTAAAGGCTCAACATACTCCAGGGTGAAGTGAGTTTAGCTAAAGAGCTAGTTTTCACCGCGGTGTACAGTAGTTTTTTTTTTTTTAAAGCATCACTCATACCCTGTATGAGTCAGGGTGAAGCCCCCAAAAAACTACACCGCCTGGAGTATGTTTGAGCCTTTAGACAGCGTTTTTGCACACGCACCAAAAGCTGGATGGGATGTTGGGGCCCGCCTGTAGAGGGGCCCCTACTAGAAACCTGATTCACATAAAGGAAAGTAACTAACTAGGGTCAGGCTATAAATACACTATATGAACTACATTTTTCCACTACATTACACTCTTCATTATGCTAATCACTCTGGGTCACATTAAAATGTTATGATGAAACCCCAAGCAAGCTGCCTTATAATAACTGGTTTGTTTCGTCCTAACCCGAGTCTGAATGTGCAAGCGATGAGTTGTCTGAGTCCAGTTCTCTGATGTGCCAGAATTTTCTTTTTCTTTTTTTTATGCTGTCTGACGTGGCCATGGAAAATTGCTAGACTTTGCCTCAAAGTGTTTTCGATATAAACCAATTAAATGGAGCGCGCTAATCCTTATGGAAATGTGGCCCACTTACAGTGTGAACTGCCAAAAACAATCAAAGCATTGGATTTATGATTGTATGTCCGTCTCCCTGACGCTGAGCTAAATCTCCGCGCATTGTCCTGGCGGATGATGCTTTCCTCCATAAATGGATAGATGCTTCTGAATCAAAGCATGTCATTCTTCTGCCTTTGTCCTGTATGGATTGAGGCTGTCTGGGGCGCAGCGATGACTCATCGTCTGATTTTTCTCCGCTGAGAAACTTTGTCTTCTCTAAGACAAAAAAGAGCGTTGAATCCTAAACTGCATTAAGTTGATTCTACCCTATTGTAGTCAACTGAAGTGTAACTGGTATGTGGGTTTATTTGGGCTATTTATTGGTGCTCCGATCAGGATATTTGTGGCTGATACCAATCAACTATGTGCTAATAAATAGGCCTGTCACAATTATTACTACATAATAGTCTAATTGCAATAATCTTAGATAATCACAATCATTTTAATAACCGTAGATCTAAAAAGCAGATCGACAAGCTAACGTAAGCGTAAAGTTTTTGAAATATCTCTTAGTTATTTGATATCCTAAATATTTTTATTACAAAGCCTCAATGGCAAACAGAAATTTAAATTTCATTCAGTGTTCAGTGCCATGAACACATACCTTCAAATATTATTCAATGTTGGCGATATGCGTTCTTACATTATATAAGCCTAAATGCAAAGTGACACATTCTGAATTCCACAGTGAAAAATAATGAAGGATTGGATTTGGCTGGTCACCATTCGGCTGATTTGTATCACGGACGATCAAGGTCCCCTGCTGATTGAGTCAGCTGTATTGAGTTCATGCAGTCATTGTAGTCAATTACTGTATTTTCTATGGAGTGATGGAGGAGAGAGGAGAACAATATGTAACCGTCTTAATTTTAGACAGAAATAACAGGAATTTTGTTCTGCACCAGTGAAGACATTGGTGGTGATACTGTCAACAACTTCTGGTCCCCATTACAGCTAATGGATAGATGTACTCCTCCCTGTAGACCACATCACACCCAGCCTGCTGCTTTTATCACCCTCTGTCAGTACTGTAGGTCCCACTGAGACAGAAAGAGCCTCTCCATTCCTATTGGGAAGCAGGTGGTCTAAATCTTTGTATTCTGGGTTTACGTTATCTTGATATGTTTATTTCACATGAACGGATGGCAGGAGGGAGACTTAACACGAGATTTGATCTTATACAGTGTGTCTGCTAAAGTTACCGAGGGACTGTCTGTTGCAGCATTCACAGGAGTTTCATCATTGCAGTTACTGAATTCATGTACCCAAACTATAGATACAAAGAGGTAAATATTAGCTTGGTTGCTTTGCTGTGCTGTGTAGGTAATTTGATGAAAGGTCATAATGTCCTTGAGGATATTCTTTGTTGTGATATATACAGTATATATAAAACTACGCAAATAGCTTTCCAGATTTTTTTTTATTTTAATTTCTTTAAAGCTGCACATCCGATGACTGATCCCTGCTAGAAACTAGGGGTGTTATACAAACATCCTGCGACTATCACATAATTCGCCCTCCCAGGACCATATATTTATTCTCCAAATCCACAGACGAAGGCCTTCTTTTGTCTTTCTGTTGGTTTTTGTTGGACATTAGCTCTTTGATAGCACCGCAGAGCGTGGGAGAGAAGGAACCAGTTCAGAGAGGAGGAGGATTGAGGTCAGGGAGTTTCTAAGAAGGCATTCTGTGTGTGTGTGTGTGTGTGTGTGTGTGTGTGTGTGTGTGTGTGTGTGTGTGTGTGTGTGTGTGTGTGTGTGTGTGTGTGTGTGTGTGTGTGTGTGTGTGTGTGTGTGTGTGTGTGTGTGTGTGTGTGTGTGTGTGTGTGTGTGTGTGTGTGTGTGTGTGTGTGTGTGTGTGTGTGTGTGTGTGTGTGTGTGTGTGTGTGTGTGTGTGTGTGTGTGCGCACAACAGTGGTTCTCAAAGTGGAGTCTAAGGACCCTCAGGGGTCCTTGAGAGGGTTCCCCATCAAAAATGAGTAGCATACAGATTCAAAATTTGAAAATAGCATTATGCAGACAGTCTCAATGTTCAAGTTTTCAAACTTGTGAAAAAAGCAAATCTGCATACTCACTTTGGTTTTCAAATGGCAAAAGTACTGTATGAGTAAGTAGTGCTTAATTGTATAATGTATCTTTTGTAGTAATATTTCAAATCTATAAAAGTAACTTGTAAATTAAGTTTTCAAATAATTGTAGTAAAATGAATAAATACTTGTAGAAGAGTAGCGGTATAAAGCATTAAGTAAGTATAAAGTATTGCTGTATCTTTATCCATTCACAGATAACGGCTTGCTGTGAGACATGCCCGCGCACGGAGGCTGCTGTGCAAACAAAGTTGAACTTGACTTGATCAAACAGGGCTCTGTGCTCCGCATGGTGGCTAATCCGTCTCATGCATGTTTATAAGGCTTTACAAGATGGAGGAGATGATTGAAAAGGACATTAGGAGCATTAAGGACAGGAGGTAGCGGCTCCCGCGGCTCCGCTTTCTCCCGGCTCTGTGGGGAGCGATGAAAGACGGCTCTCCCTGGGAGAAGGCCCTTCTCATTTCCTTTATGGATGAACTTCTCCTCCGCGGCTCTGTCCTCCTTCTCCCTGTCTCAGTCTATTAACCATGTCCACCGCACTGACAACACTGGCTCCCCTGTTCAGGTCCCAAGTGTTTGCAGAAGGCATTTTGAAGAGAGTTTAGTCACAGCGGGCAGGGCGACAGACAGTTAAATTAACAAATGGACTAAATCAGTGGGTTTTCAACCTTTTTTGTTACCAGGGCCCACTATTTATTCAGAATTTGAGCCACTGACCAACATTTGATTAGATTTAGTCCCAAAAGACCCAAAACTAAAGATTTATTTTGTTTTTGTCTACAATACCATTCATGCTGGATTAGGGAAACAAAACAATCAAACATACGGATCATAGTGTCCATTAATCTCCTATATTCTCTAGTTGTGTAGACTAGAACTCTTGAGTGTAAACATCAAACCAAATGGACCCGCAAGAGTCCCTTTGGTTTCATGTTTACGCTCTCAAAGAGTCACACAAGGGGTAACCAACCTTCCATCATTTATGGTGTAAAAATGGCAGAAAATGTATCCTGACGCAATTGGGCGTGGCCTACATGCGGAGCGGTGGCATGACCCAAGGACAAAATAATTTAGATTTTACGACTTACGGTTCAAGAGTTATAGGCCAAAGTGTAAAGTGAGCTGAACCTCGAGTGAATGGCAGAATTCAATGCATTAATTAATTATTATCAATTAAAATATACGACCGATCTCTTAGCAAGAATGATAACACATGAATCCTGATTTTTCTGGTCGATTTGACATATGGCTCACATACATGTGGCAAAAACTGTGGGTGGAGTAAGTTGCAGCTTTCGTGCTGGAAAGGACAGACAGACACGGACCTATACATGCACACTTGCTACGTAATGGAACAGTTAGGCACCGCTCAAAAATGTCATTGACAATAATCAGAGCACTAACGTATTTGTTGTCTGAACAAACATTAAAGATTGACAATTGAACAGAGAATCGGCCCATTAAGGGACCACCACCATTCTTGAAGATGGGTGTGATTTTTGTCGATGAATCCATTGTAAATTTAGACTACAATCTTGATATTGACTGATATTGATATGGATATTGATATAATCTCTGATATCGACTGAAATGTGACTAAACTAAAGAAGGTTTTATTCAAAGGCTGTGACTAAACTAAATCTTGATTTGCTGGCAAAAGTATTAACACTGGAGTTATCATGACAATCAGGCCCGGATGTAACATTTTCCAATTGGGGGGCTGGCAAAAATGGAATATGCCATTTTCATTTAAATTCTTTAGTTCTGTGACCCACACAATTTATATCTGTACAGGACTTATATTATCCACATTAGCATCAATAATAACATCAGTTGTTGTTGCAACAGACATGCAGCATGCATAAAGCAAAAGGTCTAAAGTGATGATGAAATGGTGTTGGTAGTCTGGGCATTTAGGGGGGCAATGCCCCTCCATGCCTATGCCTAGATCCGCCCCTATGAGGAGGAGGATGTTCTCACCAGTGTGAGCTCGTCTCCGTTCAGCTCTCTGGTCCAGTATGTTTTAGGTCCGTCTCCGTCCAGAAGCGTCTGCTGACAGTGCATCTTGTTCTCCGACACCCAGGTGGCCAGGCTCTGTATGGGAGCACAACAAATCCTAGTCATGTCTCACCTCTGTTTTCTGGACTGGTTGGTGGCAGGGCCGGATCTACAGTAGAGGTTGGGCAGGGGTGGGCAGAGCCCACCCAAACATGCATCCTGCCCACCCAATGAAAGGTTATATCAGTGGTTTCCAACCAGTGGTCCATGGAGAGTTCCAGGTGATCCCCAGCTAAATGGTGGAAAGTTGGTTAACCAGATGTAACTCTTTGAGAGCGTAAAAAAAAAGGTTGAAAACCATTGCTTCATATGAAAAACTTTGGAGTTGCCCACCTTGCCATTCTTCCAGCCCACCCTAGTAGGGCTGGCTAAATCCGGCCCTGGTTGGTGGACGTCAGAGTAGCCCAGAAGAGTCTACCTTATCAGTAAAGGGGGCAAACATTTTGATCTAGAGGCGGATGATGACGGTGTGGTGGAATGGTGGATGGTCGAATCAAATCAAATAGCCATGTGTATTGACTGGTTACTGACATGTTTATGTCTACAGCTGTCTGTTTCACAAGTGAATGCATTGGGTGTGATTTAGAACTACTGGCTGGATATTGCTGTAGACCAGTGGTTTTCAACCTTTTGATACCAGGGCCCACTATTCATTCAGCATTTGGGCCGCGGATGACCATTTGATGACATTTCAGCCCCACAGATCCCAAAACTAAAAGATTTATTTTAGTTTTCCAGGCTGGATTTGGGAAACAAAACAGTCAAATATACAAATCAAGATGACCATTAGTCTTCTACAATCTCTAGTTGTGTAGACTTGGGCTAATTCACATGATGAATATTTTAAGTGTAAACATGAAAACAAATGAACCCGTGAGGATCCATTTGGTTTCATGTTTACGCTCTCAAAGAGTTACATCTGGTTAAGCAACTTTCCATCATTTAGCTGGGGACCACCTGGAACCCTCTCAAGGACCACTGGTGGTCCCCAGACCACTGCCGTAGACGTTCCTGTCCACTTTGATGACTCTGTTTTTTGTGATCCCATGGCTGTTCACCATTGGCCAAAATTACCAGTTATTGTACGTCAAACCCGGAATTCCTGGTGGACACAGAGCTTCGTCTCAAACCTAACGTCCAGACACCTCTCAACCCTTTAGTTGTGTGAAAAAAAAAAACACTAAATCCTCTTAACATTCAGGTCAAAGTCTAATCACTTCAGCAACAGTTCAAATGAATCCAACAGGATTAGTCCCAGTAAAAAAAACACAGGATTATTTTTTCCCCGGGTGAAATAATGTCAGAGACATAATAGTGTTAGGGGCTCATGGAACCTTTTGGTGATGATTATATGGAGATTTGAGAGGCTTTGACTTGCTACTGAATTTAAACTTGACTGACCTTGCTGCAGTGAATCACACCATACTGACCCTTGGGGAATTAGGCTACACATGCCCCAGTTCTGCATGTCATAGTAAATGCGACCTGCTGTCACAATGAATCTCATAATAGAGATAGACCCCTGATGTCATCACTTTTGGCACAGCAACTCTCAACATCCGACCACGAAGAACCCTTAGACCAGTGGTTTTCAACCGGGGGTCCGGGGACCACCTGTGGTCCCTGAGAGGATTCCTGGTGGTCCCCAGCCTAAATGATGGACAGTTGGTTAGCCAGACGCAACTTTTGATGTTTATACATGCTTACACTCTCAAGAGTTAAAATATTCACCATCTGAATTAGCCCAAGTCTACAACAACTAGAGAATGTAGAAGATTAATGGTCATTTTGATCTGTATGTACTGTTTTGTTTCCAAAATCCAGCCTGTAATTGTGGACAAAAGCAAAATAAATCTTTAGTCTGTAGGGATAAATGTCATCAAATGGTGGTCTGTGGCTCAAATACTAAATAAATAGTGGGCCCTGGTATGAAAAAGGTTGAAAAAGGGTTCTGACATATTTATTTATTTATTTATTTATTTATTTATTTATTTATTTAGTACTGATATTGAGGGCATTGGTCTTAGACCTCCATATGGATATACTGTATATCAGAACCTGATATACAGGTTGATCAAGCTCAGTTGTCATCAAGCCCACTATCAAGCTTTTTTGTGGAAAAACAGGAGACAAATTCTGAACAGAACCAGTATCTTTTATTACAGCCTTCAAATAAGTGTTTAAACAGAAGGCAATTGACAATTCTTAATTTTTTAACCAATAAAATAATATGTATATTGTTATTTTAAAAGCATGTATTTTTTGTGACAGCAGGTATGACTAGACTTTAGACCAGCACGTTTCTGCCATGACAACTCTTGTCTTGATTGTTTTTACTGTGTGAATTTAGCTACCTGCTTCAGGGACCCCCTTGCTTCGAGGGGGTCCCTAAAACAAAATATTTTCAGATCTGGATCTGCAGCCATTTGGCAAATAATCCTGGCGATCCTTGACTGAGGAGCACTAGAAACAGGATTGAGGAGCACTAGAAACATTTTCAGAAAACGTTTTAGAAGATATTTTCAGACTTGTGTCGTCTTAATGGCTTGATGAGCCCTGCAGTATTTGTATTTTCCATGCAGCGTTATGGAAAGCTCTATTCTGAGAGAAACAGACCAAGTTGCAACTACCATGGTTTGCTCCACCTATCTACAACAAACTACTTCTATAGGGGCTTGTAGATCTGCAATCTTTGGCAAATGTTTCCCTTGGAATGTGAATGCTGTCTATTTTTCTGGGTTCAAGCAGTTTCTTGCCTCCATACTTTCATTGAATTATGTTTCATTTTGGTTTTATTGCAGTAACATTCCAGAATTCTCTCGGGGACCGATACGGTTTCCATTTACAGTTTTACTCAAAAATGCAAAATACTTTGTACAAAATGTTGGTGTGAGGCAAGCACCAGTCTACCATGTGCTTGGCATCGCACATGCACGCACGCATGCACACACGCTTACACGCACGCACACACACGCACGCACGCACGCACACACACACGCACACACACATTACAATGTTACATTCTGCCTACATACGGCCACACACGCACGCACACACACACACACACACACACACACACACACACACACACACACACACACACACACACACACACACACACACACACACACACACACACACACACACACACACATTATAACGTTACATTCGACCTCAGAACTCTAATTAGTTTGATTTCCAGCATGTTCCCACCCTATTTGACAATCCATTTTTAAATTAATTGGTATTAAGAACATAATTTCACAATAAGATTAAGCCAACAAGTCATCAGGCCAAAAGTGACTGGTCGGAATGTGATGATGTATAAACTTCAAACAATTTTTATTTATATAGCTGAATTCTGTAACCTGTCACAGTCAATGAACATCAGATGGTTTTCTCTTTGTTGTCCATAAAGTACAAGTTCTCAAAAGTTGGCCTCAATACTGAAATCTGCTACATGCAATTTTACAATAAGCACAACCCATCAGTATTCAAGTTTCCTCGCCCCTCCCATTAAAAATGCAGGACCTGGCAAGAACTTATGGGAACTTGGATTAATATTTACAAGCTGCCCAAATCACACATCGGTTTCCAGTGTTGAATTGAATACATTATTTTCTCTCATTTACATTCAGATCATTCATCAACAGCTGTGTATTAACATTCTGAGGATTTTCGTATTGTTTATGTTCTCTTGATTATTATCTAATTTAATCTGTTATTATAGTTGAGAATGCGGCTTCATTTGTAAATGTGTCATAAATAAGAAACAACACATTGCACAGTAAGTCCAATAACTATATGGGCCATTAATGACTTATAAACAAACATATCACCCGACCCGTTGCTTAAACGAGCATTATGACATCATCGATGTACCAGGTCTAGACAGACCACTGTATGATCAAATATGCTTTTTGGAAACAGGTGGCAAACAGTGTATCATGTTTCAGCTGGGAATTGTCCATTCCCCTAGAGGAATATAAATAAAAACCTCATTAACTGGAACATTTTTCACTGTATTCACAAACAATCAAAATTCTGATCATAAACAGACTAAACATAATGCCCAGTGCCTGGATATTACAACCTTAAGCGCCTGTATAATCCACCTGATGATTCAAATAAAATAATATGTCCATCTTCCCGATTTTGTCCTAAATGTGAAGTCAGCAGCCTAAGAAATGTTACTGATTATTGTCTCCACCGTACGGTTGTGACTATAATTCGTACCCTGTCCATCCGTCTGCCCGTCCACACACTTCCGCCCGCCCGCACACATCCGCCCGTCTGCACACGTGCCTGTTATGTCACCCGCAGGGTGACGTAACAGCATGGTGGTGACCCGTCTGTCCGTTCACACGTCTGTCTGAGCACGCGTTTGTCCGTCCACATGCCTGTTACGCTGTTACGTCACCCATAGGGTGACATAACAGCATGGTGGGGATTATGTTTACAGGCACCCACACACGTCTGTCCGTGATGACATAATGATGACGTGAGTAAGAGACCTTTATAGCTAATGTCATGAGTATTAGCCTGTTTCGCTCACGCACGAGTAGGCCATGGCCTACTTTGGAATGTGCACACGAACCTGACCCCGGACAGTGGAGGTCTAGTCTAGTTTTGTGTGTAATGTGAAGGAATATGGCAACAGCACCCATCGATCAAAGTAAGTAATTTTCTATCGCCACGGAAAATTAATAGGCCCATGGCCTTCCATTCTGTGTCACCAAACTTCAACTTCGGCTACTGTAATGCTTGGTGGCAGACACTGGAACACCACGCCAAAATATGTATTGCACCTTCCCACTGTATCTTTCATGTATCATCATGAGATGTTCAGTTCAGTAGTGTACAACCCCTCGTCTCAAGTCCTCTTCAAAGCTGGCCTCAGGGATGCTAGAGACTGCTGTCATATACCAGGCATCAACAAGAGTTCTGATTATACAATAAATAAAGACCATAATCTTATGGAGATTGTCCTGGAGAAGTCACAATAGGCTACAACAAATAACTAAGACTGTTTAGCCAAGGATGCCTAAAGATGTGAAAGTGTGTCTTACAGTATAGCATAGCTGATGCGTTGACTTTAACAGGGAGGCTTGGTTTAATAAAATCATTGACAATGGAATGGATTTATCGTTCTCTCTCCCGGTTTTAGAGACGAGGTGATGTGGGTCGGCTGGAGCTGGGTGAGGGGGTGTTGTAAGGGATGGGGCTCGGCAACGGGGAGAGGGAATCCACGCTGGATTCGCTCTCCGACAGCTGCCGGCACAGCGCTTCGGTGCGCTCCATCTCTCGCTTGAGCTTGCCCTGCAGGCGAACGTTCTCCTCCCGCATGTTCCGCTCCTCCTCCGCGTACTGGGCGCGCTTCTCCGTGTGCTGCAACTCGGTGGTGTGGAGGCTCTTCTTCAGGCTCTCCACCTCGTTCTTCAGGGAGCGGATGTGCCGCATCATGTTCTCTGGCGAGTCGAAGTCGGCGGGGCCCGCGGCGGCGTCGGGAGGAGCTGACTGGTCCGAGTTTCCCTGGAGCGTTCTTTTCTCCGCCTCCAGTTTGTTCATGCGCTTCCACAGCCGATTGACCAGAGCCTCCTGCTCCTGCTCCAACGTGTTCTCCAGGTCGATCTTCTCACGCCTCAGCTGCTCCAGGGTGAGCTGCTTGGCGATGGTGTCGTTCTCCAGCTTCTTGATCTTCCTCATCAGCTTGTTGACCTGGAACTCCTGCTCCTGCTCCAGGTGCTGCTCCAGCGCCGCCTTCTCACGCTGGAGATGCACCAGCTTCCTCGATAGGTCGTTGGTGAGAAACTCCTCTTCCTTCTCGTAGTTGACGGCCAGCGTCTCTTTCTCTTTCTGCAGGGTCTGGATCTTCTTGAACAGGGTGTTGCTGATGAACTCCTCTTCCTGCTCGGCTCGCGCCTGGATGGAAAAGCTGCCCTTGCGGAGGTCGCGGTTCTCCTCCTGCAGGGACTTGCATTTGTGCTTGGACGTCTCCAGCTCGATCTTCAGGACCTTGTTCTCCTGCTGCAGCGAGGTCAGCCTGTTCGACAGCTCCTCCATCCGGAACTGGGAAACGACCGTGCTCGATTTTACTGCATTGCTGCTCCAGGCTCCGTCGGTGTCGCTCTCGCTTGCACTGTCCACCATGGCTGCACGGGCAACGACGCGGAGAGTGACAAGAGAGGCTGAGGGGCACACTAGAAGCGTGATACCTTATTTGACATTGTTGAAATAGTGTCACGACATCTTTACCATGACCAAATATGGAATCCGTATGGAATACGTCATACATCAGTGACACTTTTGTGAGCTGGTTATGACAAACCTATTACCGGCCTTAACGACACTGAATAGCAGAAGGGCATGGTTCTCTATACTCTCAGACTTTACCTCCCTCTGCTCTGTCTCTTCCCCCCATTTGGTTTCTAATGAAGGCAGAAACCCAGAAAGTATATTAGCCACGGTCCCATTCTCCTGCAGGCGTGTGTGTGTTTCTACAGCCATGACTGGGGTAGATTTGTTCTCTCATTCTCTCCACCATGCAAAAACACACAGACACACACATGCTCCTTTCGCTCTTGAAAGCCGAATGCAGGCACACATAACCCGACGTGTGCAAATATTCTCTGTCTCGGCCAAACACATGCATGCACACAAAAAGATAAACAGGGCTTGTCTCTCCTAACAATGAACACTGCACACAACGTGCACACATTTGGACACAGTGCAAAAGCCAGATAGCCAGATGTATGTAAGGGACTCAATTTTTGTCTCCACCAGTATGGCGAAGAGTATGTTTTACCCCCTGTCCGTCCGTGTGTCCGTCCGATTTAGATGATGTCATCATTTTAGCTCGCTCTGCTCACGTACAAGTAGGCCACCAGGAGGCCACAACCTGTTCTGGCCTGGTGGAGACCTGTGCCACGAGGGGTACTCATCTAATGATCTATATTATACCAAAATTATACTATACCAAAAGTATACTTGGTGCTAAATAAACAATAAGGCTAAACTTTGACTGCCTTTTATTAATAGGACAAAGTGGAGAGAATCAGAAAAAAGGGAAAGAGACTGGGAATGACACACAGCAAAGTTCAACAGGATTGGGACTTGAAGCCACATGCGCCTATGTGGTATGCAACTGGATGCCCCATGGGAATTTTGACTTCAAACCTTCCCAAACCAAAGTCTATCCAGAACACTTCCAACTAAGATGACACTGCATGGCCTTTCAGAAGGATCTGAGACTTGAGTGGGGAACAAAACTCTCATCATGTCTCCTCTGGCCTGGTGGAGAAAATTAGTCTTAATAGTGGATTCCAGTAACCTGGCTACAGGAAACATTTTTCATTGCCTTTAAAACTAGAATAACACTCAGTAGAGTGCCGATTGCACACACATACAGTAGGCCATGGCCTACTTGTGAGCTAGCAGAGCGAGCAACCAGAGAACAAGTACCCCCAACACCTCCAAGAGATAATACTCATGACAATACTTGAGATCTCCTCCTCAAACTGACTGGTGTGTGATGGAATTTAAATCATGCCATCCAGTATCTCTTCCAGCAGTACTCTACTCAAAATTACCAATGTCACCTTCTAAATTTACCAAAAACCCAGTTGTAATCGCCACCGTCAAGATCTGGTCGCAGTTGCGCTCCCACTTTAAATTCAAAGATGCCTCTATAAGTTGTCCCATAGTCGGTAATCTCTTATTTCCTCCTTCTATGTCAGATCCGGTTTTCAGACGGTGGAATGAGAAAGGCCTTGTCAAATTCTCAGATCTCTATGAGAGGAATGTATTCTGCAGCTTTGATAGGATCAAGACTAAATATGATTTACCTCTTAACAATCTTTTTAGATATTTTCAAATCAGAGATTTCATTAAAAATCAATATCCTTCCTACCCTACGAAACCGGAGAATAAAACATGGGACAACCTTCTAGTACTGCACCCTGGACAGAGAGGACATATCTCAGTAACTTATAACTCCCTAACAAGACTAAATACACAACCTATTGTCAAAAACCGAACTGATTGGGAGGCTGAACTGGATGAAACGTTCTCCGACGAGTGGTGGGATGGGGCTATTGATCGGGTTAACACATCAACATCCTGTGCTAGATTGGGCCTCATTCAGTTTAAAGTGTTTCATAGACTTCATTACTGTAAATCTAAACTAGCCAAAATCTATCCGGAAGTAGAGGATAAATGTGATAGGTGTACCCTATCGCCAGCTAATCATACTCATATGTTCTGGTCTTGCCCAAGGTTGGTGGTCTATTGGACTGAAGTTTTTCAGATTTTATCGGAAGTACTCGAAGTTCGTCTAGATCCGTCACCCCAGATAGCTATTTTTGGAGTATCAACAGACTTTACGCTTTTGTCCACGAAACAGTCTAATATAGTTGCGTTTACCACGCTGATTGCAAGACGTAGAATATTATTGGGATGGAAATCCCCACTTCCTCCTTCTAGTACAATGTGGCTAAAGGATATTATGGGGTTTCTGAAGTTGGAAAAAATAAAATTTACGATTAGAGGCTCAGTAGAACGGTTCTTTTCTACTTGGCAACCTTTTATTAGATATTTTGAAAGTCTTAAAGTATTACCTACCAACTAATGGCCTGAACAGCTCATGGAAAATTGTAATAACTTGTGAGGGTGACTTGTGGCATCACTCAACTTTAATTTGGTCAAACCTTAGTGAAATTGTCTCTGAACTCAGGTAACCCAAACCATTACCAAGTGATGCTTAATTTATTCTGTGTACATACAGCTGTATTTATATAGCACGCCTTGTGAAAAGTAGTTTTTTTTTTTTTTTTTTTTTTCTTTCTTTTTTTTTTTTTTCTTTCTTTATATTCATATCTGTAACTTTCTTTTATACTGATGATAGTGACTGTGGGAGGGGGGATTGGGGTGGGGTGAAAATAAGAAAATGAAAATTTATACATGTTCAACTGTATTGTTTACTAATAATTTTGCTAATAAAAATATATTGCAAAAAAAAAAAAATACTTGAGATCTCCTTATTACACCACCATTCCGACATCACCTAAACCAACCAGAGTCCACCGATGTACGGCCGACGACCGCGAGCGATCGAATTATTGTGCGAGCAGAGTGAAAAAATGTTCAAATGTGGAAATATAATTCCACAGCCGCTATGAAGCCACGACTTTACTGTATGTGCTGATGATAGGGCACCATATGTGGGAGAGGTTGTTTGTGTAATGGAGAGATCATGTTGAGTGTGTTGTAATTCACACTCCTATTATCCATTTGGCCTCGCCACATGCTGCTCCTGAGAGCAGATAAACATCAGCACCACCTGCTCTCTCTACACGACACACACAGAGTAGGTGAGTCCAGGCGGGGGAAATCTTCACTGGTGAAATCCGCATCACTTTTGAATGGGTGTTTGTAGCTCGGATGTTTGTAATTTGTGATGATTTGATTGGTTGATGATAATGATCACATCAATGTGATATAAAACAATCCACATAGGCTTTGACGAGTTAAAGGGATCGTTCACCCCCAAAACCCCAACATTTTCTATTGGATACTTGAGTTCATGAATTCATCATTTGTCAGACTTCTGATTGTTCTTTGACTGACTAACCAACCAGCAGGCTCTTTATGCCTTGTACCGACTTGATGTTGAAATTGTTAAAGGTATATTCAGTGATTTCTTTTAATATCACTTCTTTTTTGTATTGTTGTATGTATTGATAATCCTCCCTACTATAAAATTTGCTGGCCATATAAGGAGTTCCCCCTGTCCCCAGTAATTTAAAAAAACCTTTAGGTTTCGTTTTGGCTAGGTGGCTGGCACAGCCTTCATCCAATCAGGATACAGGGTGCCCTGCCGCCATTATAATCGAGCAGTAGCAGGCCTTGCTGTCCCCAATGTAGTGCGTGCATATGCTCATCTTGTTCCTGGGGCAGACCCTGTGCATGCAGGTGTGCATGCATGTAAACCGTGCAACAGATGTGTCAAAGCTCCACCTCTTGCCTGATTGATCTGAGACGGTCAGATTGCCTGTTGTTTCAAACACATGACTTCCAGTGAGAAGGACAGACTGTCTTTTCCATTCACAGTTACAGGTGGGAATTCTGATCCAGACCACTGGAACCTATACTGCTGTCTGTCAGCTAAATGGACTTTAACAAGAAGCAGGAGTCAAAGTGAAAGTAAACTTCAGGGAACATTCTCAAGTTGGAAGATGCACTCATAGACCTGGCTCTCAATAACCTGTGTGAGGCCATTTGACAGTAGAGATTCAGTGGTTTACATTTAATGTTCTTAAGTAGTACAGATTATGAAGATTTGTACTTTACTTGAGTATTATATTTCTTTGATACTTTTACTCTTACTTGAGTACATTTCCAAGACAATGATTTCTAGGAAGGCTGTATAAGTAGTAGGGCGAGCACAAGTCAGTGTGTTTAATATTACACATTTTATAGAGTTTAGAGCTTTGTATGGAGTTATTTCTCCCCAAGTTTATTCTACTTCCAATTTGTCTCCTGATTTAGATGCAGCTGCGCAGGCCCTCAGAGAGACGCACCCAAACCAGAAAAGCCAAAAATCTAAATAGATAACAGCTACATGTTTTTTTTTTCATCTCTACGCTGCTTCTACTTTGATGCTGCAGCTGTTTGCCTGCATGAAGATGTCAGCTTCATCCTGCAGAGAGTTGTCAACAAATCATGAATCAAAATACTTCTCATGCTCAGGAAAGGTGGTGCTAATTTGTGAGGGGGAGGGGGGTTGTGTGGGGTGAGCCAGCGTTTTAGCCAATCACAGCACAGCAGTATCCAATAGATTCATAATGAGCCAATAGAGTGGAGGTGAGGTGGAGTTAGATTGTGTTTTTAAACAAACCTGTTTATAGTGTTTGTACACACTAAAGTTGTCTCATACTTTTAATACAAGGTGAGGTAATTAGGAGATGGAGTATAGCAATCTCTACAAGTAAGAGATCTCTTTAAGTATCGCTGGTCACTCGCTCTGCTTGCGCACAAGTAGGCCATGTGCACAATGCACAAGTTGGCACTCTACTGAGCGCAGATCTAGTTCTCCTTGATATGCTTGTTATTTAAAGTGCGCTAGATTTTTTGGGGGGGCGGCATTATCGGCCCAGACGCGGTCTGGAAAATATGTGTGTATTGAAATGCCCAAGGAATGCTGTGCAGTGTGTGCAGTGCACTACCACTACTACTAAGTTTACCATGAAATTTGGTTTGGTTCGGTCTTCAGAATTGTAAGATACTTATCAGCCTTCAACAAGCAGCCTCCTCCAACCCCATGACAAAGAGATGAACCTGGGATGACCGGGTTTTCTGAGTTGACTGTTCCCTCCTCTCTATGGAACTCACTCCCAGCTCACATCAAAGCATGCCCACAGCGTCACGCACCATTTTGGTTTTTTGTGTGGTTTTAAAGGACAACCTTGGTTTAGATTGCTATTAGATAAAGTAAAGAGAGTAAAAGATGGGTCTGACCGAAATTATCTACTACAGATCTACCAATTTCAAAAGCCCCTTTACTTTTATCATTATTTTACTTTTTATATTGTCTTACCCAGTTTAGATGTTTTGTAATGAGGTTGATTTTATTTTTTTAGTTTTATTTTTTTGAAAATTCTGCAGATTGATTTATAGATAGAAACTGTGTATAATGTCACCAAGCTTTGCAAGGAGCTTGTTTTGCATTAGAGTGGAGTGAGCCAACATTAAACAGATGACTCAAGGCTTCCTTCCAAGAACAGTGACAGTCCCTTCACTTTTAGTGCAGCAGGATTTGCAGAACATACATGTTGACAGTAGACTGACTATATAGGGCCTATTGCATCATTAACTCTGCTCCTCCAGACACAGGGGCTAGAAGGCCTGTCTGTGCTGTCACTATGAGTGCTGTCTATCGTGCCCACGACCTAGAAGAACCAGGGCTCCAGAACAAAACTTTCCAGGCCACGTCTCCCAAAAATAATCATGTGATTGAGAACTGCGGACCAAATTGTAGGATTGCTGTTGGTTGTTAGCATGTTGGTTTGCTTCCTGTTGGGTGATAATACAATGTTGCATATTACCCTACTGGCTTGAATATACTGTAAGTGTTTGTTTGTTTGTTTTTTTACAATGGAAATATCCTGAAAAATGGAGTCGTCTTTGGGGACTACATTATTTGACATTCAATGTTCTTTTCACACAAATGAGTCTTGAAAAATGGGGGTCATCTTATAACCAGGGTCGTCTTATATCCGGGACAATATCATCTGTGAGAAGTGTAACCCCCCTACCAAAACAAATCTGCCAGCGGTGTGAGTTATGAGTGATAACATCACAAAATATTCAAATTCTTGGATGAACGTATTGGAAAGAAATGTTGTAAATGCTTGTCTACATGACATTTTTCCTTGCAATTTGTCTCTCCACAAGTATGAACACGACTGCATGACATTTCCCAAGAATTCTGGAAATTGTGAGTTGGGTTTTATGAAGTGGTGGAGAGAGTCTGATCTATTAGTTCTGCTCCTTGGGAAAATAACTTTGAGGTGAAGCCTGGTGCTTCATTCACCCTCAGCTGAAGTCATCAACGACATTATATATTAAAATAAAGTATGTTATCAGCTTTTTCTCACCAACTTGTACAATTGAGACATTAACTACATCATATGAATAGTTTCTCCATGTTTAAAGACCTTTAAATGTAAGTCTTCTGACACTTCACCCTATTATGATTATCTAACCATAAATGCAGCAAGTCTCTGTGTGTATGTCTGTAATTCAAATTCAAGACATGCGTTCCATCCTACCACAGGGTGTGTGTGCAGTGCCCGGTGTCAAGTTGGACAGACACACATACTGTACTTTACAGGACTGGATGTGTCCTTCTGGCATGGATTCCATGTTCTGACACGGTCTAGGTCCGTCCTGTGGCTTTTCTACTCTAAAACATAACAACTAACACATTTTATTCTGAAGGAAGTGGTGTCTTCTGGATTGTAAACAACCTATTCCACAAATGCCATTTGTTCGTGATGTGGTTTGAAAAGCATGAAAATGTTGTAAGCTATACAATATGTCTGATCTCAGACCAGCAGTGGGGGAAGCCAGACTGCCAAGAGTTCAGCTCTCTAATATTTCGCTATCGAAAGAATATGAACAATCCATTTCAAGACATTGTTTAAATTATGCATTGTGTCTTTGCAGCCTAGGGGAAAATAACTGATCCTTCTCAACTTATTGCACTTTACTTTGTGCTCTTGGTCTGATTTCAGCATTCTATTTTCACATGTATGGCTGTCGCAGAGAAATTCTTGCAATTAAAGCGTTAAAATAACAGACATACAAACGATGAGGAGGAAGATACAAACTAGCAATTGTAATGTGTTATGACTACGGTACCTGTAGTTACTTCAGTCAGTGGTTC
This sequence comes from Benthosema pterotum, assembly GCA_039105355.1. Taxonomy (NCBI): domain Eukaryota; kingdom Metazoa; phylum Chordata; class Actinopteri; order Myctophiformes; family Myctophidae; genus Benthosema; species Benthosema pterotum. The sequence continues at coordinate 28,201,831 of CM076969.1, forward strand.
CCAAACGTTTTCGTGTCAAATTGACAATAATTAGCCGACAAAGGCGCTTTTGAAAAGATATGCCAGGGACCCCCATACGAGAAGATTTTTATGGTTACAGCAGTGATTCTAAGAACTTTTAATTTAAATGACAACCAGTTTGCATTAATATACAGACTGTATATCAGACCCCTGATTTATATTGTAAAATCAATGGTCCATTTGGTTCCAAACTATCATTTAATTGGGGACCCCCTGGAACTCCATCGAGGACCCTTGGAGGTCCCCGGACCCCACTTTGTGAACCATCTGATTGTTGTGAAAGACGTGGTAGTTTTTTCCATAATGGATATTGAAGAATGAAGACACAGTACAGGACTGATGTTGTACAATCCGTCCGCTTTACCACAGACAATGACACCCCGTTGTTGGGAGAACTTCGACACTGGCTGGCTGGTTCAAATGGGGGTGTACTGTCTGTAAATGTGCTCTGGTGAGGTGGTCGTAATGGCTTGTAAAGTGATTGTAATTCTCGTGTTCCAGGTGGAGTAGCTGTCCTTCCTCATCCACTTCTACAAGAGTATACATTACACAGTGACCCTGCCTGCCAGAGGGACAGCAGTTCAGTATATAAACTGGGGCTAGTATCTTTTTAAAAAGGACTAGACTGGGGACCAACTCAGGAACGATGCAAATTGAACTTAACAGTCGATGTCCAGGAGAGGATTATCCAACGGGTACGTTGGGCACCACTGGTGGGGGAAAAAGTCTTTAGTTTTGGCATGAAAGACTAGACCTCTTCAAATGGTTGTCTGTGACTCAAATACTGAATAAATAGTGGGACCTGGTATAAAAATAACTGAAAACCAATGATCTAACCACTGATCCGATCTAGATCTCATTGCATTTGAGTATAAGGACAGGGGCCTTGTATAGCGTTATCAGTATTCTGGGTCGGTGTGTGTGAACTCTCCCTCAGGCTCCAGAACACATTCAGAGAGGCTGTCATCCATCTGATCTCAGCCCAAAGTAAAGCTCTCTAATCCGGGGCTGTCAGACGTCAGGCTGCTCCCTGCCGACCCACTGGAGCAAGTGTGGAGGAGGTGGAGTTCATTTCTCATGGACCAAAAATCAACAGTCACACTGTAGTTTCAAGAGAATCCTGATAAGGCTTTGACTCATCACAGATCTTTGATGATTTCACATACAACGTGTGCGCATGCACACTCACGTGCGACTGTGCATGCACGCATGAATGTGGAGGAAAATAATTGATGAGTAGGTCGGTGTTGACTGTGGGAATGTAATCTATGAATGAATGAACAATTGTAAAGTGCTTTGAGATTGTTGGCTTCTTGGAAAAACACTAAAATTGCCATTCATCTCTAGGAAAGAGAAAGGCTGTTGTTTCTATTAGGTTGGAGGAATCCCCCAAAGACGTCATTGGTAGTAGGTTTTACAACCTCTCCCACAGCCCACCAGTGGGATGCAAAGAGTGTGAGTAGGTGGAAATAGAGCATTTTCAGGACCAATTATGTACACGAAGATGAGGTTGAAATTGAGTGAAGTGCCCCTTTACATGTAAGTCACTGCCTTTAGCCTTGGGGAATAGGCGACAGCACAACCTTATTCTGTAACTGTAACTAAGACTGGGCTCAGTTAGGGTTGCATGTGAGATATAGGGACCAAATCTAAATGCGAATACCTCAATAGGTAACAGAATGGTTCGGCCCAAATAATACTCTGCCCTGAGTATAGACAGAGTTACGCTGTTGCAAACTTCGTTCACTTCATGGGATCAGTCCAATGGCGGCTCTATCAAGTTGTGTTTCACCATGATTTTTCTTTTATGATCTTTTTTTCCGAGAGCGTACAAATGGAACTAAATGGACCCGCTAGTGTGCATTTGGTACACTCTCAGGAAAAAAATGGAAATGTCCCTCTTTTGTCCCTCTTTCAGGCTGCAACAGCCCTCCCGAGAGCTCAGTTTTCTGACCCCTCAATGTTACAACATTTCGGCTGGTCTGGAGTATTATTTGGGGCAAGCCTTCATGTATTCCCTTACCTTAATATATTGCAACCACAATTTAAATGTGTGTAAATGCTGAGTGTGGTTCTTTTGCAGTTAGTTTGGGGCCAAATTACATCACTACTGACTATTGACTATTTCAGTGGGTTCGACAACCGATCCCGATGGCCTTTACTGCACGTCAACCCCCATCTCTCTCCCCACAAAAATACACAACATAAAGACAAATCAAACCAAAATGTCCTGTCAAAATGAACAACATTAAAGCCCCTCTCCTGTACCTTGCATTTGCGTCCGTCCACCGTCTCCTCGTTGAACTCCTCTCCGATGTGAAAGTTGATCTCGGTGGTCCTGACCGAAGTGGAGGTCTTGATGTAGAACGTCTCCCCGTCCTGACGGATCTCCACGTGGGGTTTGGATGCAGCCGCTCCAGCAACCTTCCTGAGCATGGCGTTCACACCTGTTGAGCAACCACACCAAAATTTACACAATGCCAAAACAACATGCATGCTGCCTCCGAGAATTTATATATGATTGGTTAAAGGGGAATTCCGCCCATTTTCAACATTTTACCAGGTAATTAATATACCTTAAAGATGTTCTGTGGACATAATAAAAAAAAGTTCCCCCCATTCTGTGTGTTCCTAAATGGAGGTCTGAAAAAAATCATTAACATGGTGAAACACAACCTGACATCATCAAATTTTTTTCTGAGTGTACAAATGGAACCAAATGGGCATGTTAGGTTTCATTTGGTTTACATTTGTACACTCCCAGGACATTTTTGGAAATGAGTGGAATTCCCCTTTAAGAAAACCATTTTACTATACTTTACTACAACCATTTGACAATAAGTAAAACATTTCAGATGGCGCAAATATGACTAGAACAAATACAAAAAAACAACCACTAAATTAAAATGTGCTGTCAAAATCAACAGTGTGGCCCTGCACTCAGTGCACTGTGTACTGGTTGAGACTAGGGTCAGGGCAGGACACTGAGAGAGACAGAGCCAAAGGAAGAGACCTTCCTTGAGGCTATACCAGAGCTGGATGACGACATAATATACAGATCTAATCATGTGGATCTGGGAATCCACATGGGTTTGGCATGGCTGCCCGTGTGGATCTAAGTGGTCACTTCACTTTGTGTGGGCAGCCTGTGTTGTGTCTATAACGTTGCCCGTGTCAACAAAGGGGTCTGTAATGTGCCTATGACGTACTATATACTCGTACGTATTTGGAGTACGTACATACTCCAAATGTGGGCAAGGCTTCAGGCTTGATGAGAGAGAAACTGGCTATATTACTCCCCTTTTTTTGTTTACCTTTATTTTCTAACGTTTTGTCTGCATATAGTACAGTATCTGAATGAAAAAAGAGAGTGAGAAGAACAGAGAGCTGAAAGTGTGAGAGGTTGATGAGCTGAGATGTAATCTGTTCTGGAGGCAGACACCCCCTGCTTTGTTTTGTCTGGACTCTAATTGACCCAAACAGTCTCTGATCTGACCTCCTTGTCCTTCTGTCCCGGTTTCCACTTCACTCCACCACAACCACAGAACAGAACCCTGTTGACCCCCTCATGTCATATCTCATCACATACTGTATAGTATGCCACCGGGTCTGGCGGGGACCCCCTAGCGGTCCTTGATGGAGGGGATTCCAAATTGATTGGTACAAAATAGATACACTCTGACATTAGTCTCGTGTTGCCAGACTGTTGCCTCCTAAAATGTTTCAGGCATACAGTCTGGACTCTGGAGTGTGAAAGCTCTGATCATGAATAAAGTGATACAGACACCAAAGTTGCTATATAGTAATTGATAGTTTGCTATCTGAAACCTTATGGTGCATGTACACATGGTGCACTTTTACCCAAATCACTTTACAAATGTTGCACATTACAATTACATTCACCCCAATCACACCATTCGCGGAGTAAACCATGCAAGCAGACACCAACCTGCACATTGGCAGCAATTGGGCTTCAGAGTCTTGCTCAAGCAAACTTTGTCACTGACTCTGAGGGAGCCCCGAATCAAACAGGGAATCTCGTGATCCCCATACGGTTGCTGTAGTGGACACTCCTACCCCTGAGCCAGTCCCGCCCCAAGTATTTTTCCCTCAGACTAGATTCAATGAGGTCAGAAGGAATATAATCACAGAGGTTTTTGCTAATAAGGTTGTAATTAAAGACAGAAAAGACATAACAAAATTCAGTCACTGAAAGAGAAATCAGTAACTTTTCATTTGATTCATGGTCACACAGTTCCTCAGAATCGGACTGTGAAGTACCGATTGGTGGATCTGTTGATTTGTTGTACTTTATTTCTTTTCTTTTTATGATACACTACTCTTAGATTTATAGTTACATTTAGCGTAACATAATAGCTGGCATTTTTAGGAAGGTTATAAAGTACTTTTGGGTTGGCTGTTTTATTTTTAATCACATAATTAAATAGTCTAAAACAGTATTTCTACAAGCAAGCACCACTTATTTGAAAGCAAATATTTTTTACACTTGATTAACATTTTGACTGAGCTATACTTTTATTAGTAGTGGAGTAAATGTGACCAGAAGTATCTGTATCCGGGGCATTGAGTATTTCGTCCACCTCCACAAACAACTCCATTAACAGGTTGTCCGGGCACCACCAGTGGTCCTTGAGAAGGTTCCAGGTGGTCCCCAAGCTAAATGATGGAAAGTTGGTTAACCTGACGTAACTCTTGAGAATGTAAAAATGAAACCAAATGGACCCTTGCGGGTCCATTTGGTTTCATTTTTACACTCTCAAGAGTTAAAATATTCATCATCTGAATTAGCACCACTTAAACAGTGTACACTGTTTTGTTGGCAAAATACGGCCTGGAATTGTGGACAAAACCAAAATAATTTTGGTGTGAAAATGTAATCAAATGGTGGTCCGTGGCTCAAATGCTGAATAAATGGTGGTCCCTGGAGTCAAAAAGGTTGAAGACCCATGCATTAAAGCCATGACCATCCAGCAGTTTCCTTTTAGCCAGTAGGCCTTCCCTTTTGGTCCCTTGGTGGCGGCTGGGTAAGACTGGCCTCTGTGAGTGTGGCACCACCCTGGCGTGTGGCATTAAGCCACTTTGCCTTGCCCTGTGCTGTGGGACTGCCAGGACCATCTGGCCTTTGCCTTGCGCTTCACACATTCCTCTCACCTCACTGCCACCGAGGGAAGGGAGGGAACGTCCCAGACCAGACACTCATGAGGGTAGAAAAGTTAAACGCCAATATTAAAAAGGAACAAATCGAACACGCCAAACTAGCCTATATGGCTCCAATGCCATCGTCACAGTGTCTTCACAAACAATAATAAATAATACTACTAGGCTCATCACTGTACTAGCCTTGTGCCATATCATCATATTAATTATTCATATGTTATTGTGTCATGATGTGTTCATGCTTTATGTTACTAATATCCATATGGGGGCAAGAGTCACTGGGTATAATCTGTCTGATGATGCGCCTCATTGATCATTGCTGTAAATTTCCTCTACGTAGTCTAAACAGATGATGAGGACATATATGGGAAGTGACGGCATAATACTGTCGGAGTCCACGCTAACTAATTGTCTCTTCGACCAGGAGCTTATGTAACGGAGGGAACGAACGATTGGCTCATGCTCGACACGGTTAATGTGTATGTGAGAGGATGGAGGGCTCAGTTCTAGTGATGATGATGTCACGATCCGACATTTGACACTGCCACGCTGCCAGCCTGGTTCAGTGAAAATACTATCTATATAAATAATATATAACTATGTAGAACGATTCTGACGCGTTTGAGGATGACATAACATTGCAATGCAGTGCGTGAGGCAGTGATGCATAAAGGGTTCTCTCATTTGAAAATAATGGGCTACACACGGAGGGTGCCTTATTAGTAATATGAATCACATATGAATCACTGCTGCATTGCCGTGGACGTGGGAATCCAAAAAGGCATTGGGGGGTCGCCAAGCTTTGACCCGGATGAGCTACATGTCAAATGGACCGCAAACAGCTACCGGTATGTACACTCTCAATAAACAGATTGTTCTCAGGTGGTATTTCAAATACATTTAACATACATGTTATTTAATTAGTTTGACACACACTTTTCTAAACCACCAGTTGCAAACCGTAGGCACAGAGTCTGACTCTCAGAGAATGAGCTGTGCTGAAGACTGAAGTTC
>CM076969.1:28210543-28213043 GCA_039105355.1 Benthosema pterotum
TTGACAGAACCACCATTGTGTAACACATGCATCCACAATAGATGCACATGGCATGCCCCCATGTATTATTCAGTGCAGATTCTTTCACAAGTTGTTTTAACTGTCATTCAAACTAACTTTAATAGTCTAATAGTCCTGCGGTTGGAGTTACGATTCCTCTCAGATTCTGTGTGTTTGCTTCAGGCACCCGTCCAGCTCAGAGGACATGGGATTTTGTGGTGTAATGATGAAGCCTGTGGGATGCCCTCAACTCATCCCTCTTTGTTTCAATGCATCTGTGTGGGTTTTCCCCAATCCTGATTCCTGACTCAGAATCACGACCACAAACAACGACAAGTATGGGGTTCATTCATACAAGGAATTTGTGTTTTGACACATGTTGGAGTGGGATGACAATTGACAACCAAGCATTAAACAACACAGGACAATATCAACAGCGTCAATGAACAGATAAGATTTACATATAGAACACAATGCAACATGGAATACACAGTTGATTGACTGGTATCATATTACTGTAAAACTGGGAGGCAGTGCTAGTGTAGTAGAAAAACGATTTACGGGTAACTCAAGACCCAAAAGAGTCTCCATCCCTGATCATCCCTGATCAAACCAGTTAAAATCTACAAGTTCACAACACACGATTGCATGTAGATCGGCTATTTACACAATTTAATGAAGTAATATTCTGCTTCCCCTAATCTTTTTATTCTATTGATATTTTTCGGGCATCTGGTTAGGATGCCTCTCGAAGCGTCTCCCTAGGAGAGGGAGGTCCTCGAGGCACGTCGCACTGGGAGGAGACCAAGGTCCCATGCAGACCAAGGTCCAGATGGAGGGATTACATGGACTCTGGCCTTGGATCGTCTTGGGATCCCCCAGGTTGCTAATGTTGCTCAGGACTGGCAAGTCTGGAGCTCTCTGATGAAGCTGTTGCCCCCATGACCCAACCTCGGATAAGCGGATAAAGATGGATTTTACTTGTGTTCCACACCTGTTCGGAAAACAGGGTTCTAGTGGTTAGACTGACTACATATGGGTCTAGGGTTTGCAGCAGTGTCACTGACTCTCTGGCAATTCTGGCATGTTAAGCAAGGCACAGAACCTCTCTCCCTGTTCCAGTAGCTGCAGATAAGAGCATCGGCTGAATTTTGCCTAAAATATAGAAAAGCTTAGAAGGGGGAAAATGATCCTGAAACTAGAGAGTTGGCTCATTGAGATGTTCCCTTGTTTACCCCTGAAGCAGGCAACTCCTCCTGAGAACTTATACTGTATGTAAATTGTGTATCTGCATTATGGTGTTGTGGGTATATGGGGTTCATTTACTTGGTCACTGTTTTCCTTTTGTGTCTTGTTTTTGCAGTCAACCATGACCAAAAACACATAAAAGGATTTCATGTGTGCCCGCCCGGGGGCAAGATGCCACTGTTGTAGCAATTACAGAAATTCTCTCAAAGTTACTCTACTTCTCTTTGCAATATTTATACAGAAATGCCAAGACTGAAAGACGAGCTTAATCAATTTTCTTTGTCCTTAAGAACCATCTAATATTAATAATTAATACCAGGCATATACCACACCAGCCCTCAGAAGTTTTTTTTTCCTTTCCCCTGGGACAAGAGGCTTTGATTTTGACTGGGAGTGGGAGATCAGAGCAAAGGTTCTGATCCTCGCCAAACTAAGCTATAAGCCCAGTGGGGCTCACGGTGAACCGAAACTGTCTGCAAGTTCAATTGGTTTGACACAGATTTGCAAGGTTCAAAGGCACTATGGCCTGTCATACTGAAACCCAGACTCACTGAGGAGTACGAGAGGAGAGAGGAGCTTCTCTGCTAAGTCACCACTAATCTTCGCGCTGCGTTTTCCAAAGATCGTAATACAAACTTCCAAATGTCTTACTTAGGGGTGTAGATTGATGAACTGACCAAATACCAGACGAACAGAAAAAAAACAAAGAGAGTTGAAAATAACTTTGAATTTTACCCAAGGAACATAACGCCTTAAAGTTGCACTGCAGCCATTCAAAACAGAAGCTGTGCCTGTACTTTCAACATACTTCAGCTAATGCACTGTGCCAGCTGCTTTACACACTGCCTGCATTTCCTCCAATGGACCATTATGAGTCATTAGTCTGAAGAGGACATCATTATGATGACCAGTGAAGGGAGTGAATGTGAATGGAACCAGGGACCGGTTCCTGAAATACATTACAAATACACACACGCACGCGCGCACACACACACACACACACACACACACACACACACACACACACACACACACACACACACACACACACACACACACACACTCACCCACACGCACGCACGCACGCACACGCACACGCACACACAAATGCAAACAACCAAGAGGAGAGAACAAGAGTGAATCTGAATTAATATATTGTATCTGAATTATACTGAATGAGCATAATGTAATTTGGACTATAATACCTTACTATTTACACTGTTTGATGACTTTTCAGTCTTGGATTTTCTTT
>CM076969.1:28215543-28275543 GCA_039105355.1 Benthosema pterotum
AATGCTGTTATGATACCATTGACAAGCTCTGAATTGTATATTTGTGGTCCTTCATTGTAAACCAAAACCATCTATTTTACTCTCTTCTCTTTTTTCTTTTTAATTTTGTGTTTCAGAAACAAAATTGTAATGTTTGCTCTTGTTATGCGTTTCATTGATTTGTGGAAAGTTTTTTTTGATTGATTGATTAATTGATTTGTTAATTAATTCATTAATGGCAACTGAAAGTATTAAAGAGGGATTCCACCCATTTTCAACATTTTACTGCCATTAATATAGGCATACCTTAGAGATGTTGTGCGATATTAAAGTCGCCCCATTCTGCTTCCTAGAAATGGAGGTCCGAAAAAAAAACGGATTAAAAAACAAAATTCACATGGTGAAACACAACTTGATGACATCATCAAGTTGTATCTCACCATGTTAATGATTTTGCTTTTAAGTCCTTTTTGTCTGAGAGTGTACATATGGAACCAAACCACATTTGTACACTCACACTGATTTTTTTGGAATTCCACTTTAACACCTTGTAGATTTACAGTACAGATATACAAGACTTAAAACTGTGAATGAGCAAACCAGTTACACTTACAGTTGTTTACCATTTCGGCCACCCTGTTCATTTCATCAACATTTAAAAGAGGAAAAGCAAAAAGAAAAATATACAAGGAGGGAGGGGAAAAGGGTGTGGGAAAAATAAATTGTCCCAGATCGTTGTCTTGCGAACTAAATGCCCAGTATAGTACTTACAGTACATACAACATGATTTTTCTGTTTTATTTTTTTAGGTTATAGAAGTAACAGCTTTCAGGATCAACAATGAGCACTCAGGTAAACATCTGTTAGTAGAATAATCCTGTCTGAAATGGTGGTAAACAGCTAGTTTGAAAGCTTAGTTTGATTGTCCACTTTTCTGTTTAGATAAATGGGCTGTCGGGGGTTGGTATTGGCCGCAATTTGCAATCTAGAGTTACCTACATTGCAGCTGTAGGCAGGCAGGGCAGGCATGCAAATGAGCCACCAGCATCCTGCATTTTACACGCAAAAAATTGACAAAGGATATATGCATGTCACCCTCTGGCACTCCTGGGATGCAATCCTGTAGTCAGCACTTAACTGTTCTCTAACTGTTGAAGTACAGTAGTACTCCTAAAATGTACCTGGAAGTGTTCTAAGTGCTTCTAATCTCCAGCACATTTTTCATGAAACATATACTTTATACAAAGGAGTCACATCTTTTTATGTTTTTGGATGTGTATTCAACATTCTGGTCGCATTGCAGTAAAACACATTTGAGCCATTTTCTTGAATCATTAAATTGTGTTGTACCCATGTGTATGTTTTATGCTATTGAAGTAGTCTGACGGGTACATTGCACTTTTGTCATTTCAGTACAGCATTCTGTTCAAGCAAGAGCATGGTGAGAACACTTTCATATTTATTAACATGTACTTATAGTGTTTATGTATCAGATGAGTAAACAATTTCTCTAATGAAAGTTATTTCAGTGATGATACTGCTGAGCTATCCCAATATCATTATGATGTTAGGTATGAGAAATCCTCTATGGATGAATATTTTCAGAGAGACAGAGACATTTTAGAGCAAGACAAAAGATAGAAAACGAATTGGAATTGTGGAAGGGAGTCCGAATCATCCAGGCCATTCACAATGATGGAACATGTAACCTCAATGGCATTCTTTTAACTCCTTGCCAGGCTGTTCCGATATTGCCGTTTGCACACACGTCTCTACAAGAATACATCAATGTTTTAGGTTCATTGCTTTCCAAATCAGTGCTATTGTAGTTTTGAACACCCTTTACGCCTGTGTGTTGTTTCGTAAATATTGAACCAAAGAAAAGTAGTAAAAAGCACTTCGGGAAAAAAAATGTTAACTGCATTGGACCCTCCAACTGTATGCTAAAACGGCTATGTCCACCACCTCTCCCCTCTCATGGCAGTAATTGACAATATACAGTATAAAGTCTCAACGCCAACTTTGTTGCTTTGTTTTCAAATATGTTTTCTTCATTTCCTGAAAAAATGACTATTTTGGAGTTTGGTGTTTTTTCTTCCCTACAGCAGAAATAATATGGTTTAACATGTGTATCTGTTTGTCCTCTCAGCTCACGATGACGCCATCTGGACAGCAGCGTGGGGAAAGAGCGAAGCCGATGGCTCAGAAACCATCGTCACTGGTTCTCTAGACGACATGGTCAAAGTCTGGAAATGGTACTGTACGTCTGTTTAGTGAAGTAGATTATTGGCTTTATGTAATACACCTCTGTCATGCTGGTCTCTACAATACACTGACTGGCTTAAATAGTAGTCATAAAAGGCAATAGATGCCAATGCAAGTCTTGATGTGAAAGATATTTAATTTATTTCAGCCTTTTTCAGCACACGCAATTAACAAGGAACTTTTTGGAATTGAATTAGCCCTTCGCTAAGTCCCTCACCAAGTCCTTGTCCAATAGGCACGTTAGAAGAGGAAAGCTCGAGCAGGAAAGCTTGACCTGGATACTGCATAGCAACAGTTGCTAAACTATTTGGACTGGCATTGGATAGTGACTAAACCCTGCCCCAAAGAGTGGAGTTTTGAGAAGGGCTCACTGGAATGCTCATGTACATAATTTAATATAATTGTTCTTCTTTAAGGCTTTAAAATTGAATTGTTGAAAATCAATACGGACAATGCGGCTTTGTGTGTGCTTTCCAAATTTATTTATTTATTTATTTATTATGACGGAGCACATGTTCCCCCGCAGGTGTGATGAGAAACTGGAGCTCCAGTGGAGTCTGGAGGGCCACCAGCTGGGCGTAGTGTCTGTGGACATCAGCCACAACGGAGCCCTGGCCGCCTCCAGCTCTCTGGACTCTCACATTCGCCTCTGGGATCTGGAGTCAGGAAAACAGATCAAATCCATGGACGCAGGCCCGGGTAAGAGCAAGACGGACAGGAAATCTGTGTGTCTGTGTGCATAGCTAGGATGCACAGTACACATCTTATCTGTATTTCTGTATTTCTGTATTTCTTTAGTTGTTAAAGTTAAGTCCACGATTCTCAAAGTATCTTTTCTTTTGTCATGTAAAACCTGACATAACAGTCATCAGTGGGACTGTGGGAGGACATAGCCAACCATGCAGGTCTGACTTCAGAGCCATAGTGTAAGACGGAGTTACGCAAACTCTGTTGACTTCATGGGGGCCAGTCCATTTCTACATAGACTTATATGGATTGGGGACAACAGTGTGAAGTTACAGAATGGTCCAGCTTAATGTTCTGCTATAATCTAGTGTAAGCCAAGCACCTTAGGAGAAAAATTGCAATATCAAGTCATATCGCGATATGTTCAAGAATCCCAATGTGAATCTTTTTGGCCCCCTAGTCCCTGGCAGTGTTGAGAAATATTACTTAGGAGAGTAATATCTTTATTCTTTACTTTACTTTATGACCCCTTAGAAAAAGGAATAATATTATTTACTTATTACTTGAATCAAAGAATAACACAATAATTATTACAATATTACTTTCCCAAGTCCCCCCTCCCACCCGCAAAGGAATAGAGTCTGGGTCGGGGTTCGATTCTCGGCCGGGTCATACCAAAGACTAAAAATGGGACCCAAATGCCTCCCTGCTTGGCACTCGGCATCAAGGGTTGGATTGGGGGTAAGTCCCTGCGATATACTAGCGTCATGTCCAGGGGGTGTACTTGTACATCCAGCTGCCTCACGCTACAGAAACAGGAGATAGGCTCCCGACCTACTGTATATGGGCCTCAATGGCTCAGCCGGGCCTCCTGACATCATGGCCTGGCAAGGCTACTTACTAATATGTAATATTTTATTAGTTCCTACCCAACACTGATCCCTAGGTATCCATATCGTATCCAATCTGAAGGCGATATCCGTGAATCGTTCCACCCCGATTATCAGGATGCAATACCAATTTGATCCAATCAGGAGAGGGAACTCATACTGGATAAACAGGTGAAATTGGAACAAGTTCAACAAATATGAATCACAGACATGTTAACTGACACACTATGATATTAAGGCAATTCACAATCATTTGAATAATATTGAGTGCAACCAATGCCGCATATACAGTATGTCACAAAAGTAAGTACACCCCTTGCATTTTTTCAAATATTTATTGATATATATTCCTGGGAAAACTTTGACGAAATGACACTTCAGTACAATATAAAGTAGCCACTGTACAGCTTGGAAAATGCTGTGAATTTCATTTTTTCATCAAAATAACTGAAACACAGCCATTAATGTCTAAACTGATGGCAACAAAAGTAAGTACACCCTTCAGTGAAAGTGTCCAAATTGGGCCTAAGTCGCCCAAGTAGACATTTTTCCTCCCCAGTTCCATGTGATTTGTTAATGTTAACACAGTCTCAGGTGTGAGAGGTGAGCAGGTGTGTTAAATTTGGTAATATCGCCCCCTACATCTCACAATGGTCACTGGAAGTTCAACATGGCACCTCATGGCAAAAAAACTCTCTGAGGATCCGAAAAAATGATTGTTGCTCTAGATAACATGGGCCTCAGCTATAAGAACATTGCCACCATCCTGAATTTAAGCTGCAGCACCATGGCCAAGGGCATACAGCAGTTTAAGAGGACAGGATCCACTCAGAACAGGCCTCGCCATGGTTGACCAAAGATGTTGAGTGCACATTCTCAGCATCAAATCCACAGGGAGACATCCGGAAATGGTCATAGAAGTTCTGTAAGCATTGCTACAGAGGTTGGAAGGGTGGGGGGTCACCCTGTCAGTGCTCAGACAATACGCCACATGCTGCATCAACTTGGCCTCAATGTCTGTCATCCGAGAAGAAAGGCTCTTCTCATAATGATGCACAAGAAAGCCCCCAAACAGTTTGCTGAGGACAAGGAGACTAAGCATATGGATTACTGGAACCAAGTCCTGTGGTCTGATGAGGCTAACAAACATTTTGAGGGCTTTCTTGTGCATCATCATGAGAAGAGCCTTTCTTCTGGGATTACAGCCATAGAGGCCAAGTTGATGCAGCATGTGGCGTATTGTCTGAGCACTGACAGGGTGACCCCCCACCCTTCCAACCTCTGTAGCAATGCTGACAGAACTTTGACGACTATTTCCCTACGTCTCCCTGTGGATTTGATGCTGAGAATGTGCACTCAACTTCTTTGGTCAACCATCTTGAAGCCTGTTCTGAGTGGATCCTGTCCTCTTAAACTGCTGTATGCCCTTGGCCATGGTGCTGCAGCTTAAATTCAGGATGGTGGCAATGTTCTTATAGCCGAGGCCCATGTTATCTAGAGCAACAATCATTTTTTCGGATCCTCAGAGAGCTTTTTTGCCATGAGGTGCCATGTTGAACTTCCAGTGACCATTGTGAGATGTAGGGGGCGATATTACCAAATTTAACACACCTGCTCACCTCTCACACCTGAGACTGTGTTAACATTAACAAGTCACATGGAACTGGAGAGGAAAAATGTCTACTTGGGCGACTTAGGCCCAATTTGGACACTTTCACTGAAGGGTGTACTTACTTTTGTTGCCATCAGTTTAGACATTAATGGCTGTGTTTCAGTTATTTTGATGAAAAAATGAAATTCACAGCATTTTCCAAGCTGTACAGTGGCTACTTTATATTGTACTGAAGTGTCATTTCGTCAAAGTTTTCCCAGGAAGATCTATCAATAAATATTTGAAAAAATGCAAGGGGTGTACTTACTTTTGTGACATGCCGCATATACCTGTACATTGTGTATATCTTACATCTGTAGACAAAAGGATGCAAAATAATAATGGTCGTACAAAAATACTGCCCGCATGTGCGTGCGTGCATGCATAAAAGCTCCCCCCACGCTATCAGCTTCTAGCTAGTGAGTGAAACAGTGAGTGAGGACCACTTCTTTTTGGATTGACATTTCAGGAGGAAATAGCCTCTACTACCTCCCCAGAGATGTGTGACATGATGTGCTGTGTGAACTGAACGAGACTCTGCCCTGCTGGCAGCTAAATGCCATGTCACCTTCAATTATTCACAGGCTGCTACACCTGGTCATTCCTGGTAGCAGTGGTGGTTCAGGTGGTGAGAGCAGCATCATGTCTTGTTATATATCATGGATAATACAACATTTGTGCATATCTTGTACAATGTTTTCTGACATTTTAATATATTGGGTTTGTCCATGTTTAAGCCATTTCGACGTGACATTGTAAATTATACAAAACGTTCGCTCTGAAACATACTGAAAGATTTGTGCTGGTGTTCACACCAGATAGCGTGCCACTCTGTGACGCGCTATGAGGCGTGAACACCAGCTATTTTTCAATAAAAGTTAAAACACCAATGGTCTAAACCTGACATCGCTATTCTGGGCAATGTAAAAAAAAAAACACGTTCTTTCTTTTGAAATGGCAGATCGACACTAGCCAATCATGATGCAGTGTGAGCCTTAGGAATCCAAATCTGATTAGAGAGATGCTTGGTGGGTAATGCTAGAGTCATCTTAATGCTTTGTGTGTTTGGCATGGGTGTTGCTTGCCTCCTCCTGCACTCCGGCTGTCTGCGTAATTTGGATCCAACGTACTGCGATAGAAACATGGAAGGGCTGTCGACTCTGTAGGTCAGGGAACTGGAACTAAATCTCACGTTTTACCCTTCACTCTGTGTAGCAGCATTGTCCCCTGTTCCATGGAGAGTTGAGTATTTGTCTCCAAGCACTTTTCCCTTTAAAAAATGCTGTCGATCGCACAGTGGCTGAGATCGCTGTCTCTCTGGACATGCACTTAACCTCCAGCTGACCTTAAATCTCGTCCCACTTGTACCTACCTCCCTTATTTATTATATGTTTTAATAGGTCAAAATTAAATACTCTGTGCACCTTTATTTTATTTTATTTTTGCTTCTTCAGTTTCTACACATTTCTTTCTCAGGGTGTAAGTAGTTAATTGATGAGCTATTTTGGTATGTTTGAGACTGACCCATTGCTCAAGGACACAACAACACAGTGTTGATTTTAACTGCAAGTTCTAACTTAGGTTTAGTCATACGTTAGTCATTTTAAATGCTTGTCTAGCTTTAGTCAAATATATGTTTTAGTTGACTAAATCTACACTTTTTGTAGATGGCATCCTAATGCCTGGGATTATACACTTGATTGCATGCATGCAAAAGATGTACAAGCTCACAACAATAGATCGCTTGATCGGCTATTTTCAGAGAACAACCCAACATTAGTCCTTCCTTAGCCGAGTTATATTTTAAATTCAGTTTTTAGGTAGTTTCCATCGGTGAAAAGGCTAACATTTTTCATCATGCTTTTAGTAGGCAAAATAAACACTGCTTCAACACTGACATCTAACAGGGAATTCCAGAGTCCCTGTTCTACTGCCTGAGCCACTGCCACCTCTAGAATTAACTTATAGATTCACCTACACCACTTTAGTGTGTTCCTGCTGTGTTTTCCAGTGGATGCGTGGTCCGTCGCCTTCTCTCCTGACTCCAAGCACATCGCTACAGGCAGTCACCATGGGAAGGTCAACATCTTTGGAGTGGAGAGCGGCAAGAAGGAGTACTCACTGGACACCAGAGGGAAATTCATCCTCAGTATTGCTTATGTAAGGAACAGTGTTGCATAAAAAGTATTAAAATGTCTAAAGTATCAATGGTGCAATGTAGAAATGAAGTTAAAGTACAAAAGTATTGGTATGAAAATATTCGTATCAAAAGTAGAAGTATTTAATATGCATAATGTCCAATTTCACAAGATTTCAATTGTACAGGTGTATTCAAATCTTTTGAAAATAGTAGATCCACAAGCTAACAATCAAAGTGACACATTGTGAGCTTATAGATCTTTAAATTGCCAAATTGTATAGTAGTTGTTACTAACGAGTAGTAACTTAACTTTTTCAAATAATTGTACTGTAGAAACTTAAATGGCTACATTACTTGAATACCACTGAAACATTACTAAAGCACCACTGAAAACCCACTTAATTCTCTGGATGCTTGCGTAGCATTTTAAGAAATTACAGTTAATATCAGTAATTATAATAATACATTTAAATTATTTGTTTGTTTGAGATTGAGCATTAGATTGTGTTCCCTTGTCTCACACACATTTATACACAATCATGTTGTGGCGGCCTGCATACAAGCCAGGCAAATAAGTTTGAAAATGAATTTGCGGTAGGCTATATACTGTATGTACTGTAGTCTAACTGAGTCGCTGATAATTCTAAAAACAGTTGTGCAGCAGTCCTTTGCTTCTTATGAAAGTCTGAAACGACCCTTCCTTATTGTAGAAAGTGAGGATAGGATGAACCCAATATCATTTTTTTCTCTTATCCAAATGCAAGAGGACGAAAAAGACATCACTATACTACTGCGGTACACTGAATAGATGTAGTTTCCTCACAGGATGGTACATTTCGTGCAGCATTCATTCATCAGTGCCGTTGTTGTATTTCAGAGTCCAGATGGGAAGTATCTGGCCAGTGGAGCCATCGATGGAATCATCAATATCTTTGACATTGCCACAGGGAAACTTCTGCACACGCTGGAAGGTATGTAGTAGCCACGTTAATGAGGAATGTAGAAGACATTAAGACAACTTTAGTTATTTTGCAGATGCTCTTATCCGGCGTGGATTTCAAAGTGCCAGCCAGAGTGGAGGACATGGTCAACTAAGGCAGTGGTCAAAGGGAATTGGAATGCTTAGGAAACGGTTACAGTTTTGGGCTTTTAAGTAATATCATGTTATATATCAACATAACCTATCACTGCTCAAAAGTTAAAACACATCAAAAATGTTACTATTTTTTTATTAGATTTATTTTATTAAGTTTTATTTGAAACATGTCAAAACAACTGCTGTACAAACCTATTCCAGTCCAGATATTCAAAACATAATGACATTTCTAGTCACAAGTCGACAACAATAGGTCACCTGTGGCAAGACTGTGGTAAGACTGTAGTTGTACTGGGCAATTCCCAGTTAACAGTAGGATTTTAGGCACAATGGGAGGTTGAAATTTATGACCTGGCACTGTGAACAGTAGGATACTATCTGTACGATATTGAGAAGACCCCAGTGAACAGTGGAAAACTATGGTTGTCCCAGACAGTTCCCAGTGGCCAACAGTAGAATACTGTGGTTGTACTGGTCTGTGGATTTCTTTTTAAAAAGTCTGGTGTTTAGACCATATCTTCCATGTCTGTGTTTCTGTAGGTCACGCTATGCCCATCAGGTCCCTGACCTTCTCTCCTGACTCCCAGCTCCTCGTTACTGCCTCAGACGACGGATACATCAAGATCTATGATGTGTGAGTTAAATTCACTGGTCCTATACACATGCAGGATACATCAAAGATCTATGATGTGTTGTAAAACTAGTGGTGTAAGATAGTGGTGTTAAAGAGCCTCTTGGCACAATTACAACTATAAATAGCGAATTAACAAATTATATTGTATATAAATTGTGTGTTGCAGGCAACATGCCAACCTGGCAGGCACGCTAAGTGGTCACGCCTCCTGGGTTCTTAACGTTGCCTTCTCCCCAGACAACACTCACTTTGTGTCCAGGTACAAACCGGCCGCTTCACAAAACACTGATGATAATAATGCCGGCCCACTGCCATGTTCAAAACCTTCGTCTTATTTGTTTCCTCTGCTCAGTTCATCTGATAAGAGTGTTAAGGTGTGGGAGGCCAGCACCAGAACATGTGTCAACACATTCTTTGACCATCAGGACCAGGTGAGACCCTTAAACCCATTAAGACTTAAGAATAAACATAATCCTTTCGTCAGTATTTGAACATGTGACCCGAAAAAGCGGTAGAATATCAGATATATTACAACCCCAATTCCGTTGAAGTTGGGACGTTGTGTAAAATGTAAATAAAAACAGAATGCATTGATTTGCAAATCGTTTTCAACCTCTATTCAGTTGAATACACCACAAAGACAATATATTTAATGTTCAAACTGATAAACTTTATTGTTTTTTGAAATTATACAATCTTTTGTGAATTGATCCCTGCAACACGTACCAAAAAAGTTGGGACGGGGGCAACAAAAGACTGGGAAAGGTCATGAATGCACAAATAACGCCTGTTTGGAACATTCCACAGGTAAACAGGTTAATCCTAAACAGTTTAATATCGTGATTGGGTGTAACAGGACCTTCCCAGTTGTTCACAATCAAAGATGGGGCGAGGTTCACCACTTTGTGAACAATTCTGTGAGAAAATCATCCAACGGTTTAAAAACAATGTTTCTCAACATTCAATTGCAAGGAATTTGGTGATTTCATCATCTACAGTCCATAATATAATCAAAACGTTCAAAGAATCTGAAGAACTTGCTATACTAAAGCGACAAGGCTGAAAACCAACACAGAATACTTGTGACCTTTGATCCCTCAGGTGGCTCTGCATTAAAAACTGACATCATTGTGTAAAGGATATTACTCTGAGGACTCAGGAACACTCAGAAAACCATTGTCAGTTTACATAATTTGTCGCTACACCTGCGATTGCCAAGTTAAAACTCTACCATGCAAAGCAAAGCCATACATCAGAAAGGTTGGTTTGAAAAACAACCTGAAAAACAACCAGAAATGCCTTCTCTGGGTCCACTATCATTAGAAATGTGGACTCATCAGACCACAGCACACTTTTCCACTTTGTGTCTAACCATTTCAAACGCTATTGTACCCAGGGAAGGCATTTCTGGTTGTTTTTCTGGTTGTTTTTTCAAACCAACCTTTCTGGTGTATGGCTTTGCTTTGCATGGTAGAGTTTTAACTTGGCAATCGCAGGTGTAGCGACAAATTATGTAAACTGACAATGGTTTTCTGAGTGTTCCTGAGTCCTCAGAGTAATATCCTTTACACAATGACGTCAGTTTTTAATGCAGAGCCACCTGAGGGATCAAAGGTCACAAGTATTCTGTGTTGGTTTTCAGCCTTGTCGCTTTAGTATAGCAAGTTCTTCAGATTCTTTGAACGTTTTGATTATATTATGGACTGTAGATGATGAAATCACCAAATTCCTTGCAATTGAATGTTGAGAAACATTGTTTTTAAACCGTTGGATGATTTTCTCACAGAATTGTTCACAAAGTGCTGAACCTCGCCCCATCTTTGATTGTGAACGATTGGGATGGTCCTGTTATACCCAATCACGATATTAAACTGTTTAAGATTAACCTGTTTACCTGTGGAATGTTCCAAACAGGCGTTATTTGTGCATTCATGACCTTTCCCAGTCTTTTGTTGCCCCCGTCCCAACTTTTTTGGTACGTGTTGCAGGGATCAATTTACAAAAGATTGTATAATTTCAAAAAAACAATAAAGTTTATCAGTTTGAACATTAAATATATTGTCTTTGTGGTGTATTCAACTGAATAGAGGTTGAAAACGATTTGCAAATCAATGCATTCTGTTTTTATTTACATTTTACACAACGTCCCAACTTCAACGGAATTGGGGTTGTACAAGCTAACAACATGTCAGTCACTTTGTGCCCCACTATGAGCTTGTAGATCTGCCATGTGCATATAGTGAAAATGTGTGCAAATCATTGAATGTTTTAAGTGGACATTTTGTTTAATATATAAAACAAGTCAACACTGGTTCACATGCTCTGCCCCTGCCTTGTCCAGGTGTGGAGTGTTAAATACAACAACACAGGATCCAAGATCATCTCAGCTGGAGATGACCGAGCCATACACATCTATGACTGCCCCATGTGATGTGGTATACTACTGGGTCAACGGGAACAACTCTAATGAGATCGCGGAAGCTTAAATCCTAAACCTACAATTCAGGTTTAGGTTTGAACGGACACAATGTAAATGACTTATTTTTGCATGGCCTCCTTGTGGTCAAATAAAAGTTTTTCTTTTTTGTAATTTCGCTCTTCCTGCATTTGCTTTGACCCTTTTGTGTGAAAAGCACTTAAAATGCACCTATGCCAGTTGAGCTAGTTGTCAGTGTCTAATATTAACAATCGCTGTTGGGAGGAAATATAGGAAAACATTTTGGAATTATATCCGAGCATACAGTATAAGAGCATATTTTTTTATATTTTAAACTATAGATAACATTCATTGTGTTCTCAATAACACAAGCAAAGTTTAAAATTCCATGATATGGCTTGATTATCAGATTTCTAATTTCTTTGTGCGTTTAATACTGGAATCTCTTGTTTTTTTTCTGAAGTCAGCTAGCTTGGGGGGAATTATAAGTCAGAGTCCAGTGACTCCAGACCTTTCCTCACTCGTTTTAGATTTTCCATTCTGTCAGCTGAGTTAAATACCAGAACATAAGACCTACTGGTATCCTTTCAGTGTTCTTGCACTCCCTCTACTGGCCCAACACAAGTACTATTTTGCATCAATCATAGCAATTAATTTGGATCCTTTTGTTTTTTTTTGCTACTTTCCCCAATTTAGTTATGCCTTTTAGTGCTTCCACACATTTGTGTATTGTCACTGCTGTTTATAGCTATCTATCTTCAAAGTGCAGTCACTCAGTAGGTGCTGGCTCACCAGTGGGAAGATAATATCAAACTCTGTATTATGCATGGATCAATGTCACAAGTTATGGCAGTGTTCAAGACAGCTTTATTTGATCAGGTGATCTTTCACATTAGACACATGAATCTCATTTAGACTTGTCTGTGCCAAAATATCAAAGAAATGTCTGCAACACTTCAGACACTTAAATGACAACACAATATTTACCTTTTTAAAAACATTGGCACGAAAACTTAATTCACCACCAGTGGGACGCCTTACGTCTCAAGAGATTTAAACAGTTATTACAAACCCTCGGCTTCATCAGCCGTTTTTGTCTGAAGCTACACATTTATACTGTACTGTAACTTTACAGACTCATCCTTCAGGGTATAACCTATGTTCTCCACTATGGATATATAAACAAACACACTTTGCCTTCTCCAGCTACTGGGGGTAAAAAAAAGAGGCAGTGTACTAACATGGCTGCTACTAACTGTAGTGTCAAACTGTTCTCACACCCAAATTCTTCAGTTACATAGGTGGCACAAATGTCTGTTTCTATCAGGTTTGGTATATGGAAAAAACAGTGTATGATTCTGAGGTATCACTTAAGAGAAGGTTCTTGTGATTTCAATTTGTGCTTGCGACCAAATCCAAATCAAAGTTGTGAATAGTTGTGATGCATGTGAAAAGATACAAATCTAAAATACATTATCCAGTATGGATAAAATATACAGTAGCTTTGGGAACCATGCATTGAGTGATCAGTTTCTCAGCTTTACTAGTATTTGTGTAGTATGGTATGTCTGAGGAATAAGTGTTTTTCTCTCAATAATATACAATACAGTTAATACTCCCAAATTCAATATAAAATATTAGTTGTCAAAAAATAAGACAATACTATTGTTTTAACATAGAGTTCGGAAATCAAAGTTTGAAATATCCAATGATGATCCGACTGGTCCTGTTGCATTGAGATAATGTTGACCAGAGGACTAGCTTGTATACAATAAAATATATATACACACACATCAATACAATTTATTTCAGGTGATCACCTAATCAACTTCAGTAGAATGAGGCGGTTTGTATTGAAGTTAAACAGTCTGCTAGACAGGAATGACCAATTCATGTCGATACTTTAGTAAAAAAAGAAAAGGAAAAAAGTAGGCCCTTAAAGGAATAGTTCAGATTTTCAGGGGTCAAAAATGAACAAGGATGTGCTAATATTTTAGAAATAATTAAATACAAATGACTTTGGTTTTTTGGATTCATTTACTTTTACTGCGTGGCCCCAGTGACCCCCACAAAATTCCCGGAAGTACTTGATATTTCGCCAACACCAGGGCAGAACTGGACACCCAAGACATCAATTAATAGTAGCAACCACTATATTAATGGCAACTATTTCACAGCTTAAATTCCAAAATCTGAACTTTTCCTTTAAGTTCTCCCAGAGCTACAGTACAAATGTCTGTACATCCATTCTGCAGGAAGAATCCCTTGTGAAGTGATCAGCGCTTTTAACAACAAATGGACAGGCAGACACACAAAGCTGTGTATACACTGCATAGGAGCTGCTACAGCTGCTCAAAAAAAATGCAGCTATATAATTATGTACAATATTATCTATTGGAATGCACCTTCAAGCTTTTACAATTTTTATCACAATTTTAAAACTGGTTCTCAACTGGCCCTGGGGACCTGTTCACCATCACATCGATTTACCAGTTTGTTAACTCCATGGCTAATTAAGTGCTGACTGGGATGAAGACCAGGACACATTGTTTAGGCCTTGAGTTTGATCATCACTACAGTAATGCCCTTTGGTATGCCAATATTGACCACTGATGTAGTTCCTAAAGCGCAAAAATAAAATGTACTAGTACATTAGTCACAAACACTCATGTACATAATTTACAGTTCAGTCTCATTTGCATGTGCTGTTCAATAATAGCACTTATACTGAGAACTAAAAACAAAATAAAATAAGAAAAAAATAATAATTCTTGGGCACCCACTGGCCTGGTGGTAAAAAGCAAAGGCCAAAAGACAGTTTCTTATGATGAAAAAAAACACCAGTAAAACCACATAAAAACACACAGAATCATATCATTCTATTGAATGTAATCATTCAGATAAACCAGCCAATGGCCGTATCCTCTGAAGCAAGAGGACGCAAAGATTAGGCGGCAGTGGACAGAAATAAAAAGAAGTAACCAGTAATTATCCCTTAAGGTCTTTACAGATGGTGAGCCTGAAACCACTGTGACACTCAGTGCTGACAGACGACAATCGCGTTGCGAGAAAAAAGCTCACAGGATTGAGCTCTGAAATACATCGCAGGCGTGTGCATGAAACGAGCACAATACGGTGTTGCACAATAAACAACACCGGACGCCATGCGATAACGCCCTGCGTCACACGCTTGCTTTAATCGCACATCGTTTTCTGAGCATAAAACGCCCATTGAAAATGAACTAAAAGGCGTGATTTGTTACTCCCCGTCTGTAAAGTCCCATACACAGAGACTCTGTTCTGACATGGCTTCTGAAAGACGGTCTAGGTGGGAAATTAAGATAGCAACCATTTCCACTGCTGATGTAACCCTGAACGCTATGCCAGCAGAGCTAAAGACACACCTGAGATGAACAAAGACAAAAAAAAAAACATGAGCGCATAAGAGATCTGTAGTTCATTGAGCCACAAAGCTTCTTTTTGTTAGACTACTCGGAAATTGCAGTTGTGTAGTTTATTTGCTTTGTTACTTCGTGTATATTATTGTGTTGTACTCATCTTCCAGTCCTTGGTTTCATACAGACTATATTCACTGTGCACAGTTCTAGCTGTCTCGTACACCGTTACCATATTTGCTTAGGTCTATAATATTTACACTTAACATGATTTGTATGAATGTACAGAATTTTGTTTACATTCGATATAGGCCATATATTTGTTCGTGTTCATGTATTGCTGTCCTGTGTTTCAGACCACAGCTGTAATAAATACCATTAACTGAGAAAGCCAGTGTCAGAACAGGGACCCACCTCTATACTTTGCGCCACTCTAAACTACACTCCCTTGAGACTGTCTCCTTTATAGTGGGGTTTCGTCTCCATGTTAAATGTGGATGTCATTTACAACTCTTGTAAAAGTTTCACTTTCAGTCCTAATTTGTTGGTGAGGGTCTATAGAACCATTTTGGTTCGAGTGGCCCGCACACAAATTAAATATTTGGCCTGTAGGGGGCGTAACAAGGTGCCAACCCTACCAAAACATGTAAACTGTTGTAACTTTTGATCAAATTGTCCAATCTGTACATATGGGATATCTATGGATTCACAATCAGGAGTAGCATTTGTTACCTAAACCTAATTACACATAAAATATATTTTTTCATCCATTATTGGTGTATATCGACAAAAATAGCAAGCAAAACAAGCTAAAATTAGCTAAAACCGAAGTGAGTTTCCATCTCCATGTTAAATTTAGTTGTCGTTTACAACTTTAAGTTTAACTTTCAATACTAAATTGGTGAGGTAACCATTTTGGTTAGAGTGGCCAAGATTATTGGGGGGGCTTCCAAAATATGATATAAGACTGTCGTAACTTATCCAATCTGAACATATGACATATTCACATTCAGAAGTAGTATTTAGTAATTTAGACCACATTACCACCACCCCCCCCTCCCCACCCCCTTGTGTGTATCCACAAGAATAGCACGTAGTCCAGCCTCTATGTGCAGTATTTTGATGATAACAGCATGAACTTTGCAACACAGTTGGAGCATGTCATTAGGAGCATTGTTGGCTATGGCACCATCACAGATTTGTCCCTTGGTAATCCTGACAGCTATTTTCTAAAATATTAATTCTAGTAAATAGTCCCACATTGTCAATGATGAGGAATTCATTGGTACTATTTACATTTGTCCTGTGACCATGGTAGATATTTCTCATAATGGCCACCACCTGCTGATATTTTAACAGTAATTAAAATTCTCTGATCCTGATTCTGGTAACTAATCCTACGTTTTCAAGGACGAGGTCTAAAGGATGACGTGGGGTGAGGGCTTCCAGCCAGAGTTTCCCCTCACTTCTTATGGCCTCAGTGTTCTGGGGCTATGTCAACTATGTCAATGCCATTGTCTTTGCTGAAGGTTTCTTTCCAAGTCTCTAGCTCAGCCCTGCAAGGTCCAACCCAGACTTGTGCAGATGGCTGCTGGCTCATCTGGAGGCCCCGGTTTGTGTGATTAGGTGGGGTTGACTGCCGCAATCAGGATTAGGGGCTTGACCCTTTCAAACTGTGGCAGTCTAGCCAAGTGTCTGCATTTGTTTTGGAGGCTATATACAGGAGACAGTTTCTCACCAGCACCAGGTATCATGAGGTGAAGGCTCCTTCAATTGACATTGTTGTTGAGTCTTCATGGGGAGAAGCATTATGCATTCCGAACCATCTTCAAGAAGGACATGAGAGTCGAAAAGAATGGTCACCATGGTGTATGGATCTGGATGGGATCTGGCTAGAAGTACACAGACTGGTGTTGGATCTGGGTGGGGATCTGGCTAGAAGTACACAGACTGGTGTAGGTTCTGGGTGGGGATCTGGCTAGAATTACACAGACTGGTGTTGGATCTGGATAGGGATCTGGCTAGAAGTACACAGACTGGTGTTGGATCTGGATGGGGATCTGGCTAGAAGTACACAAACTGGTGTTGGATCTGGATGGGGATCTGGTTAGAAGTACACAGACTGGTGTAGGTTCTGGGTGGGGATCTGGCTAGAAGTACACAGACTGGTGTTGGATCTGGATGGGGATCTGGCTAGAAGTACACAGACTGGTGTTGGATCTGGATGGGGATCTGGCTAGAAGTACACAGACTGGTGTTGGATCTGGATGGGGATCTGGCTAGAAGTACACAGACTGGTGTTGGATCTGGGTGGGGATCTGGCTAGAAGTATACAGACTGGTGTTGGAACTGGGTGGGAATCTGGCTAGAAGTACACAGACTGGTGTTGGATCTGGATGGAGATCTGGCTAGAAGTACACAGACTGGTGTTGGATCTGGATGGGGATCTGGCTAGAAGTACACAGACTGGTGTTGGATCTGGATGGGGATCTGGTTAGAAGTACACAGACTGGTGTAGGTTCTGGGTGGGGATCTGGCTAGAAGTACACAGACTGGTGTTGGATCTGGATGGGGATCTGGCTAGAAGTACACAGACTGGTGTTGGATCTGGATGGGGATCTGGCTAGAAGTACACAGAGTGGTGTTGGATCTGGATGGGGATCTGGCTAGAAGTACACAGACTGGTGTTGGATCTGGGTGGGGATCTGGCTAGAAGTATACAGACTAGTGTTGGAACTGGGTGGGAATCTGGCTAGAAGTACACAGACTGGTGTTGGATCTGGATGGAGATCTGGCTAGAAGTACACAGACTGGTGTTGGATCTGGATGGGGATCTGGCTAGAAGTACACAGACTGGTGTTGGATCTGGATGGGGATCTGGCTAGAAGTACACAGACTGGTGTTGGATCTGGATGGGGATCTGGCTAGAAGTACACAGACTGGTGTTGGATCTGGGTGGGGATCTGGCTAGAAGTACACAGACTGGTGTTGGAACTGGGTGGGAATCTGGCTAGAAGTACACAGACTGGTGTTGGATCTGGATGGGGATCTGGCTAGAAGTACACAGACTGGTGTTGGATCTGGATGGGGATCTGGCTAGAAGTACACAGACTGGTGTTGGATCTGGGTGGGGATCTGGCTAGAAGTATACAGACTGGTGTTGGATCTGGGTGGGGATCTGGCTAGAAGTACACAGACTGGTGTTGGATCTGGATGGGGATCTGGCTAGAAGTATACAGACTAATGTTGGATCTGGGTGGGGATCTGGCTAGAAGTACACAGACTGGTGTTGGATCTGGGTGGGGATCTGGCTAGAAGTACACTGGTGTTGGATCTGGATGGGGATCTGGTTAGAAGTACACAGACTGGTGTTCTGACCTCACTGTGTACTGGTCAATCGGGTAGAGCTGGTTTGAGTTGGAGTGAGTACTAAGAATATGTCAGCTGATTTCATGGGCTCACTTGATTTTCACATATAGGGTAGAAGACATGGATTTACTGCCTACATCAATACATCAATATTACACATTTTGATGATTTGACTATTATCTAGCATTTTATAAAAAATCATAATCCTTGAAAACGTTTTGTCATCAGAATCAAGATTGTATGTTGTATGAGCTGAATTGGTAAAATAACAGCAGATGATGGCCACCATAGCTGTCATCACAGAGTCAGACCCATAGCCAAAACAATTCCTTATGGCAGGCTTTAACTTTGTGCCAAATGTCATGCTTTCATTGAAAAGTGCACAATTTTCACACAGAGGCTGGGCTATAAGTGGGTATGCCTAACTTTAATCCCCCCAATACTGTATTGTTTCTATTTATTTACAATTTATACCATTACTCATTCATGATAGGTAGGCACTAACTTCATCCTTCTAGGTTCAACAGAATTTAAATTAGGTGCCATTTGAAGTAATTTGATGTACATGGGCGTCCATTTTTTCCATATCATATTCCAAACATTAATATTTGAAATCCAGTTAATTCCTGGGTTAGTATTGACTAGATATAGCAAAAGAAAACAAAGAAAAAACAGCAATTGTGAGAAAATAAAGACTTTTAAGAAAAACAAAAATCCGATTTTGGTCAATTTTGAAATTAGGCAAAAAATGCATATTTTTTTCATCTACAGATGGGCCACTCGAACTAAAATTGTTCTATAGGTCATCATCTACAAATTAGAAGCGAAAGTCAAACTTTTACAAGAGTTGTAAATGACGGTGTGTCGTGGGACCCCACTGTTACACCAACAGCTAATTCTGAACCTGAATGCTTCCAGACAGACAGACCTACTGTAGACAGACATAATCTGCCACGAAGCCTCAGTGCTCTGCCTCAAAGGTTAACTAACAAAAAGCAGCACAAACACCAGGTGGAAGGCTGTGAGTAGACGTTCTGAATGATGTTGATGATGACTAGACTCTAGTCACATATGTACCATAGGCTGGCAGTTTCCCTATTGCCTTGGAATGATGGAACTCAGGTTTAAAATCTATGTGGCACTGGTTGTTACCCTTTTAAATATGATTAATCACACCCAATAGTTATCATCAATGTTAAAATGATATGGCAGTAAACGCTATATAAAGACAAGCAGCAGTACAAACCATTTCGTTTGTCGTCAAGATTTAAGTTCCTGAGTAGATGTTTTAAATGAACATTTGAATCACTTAAGATTAAGTCACTACTTTACAGGACATAGGTCTGTTTTTTCTTTCTTCAGGCTGCCTACTCCTCATCTGTGGTTCCTCCTTGCACACTAGATGAGATGCAACCAGGTCAGATTGCTCTTGTTCAGGGGCAGATATAAACACCAGTTTTTACACAAATAAGGTCAGTGGTGAAAGGTGATGGTACAATTGAGGTATTTGTACTACTACACTACATCTTGGATCCAGTATTTGAAATTAGTTAGTACTTTTGACATTCATTTTAACTTAGAAAACATACATTAACCACTTCAGACCTATATACATTTTGGTATGATATTAGAAAATAGCTGATACTCAAGCTCACAATGAGTAGCACGATCACATTATGAAAGTATTGTAAGGTTGGGGATCGGCTAGTTTCTAATTATTTGTTTACATTTGAAAACTTGAAATGGGACATTCTGCATAATGACTCAATTTTACTTTTGGTACTTTAAGCGCATTTCAAAGCCAATACTTGAATTGAAACTTTCACTCGTAACAGTATTTATATATATCAGTATTGATACTTTTAAGTAAAAAACGTGGGAACTTTTCCAGCATTGCATATGGTACAGTTCACAAGTCAGTGATCCATTGAGAAGGTGACAAGATAAAGCTGTAATCAAATCACTGTCGGACTGTCAGAATGGGAAGTGCTTACTTATGGCCTGCTAGGCAGTGAATGGCAGGCATGTCCTAAACTTCAGGACGTGCTTCACCACCTCTTCCTGGACACGATCACACCACTTCAAAACACTTGGCCAACACACCACGCAGACACCCAGGCAGTGGAATGACCTCCCTCTCAGGCATCATTCTCCACCACAGTCTGAGAACTCTTAGCTCTTTTCAACTCTTCTGCAGTCCTCACACTCCACCTAACATGCCTCTTTCCTTGGTTGTCACTTGTTGCCTTTAGACCGACATACAGTACAATTTGCTTGTCCACAAAAGCAGGTTGGGTGTTTACCTGGTATCCGAGTTCCAATTCAGACATTGTATTAGCATAGATTCACTTGTCCAGAGTGAAAAAATGCAAGATAAAAAGGTAAATGAGGCAATAAGTAGGAAACCAGGTAAAGTTCTGGCCAACAACATCCGTCTAAACATGATAACATACAGTTTGTGGTAGAGTAGTCCCAGAACCCATGAAAACATCGTAAAAGCCTCTGATGTTGCCTGAAATGGCTGCACTAAAATAATGTGGATTTAGCCGAACCACTGCAGACATCCTGTTCCTCTGATGATGACTTCATGTAGTGGTGAAAGTGATGCAGAAAGCCAATGGGTAACCATTTTGTTCATTTTCTTTAAGGAAACGCAAAGAAAACTAGCTGCAGTTAGGGGAAATAGACAATATACAAATTTAGTCCCTGCTCACCAGTGACTGTTTTCAAGCAGTTCCTTCCCTGTTAACCGTCATTTTTTAGAGGTCCTCGACGGTTTAGGGAGAGTGAGGACCGCTGGGACAGCATGTAGGCAAACAAAAAAGTAATTCAAAAAAGTAATTTCCACCTGTGCTCTGTGGCAGTGGTCACCAGTGTCTGGTTTGGACCAGATCGTCCCGCAGACTGAGTCTCTTCAGGGTCTCGTATCCGACAACGATGAGCACAGAGGTGGGCAGGGAGGAGATGACACGTGCCGACAGACCTTTGCTCAGGCCCCACAGCCCCTCCTCCGCCAGCAGCTGTTTGAAGGTCTCTACCACAGACGACCGGCCCTCCACCTTAAGCAGAAATACACAGCAACCCACAACCAAACAATCATCAATACCCTGTTTAATCTATGGGTGGAATCAAGGCAGACATAATTACTAGTCATGGTCAGTTTTCTATTAAATACAGAAGTACGACTACACTTCTCTGAACTTACACAAGAACAAATTGAACGTTGTTGTTCTGGCCCCAGTGCATGTTTATTTTCTATGACACCTTGTGGTGGAATGTTGTATTGCATTTAATGCTTTGCCTTTTGCTACAGTCCTTTTTAGCCCTCCTGTCTTGCCATAGTCTTCCAACTGTGTGTATTTCAGACAGCACATGAACAGTAAGAACAGCACAGATTATTCAAGATGCAGTTTATGAGCTCCTGCACTTTCAGAATGTGGACTTTGAAGGTCTAAACCTGTACGTTTATTTGACGGCAACATGCCATACTTAGGCCTACTTTGTTATAATTTACTTAAGTGTATTTTCAGTAAGGCTGCTTCAGTGTCCTTATTGTAGTAGCTATGTGCAACTACATTTTGCATGTAGTACTAAAAGTGAGTTGTATGTTTGTTTTGCGTCTACGATGTCGGACCTTTCTGCACGTCGGTTTCCTCCGGTCTTTATTTATCAAAGGCTCTCATCATGTTAACTATCTGCTAAGCTGACTGTCATAAATGCAAGGGCAGAGTAGTTGTTCGCATAAGCGATTGTGTTTGATGATGGTCTATGGATTCATTGGGCCAAAAGTGACGCTTTACGGTTTACCTGCACTCTGGCTCGTACCACGTCCATGGGGTTGGTGAGGGTGGAGGCTGTAGCGGCTGCCATTGGTCCAGCGATAGCCTGCAGGATGAGGTGTGGACACTCTGTGGGGGCCAGCCTTGACAGCCGCTCTGGGAATGGACAGAAGACAGTATGAATGAACTGCACACATCTATTCACACCACCATGGCTTCCACTAGACCTGTGAGTGTCCTTTGCATCTTCTCCGCTCTAAGCTCACACTACTGTTTTAATTCACTGTATGGCAAAACTAAGTCTCATAATCAGGTTGAATGCAATATTGTGTTACCTGTGTAGAAATGGTAAAATGGCCACCACAGGGCACTGTTAGGGATGTAGGTAAGTAGCGAGGCCAAGTATCCTCTGTAGAATCCACGCAACCCATCGGCTGCCAGTATCTGCATCATGATGTCTTTCGTCTGCCCGAATGTGAACTTGCGTTTGCTCGCTGCAATCGCCATCTTAGGTTTCACCTTACAACAGAACAGAAATGCATTGTCAAATTTGTCAATGTTTACTGCTGGGCATTTTGTGTCCCACAACTGTTCTATTATAACTTATATCATCAACGTCGTCCACATCTATGTGTGCCTACTATGACCAAGACAACCTAATATATAGGGCCACAATGGAAACAAGTGCCATGACATTTTTGTGTTAACCTTTTAGCCATATACTGTATGTCTTAGTGTACCACATGCTGCTTTACATTTCTGACTAATAAAGTATTCATTCAATCAAAAACTATGCAAGCAAAATGATACAGCACTCTTCCACGGAGAGAGAGAATTATTCCGGGAATTACGCGGCGCCTTTTTTCTTTCCTTCTCTTTCGACCATTTTTTAAGGGTCCAGACAGAGATGTGCGGCGGTCCGGTCGTGGACCGCCAGCACAGCGTGCAGAAGAGCAAGCACCCACCTGCCTCGATCCCTTAGCTTCCTGCACCAACTGCTAAATGCCTTCCCATCTCGCCCAGTCTCATCTAGCCATGCCCAGTGCCATTTATTTATGATGCCTTTATCTATGGCTTCATGAACTGCAGCGTCCCGACTCCAGTCCTCACACCATGAAATGTCGCGGTTCGCTGATCATCACTCTCTATCTCCACGTGTCTCTGTCAGTGTTGCCAACTTGGCGAACTTGTCACTATGTTTAGCTTTTTTCCCAGACCCCCCTAGCGTTAAAAAACTCCAGGTAAAAAATCTAGTGCTTTTTGCTGGTGAGTTGGGTTGAAAACCACTGCACAGGCTCCTCCTTCTAGTGCATTTTCGAAGTGCCACTGCATTTTGGATTTTGGCAGTTGGCAACATTGGTCTCGTGTTTTTTTTTATTATTATTTTTTCCGCAAGCCGGACTTCCGGCACTGTGCCGCAGAATTTAGTTTCGACCGACCTTTGTTTACTTTGAATATTTGCTTTGAATGCTTTGAATATTTCAGTTTGAAATATTTGTTAGCTATAACACTTTTTTGGCTCTAACACACCGTTTTCATGTTTTTGCTTATTTACATGAATGCTGTGAAATTGATAATTAATGATGTCATGTCAATCAGGTGTCAGTCATAGGGTGGGTGGTTACCTTGGTAACCAGAATACCTGGCTGTTTGGTGATGGCACTCAGGTGTGCAATAGGGAGAAGCCAAACAGTTTTTAACAGCCAAACAGTGTCACTCTGCTCTGCTGTGTGCTGCAGGCAGCATTTGTCATTATATCCTAGAACCTACATCAAGTGAGTCATCTTATATCCAGGGGTGAAAGTGGTTTGAAGTTTATGCCGGGTCTATAGGAAACAGCATCGTGTGACGCGTTCAGGCCGCGCCGCAAAGCGGCGCGGCCGAAAATTTTTTTGGAGGTTCAAACTCCACAGTGTCCCTAAAATGCATAGGAAAATGCCTTTTTGTGGCACAGTAACCTAACCTAACCTAACCTGGAACATAATATAAAACACAGCAGGTCTGCCTTACACCTGCATTAGGTTACCTATACTCCATTTCAGCATGATTAAACTGTTTTGTATTTGAGGCATTACGCTACACAAGAAATAGGTTTCATTTAAGATTTTATTTTGTTACAAACTACTGCAAAACAGCATTATTTCAACCACACACAATTAGAAAAGGGAGAATAATATATATATAATATATATAATATTTGTACACTCTCAGAAAAATAAAATGGGTGGAATTCCCCTTTAAGAGGCGTCCCCCCCAGTGAAAGCACTAGGCTACTAACACTGATTACCTGTGCTTGCTGCTGGTTCCTCTGTAAGTGGGTTCTCCTCCCCACCTTCACTCTCTGTGTCACTGTCTAATATCACAATCGTTTTTTTGAGCTTTGGTTCAGTGACATTTTCAGCTCTTTCCCCCTTCATCTTGAAAAACTTTGTTACACTTTGTTGCAAAGCCATTTTGTTTTAGTTGTTTACTTGTTTTGACCTTTTAAGCAGTGCATTCCCTCCCTGTGACAAACGTGTGGGTTTACCGCATATTACTGATTATTATTATTATTATTATTATTACCCTTATTATTATTAGTCTTGATTGCATTTGAGTTTATGCTTTATAGCCTACTATAGTTTCAGTTAATTCAATGAATAAGTAGCTATAATGCAAACTGCATTGGAGGAAGGGGGACCTCAGGGTGAAATGTAGAAAAGGGGGCATCTATGACAATAATCAAGAGCATTATTATGCATGTCACAGGAATCAAGGTAGATTGCTCCTAATATGTTTTGGTGTGGAATTCTCCTTTAACCACTGTGGAAAGTCCCAACTAATTAGTGCACCTGCTGCACGAAGACACTGACAGAAAGAATGCGCTCCATATTTCCATAGAGTTCCATATTAAATTTCTGAGATTTGAAAAGGCCCTGTTGACTTTTCTCAACCTTTAAAAAATAAAATCAGGACTTCCCAAGAAACCATGTGAGGTAAGATTTTATTTACTGTATCATAAATACTGTTGCCACCATTCGCCAGTGAACACTTGCTTTTTCAAATCTCAAAAGATTCATATGGAGAGGCATTGGGCATTGGAGAGCGCGTTGGAGAGCGCATTTAACATTGAAGTCAAGCGGTCCAGCTAACACCACAACTGGACCCCCCAGACACACATATCACACACGCTGAATTGCACGACATTACCATTTTTTGTGCGCAAGTGGGCGCAGTACCTGTATTGTAGATCCATGCTGCAATGACAATAAGTGACGGAATAGCCGATTTCTTTTCTCTTTTTTTTTTGCTTCGCTATGCCGCCCCCCTCGCGATGCCCTGGGCGGCTGCCCATAATGACCATGCCTAAAACCGCCCCTGCTGTAGGCTATAGACGGAGTTTGCGTAACTCTGTCTATACTCTGTCTCTGTGGCTCTGGCTGTGCTGCTAACCGACTCTCTCCGTGCGGTGACAGGTTATTTAACGTAATATTTTATTAGACCCGGCGGGACCCGGCGTGAAATCTTTTACCGGGTCTCAGACCTGGTGGGACCCGGCTCACTTTCACCCCTGCTTATATCTATATGAAAATAAAATGGACTGACATATTCGACTATGATTCTACATCTGAACCTTTGAAACTGTTAATACATGAGTCAAACTTTAAGTGTAAACTATTGCCCCTCACTGTAGGACTCAGATGTGAGGCTCTACACACTTGGTTGCAAACATTTTGTTGGATCTGCTAAAATGAAATGAAATGAATTCTATCCATCTATATGATTGTAATGTTTGTCTTTTTCTGTATGACATTGTAGATTTACCCTTTGCTTGCCTAACAAGCACAGCCCAATCTACTTTAAAGCAAAACAGTGGTCTCTTTAACTCATCCTGGAGGTTAATCCTAAAAATGTATTAAATTCCACAAAAAAAACATATGTTGCTATATCAGTTGTTCTCACTTTTTTCACATCAACTCTTCTGTATAGATACTGTATATGGGCTGTCAAGACCAGAAAGTCCTTTTTTGCCAATCAGTAGGCGATCCCGCATAACTTCCCGATATACTGATGTCACGTGCATACCCTTTACATCTGCTATTTTTGAATAGCCAAAGAAAATTTCATCTAGGCATAAAACGTAACAAAAAGTATATTCTACCTTGAAGCGTGTCAGGTGTTCTCCTTGCCCCTGCATCATCAGCTGCTGAGACACGATGTCTATGGGCACGGTGATGGTCTGAGCCACCAGGGACGCGGACCCGCCCGCGATCACCGACTTCACTGTGTTGCTGGGCGAGTAGTGCGACACGTACTTGCGCGCCAGCTCGTACGTGGTGATGTAGGCCTGGCCGGACACCAGGGTGAACGTGTTGATCATGAAGCCGCGGTAGAGGCCCCGCACACCCTCTGCTCCCAGGATCTTGCAGAAAGCGTCCCACGTTCCGTTGTAAAGAGACGTGCCCCTCTGGACCTGCAGGAGCCGAATTTATAACATTGTAAAGATAGGACCGACCTTGTAGGTCACCATCTTCAAGATGAAATTAAAGATGCAGGTTTTCAAAAAGCTACCAGATTTAGCTGCAACCAGAGTGCTCTCAGAGGACGAGAATATTTGTGAAGCTGACCTGCAGGCGTGTCCGGATGAGGCTGAAAGGGTAGACGGTGGCACGAGTCGTCATGGTCATGAACACGCCTAAAGAATAGAACTTCCTCTTGTCCAGATCCTCCCACTCGATGATCTGAATGGCCCCTTTTTGATGCATGATTGATGCTGGCTGGCTCTGTAAGGCTAGAGACGCTATGGGGTGAGTTGGGGACGGTGGTGTTGCCCAAAAAGAAGTGACAAGGAGAAAGACAGAGGGGGTCAGGGGGCCGTGAGGATAGGCCCCCCTCCTTTAAAGCCCCATGTGTTCTGTCGTGAGTCCTGTCACCTGTGGACACAGAGCAAAAATAATGAATCGTTAATTCATTTTTCAAATCCAGGCTCAAAATGAATCGCCTGCCGACATTCGAATCCGCCTCATATGTTGTGAATGTTCTGTCTAGCATGCTTCTATGTGTTCTTTTACTATTGTTTGAATTTGTTGTGCTGATGAAATGTTTGTGATTTGATGAGTCTTGTTTCCGCTGTCAGCGGTACGTGTGCGCGCGAGTGTGTGTGTGTGTGTGTGATTTGTGAAGTAGGCCTAGGGCATTTCTGATAAATAGCATAATGTGCCCATCAAAACTTCCCTGGCTAAATGAGAGGTCTAAACTAACAAAAAACCTGCAAGACACCGGCGTTCTATCATAGAAAAGCCTGAGACGTTACTCACAAAACACAATGCAATAGACAAGTCTGTGTTCACAGGCTGCTCACAAGTTATGGAACACACATGAAGCATCATGTAAACTGGGCAGCATATGTTTTGCAAACCTAATCTTGGGAATAAAAATATAATACAATTTTATTATTAAATAATATTTTATTATTGCAGTCGAAAAATAATTTCCAAATAGGTTTCCAAACGTATGAGTTTATGAATGGCAATGTCTTGTCATTTTATATTTTTTTCCCCACAGTCAAAAGCACTTTTCAAATGATTTTCGAATCAGGGCAGAATGAAAGAACCTTAAGCTATAATGCCTGTATCTAATCATAGCCCTAGATTGGCTGTGATATTACTTACCATACCATGAAATTTAGATGATATGTAATATCACAGCCATTCTAGGGACAATCCAAACCATGAATTATCTATACCTCAGGTCATGGTGTCAGGTTAGTAACTTACAGGCAGCCTCACATCTATTTAGTGAGACTGTAAGTGGGTTCATTCATATTCCTGCTACTTTTCACTCCATATAATTTTATTGGTTTAATCTGCGATGTATTCAACCAGACCCGGGGTTGTACTTTTTATTTCATTTTTTTTATTGATTGAAATTATTAGTTGTAGAACAACAGTTGTAGAATTACAGTACATTTCAAGACAAACTGGCAGTGAGAACACTTCCATAGCCTACATAGCCCTACAGTACAGGGGTCACAATGATACCTGGTCTGGCCAATTGTGTCCTATATATGGAGAGTTTATGTAAGAACACACAAATATGCAACACATACACGGAAATGCTTGTATGCACTACACATCACAATGACACTTAGCCCCCTGCCTGATCTGTCCTTGAAACTCAACAGGGTAGTGATTGATTCATGCATGTTACGGAAATGTATGCAGCAAGTATTGTGTTGTTGGTGTTATTAACGTGTCGGATCACGTTGAACTTGCTAGTTAAAGCACACGCACAGAACAAACTAAAAAAAAAAAACAGACTTCCTTCTCCTCGCACCCCTCACCCACCTCAACATTGAGCATCCACGCCGAGTCGTCATGGGAATGTGCTGCACGATGCGAGACGGCAAGCCGCGTGCGTGATTTGACGTTCTGGACGCCTGGGCCTGCTGTTTCAATGCTACTCCAGGTGTGCTTCTGTTCTGTGTGTGTAGTTGTAGAAGTCATGCCGTCCCCTCCATTCTGCTGCTACTGCTGACAAAACATTAACGTTGGTTGGACTGGTTGCGCTGTGCATGTTGCAGGTTGGGGCAGCGCATCCGGGACGGGGCCTAGAGCGGATGTGGAAACGGAGCACCATTGGGTCTGTGCGTGCAGATGACGGGAAACAGTATGCGGGCTCTAGACCGGATCAGAGCAACGAACGGTAAATAGAAACCAGAAAGCTTAGTGACGCGAGGTGGGTGGGAAGAGACACTATTGACAAAAGGTGAAAGGTCAGTGGGTTTTAATTTATTTTGTATTTATTTAATTCTAATGTACTCATATTTTATTATTGTTGCACTTGTTTAGTACATTCACATTAAAGGCCAAGTTATATTAGGATTTCTTTTTCTCGGCAGTTGTTGAGAATAAGGAATTGCATGCGTCATATCCGCAATAGGACCATGTTTGTTTTTTAAAGCGACAGTATGCCGTTTGATGCCGTGTTGATATTATACCGTCATGATTCCAATGCTTGCGTCCTGATATCCAGTGTAGAATAATTATCAGTTGAGTGTGTTATACTGATAGATTAATTACTGAATTGTTTTCGTTACTGAAATTGAGTGTATATGGAAAGCGAACCGTTTGCTTCCAGCACGCCAATACAGCATCTTACTGTTAAGACAAATATATATATATGCTGCTGCACAACAAAAAATAACCATAACATAACATCCCCACTCTAGTAATAACCCAAGATCAAAAACCCTGAAACTGTGTTTTTATTAAAATTCTGGAAACACATAGAAAACCCCTAATTTTCAATGTTGTCAACATGTCAATTTTACAATGTCACGGCCCAGTTTGTCAGTCAATTCAGTAATGTACAATGCCATTCTGCACCTTCTAAATAATGGATTCTTATTGGTTTGAATAGTTAGTTGAAAGTAGATATGACAAAAACAAAATCACAAAATAGTATAATTGCATTTCACAAAACAAAGTATATTTTGGGAGACATAAAAAAATCCCTCCATCACCCATATAAATTGTAATTGTATTAATAATGTAACAGTATAACCTCTTAGAATGCTTTATTTTCTAATGGCCTCCATTAGTTTAGGCCTGTATTAAATTTGGTTTGATTTAGTTCTGTAAAATTAAAGATCAAAACATGCCATATTACTTGGTGTTGTTCTAGAAGCATAACCCATCCCCTGAAAATGAATACAATTTGGGTGCCCGCTGATGGCGTGTCACGTGTATGATTGCTGCATGTCCCCTTCTCTCTGTCTTTCCTGCCAATCTTCACTTCTATCTATCAATGAAGGCAAAAAGCCAAAAACAAATCTAAAATAAATAAAATGTAATAAAAAATAAAAAACACAATTAACATTTTTAAATTCAACACATTTTGGGATTAATTATTAAACAAGGGCAAGGCAAATCTTCCACCACCAACATTTGAAATATTATTGTATAATTACAACACCGTTTAAGCACCTTAACCCAAATGACAAACTTATTAGAACGAAACAGGGTCTTGAGACAAACTGTTGACTAATGCATTAAAAAGAAACATTCCCTTGAGATTGTGTTTACTTGTGGCCATTCTTATTTTCCAGTTCAAATCCATTTCTCTTGGAGTTGGAGTCTTTTTGTCCAGCGGATTCTACCAAAAATCAATTCCCTGTGTCAGTCGGCTTCCAGACAACATGCCTGGTCGAGAGGATCAGCTAATAAGCAGCCTCCTGGGAATTATCGCTTGATAACAGTCAAAGTGGGTGTTTTGTCAATAGATCTAATTGACCTGTTTAAGTACTAGTGATGCTGGTGTCTGCTTCCAGCTGCTTTTCTACCTTTACGGACACGTCAAGTGGCATTACCCTGACTGTAAAGAACGTAGCGTAACTCTTAAAAAAGGGGTAGAGCCTCTCCTTGAACCTGTATCTGAAGGTGTGCAGATGTTCGTTCGTATCACAATCAGAGAAAGATAGCTCCCCTCTGTCCCAGTCCAGTTGGACTCTGATCATCTGGGGTCTGTGGCTGACTTCAACCGTAGTGCGTTCTCCGTGCACCACTCCAGCCTCGTATTTACCTCCTCGATGCAACATGAACCAACCTTGTTGCCTTAATTCCTTCTGGCCATATTTCTCCAGTACCCCAAGTTCCCAGTCATCAAGTCCTACCTCTATGTCCCAGCTATGGGTCCCTGAGTCATACCCCTCGGAACCCAGGACACCATGTCTGCAGTTGATCCTCTCTGGGTTGTCAGGAAGCGGCTGGCGGAGATCATATCTCACACTGGTCAGATTCTGGGACAGAAATAAACGAGGGGAGGCGGTATTGGGGTCCAGAATCACAGGACTGTAGGAGACCAACTCCTTCATCTTTTCCCAAATGTTGAAGGCCAGGTTTCCAAGGTGTTTGGACACATCAATCAGTGATTCTGAGACCATCTTTGGATCCTGCAACGTGCACTTGGCTCTTTCTGCTGTGGTCTTGTAGTTGTCCAGAAAAAAGATGTCTTCGGCTTTCAGCTCTGTCTCTATGGCGTTGATTTTGTCTTCCAGGGTAGTCATCTCTTTACTTAGTCCATCAATCTGATCTTTAATTAACCGACTCTTCTGCGCCTCTTCCTTCTTAAGTGCAGCAATCCTGATCCTCTCTTCGTCTCGTAGCAACGCATGAAACTTCTTGAATTCCTCCCTAATCCATTTCTCTGTCGTCTTTACCTGCCTCTTTGTGTATCTTTCTGCATGACAGCACTTATCTCGAATCTCAGCAAAGACATCCAGCTTCCGCTTCAATGGTGTAAGTGCTCTCCGAAGTTCCTCCTTGTAATCCTGGGCAACTTCGTCGACTGGACAACACTCGTGGGCTTTATGTCGTTTGGAAGTCTGGCACACCACACAC
The DNA here is from genome assembly GCA_039105355.1 of Benthosema pterotum. Classification (NCBI taxonomy): domain Eukaryota; kingdom Metazoa; phylum Chordata; class Actinopteri; order Myctophiformes; family Myctophidae; genus Benthosema; species Benthosema pterotum. The sequence continues at coordinate 28,247,246 of CM076969.1, forward strand.
ATTGGCTGTTGGTCTTCCACGCAGTAGAGTTTGCGTTTCTCGCCGTGTTGGGGGCAGAGAAACCCAGGCCTTGCTCTCCGCTCTTCTTCCTCCAAGAACGCCTGGCAGAGATTCCTCAGAGCCAAGTTACAAGGGGGTACACTTGTTGCAGAGACACTCCGACACACAGGACACTTCCTCTCTACCTGCTGCGGGCTCCAGCATCGCTGCAAACAGATTTCACAGAAGCTGTGGCTGCAGGGGAGGAGGACTGGATCATTAAAGATGTTGTAGCACACAGGACACGTTAAATCTTCTTTCGGAAGGGTCGACACGGACACAGAAGCCATTTTTACCAGCAACTTGAACAGGTTCCTGAGATTAAATGTTACACTGTCGTGTAACTATACAGAATATACCGTTCAAGTTAGAATATACTCGTATATTAACGAGTTTTGAACGTAGGCGAATTCAACGGAGTTTTGTTGTTGTCGTCCAAACCCCCCCGGGAGGCGACAGGAAAAGAAAGTGAAATAACTGTGAGCACGGTCGCCCAATGATAACGCAACATCCGGTCTGGGACCTCTCAAAGTCACAGAACAGTTGCGACATCGAGGGTCCAGAAAATGAGCGCCCGAGCGCTGTTTGTGCAGTCGGGAAGAGGCTCAATTTTTGTTCGTTTATGTTGTATCTAAAATAAAGCGATTTGAGATAATTAAAGCTGGACTATTGGATTAGTTCATTGCATTTTTTTGCCTACTTTCAGCACAAGAACCTGTCCGCGTTTGTTGTCCCCATGTCCCCAGTGAACAAAATCTGTGCAACTCTGTCTGGCCTGGTGGGACATCGATGGGTTTTTAAAAGTAAGAGCAAAGCATTTGAACTGGAGTAACCTCGTGCCTCGTGTGGGCTAGAATTTAAGAGATTTCATCTCTGATTGATTAATGGAATAATTTACTGTTAGTTTGTAGAAAAGTAGGTGTGTGTGTGCGTGTGTGTGTGTGTGTGTGCGTGTGCGTGTGCGCGCGCGATTCCTTGTTAGGTGCATTTAGCCCACATTAGTAAGTTTGCTCAATGGTCGTTGAAGAACTTGTCATACAGTGAGTACACAGTACACACCAATGGCAATATTCTACCAGAATCCACCTAGTCTACATAAAATGCAAAGAAATTAATTGTAATGAATGCATTCATTTGTTGGTTGGGTTGATTTATTGTATTAACAGTTTGGATAATCACATTACATTTTTCAAGCACAAAGACTGTTGTTCTGAAGTGTGAGCATTTCTGCTTGTTTATAATAGGACCCATCACATCATCAAAATATTAAGACCACTTCATCACTTTTCAACATATCTTCATACTGTATAATTGATCCTCACTAATGTAGACCTACGTGATGATTCTACTTGGTCTGTGTGTCACAGGAGGGCTGTGGGTAATTCTGAAATCCACAGTTCAGACTTCAGAGGCCCACAAACAACATCTACTGAAAAGGATAACACAAAAGGCCCCTGGGAGGCTGGTTTCCACTCTTTTGCAGACATGAAAAATATTCAATACTGTAATATAGAAAAAGTGCTCCTCGGAGCACAGGTCTCAACCAGTCCAGTTCAGATTGGAGATTGCAGATTGGTGCAGTTTTACGTAAATTCTGCCTCATGGTGGCACTATAACTCTCTCCACTTTCCCTGGGGACTATGTAAAGCCTTACAGATGCAAAAGTTATGACATTTTCTTCTCATACATATTTACATACCGTCAATATATGAATATTACAAAAGGTGCCATGGATGAAAAGGTTATTTACTGGGGAGACCTAAGCCAAAATGTTGGTGTGGTGTCAGTCTAGTTCTGTCCCTTTGATGCTACACAGGATATCGCTACTGGCTGAGTGCTCACATAATTTAGTCTACTTTATACCTTCTCTCCCTCCAGACAGTTTTGATATCAGCTCTAATTCATGATTTGGCATATGACCCTTTCTCTTACAATAAAGTATAAATTACAGTAAGCTCCATCACCTACTACTACTCTTACTACGTTACTTTCACTGGTAAGATCCTCACAGGGTAATGAGGACAGGTAGTGCTAAAAAGAGGAAAGAGTTTCTCAGTAAAGTTACATCTGAAGGTGTGTAAATGTTTGTTGCCGTTGCAGTCAGTGAATGACAGCTGTCCCCTTTCCCAGTCCAACTGTACTCTGATCCTCTTGGGTTTCTGGCTCACTGTGAGATCAATAGCTGGTTGTGGTGGAACTTCAGCCTTGTAATCGCCATCTAGACACCAGATCATCCAGTATCCATCCTTAATGGTTCCTTTCTTTTGAACAGATTCAGACATCACACCTAGCTCCCAATATTTGCCATCTCCAACCTCAATGTCCCAGCTGTGAGTCCCCGAATCAAAGCCCTCGGAACCCAACACATGAGCCACTGTATCAAACCTCTCCGGATTGTGGGGAAGCTGCTGAATCTCTCCACACCTCACACTGGTCAGATCATCAGAGAGGATGAGTCCTGGATTGGCAGTGTTGGGGTCAAGAATCACTGGGGCGTAGAAAACAATATCCTTCATCTTGGTCCAGATTTTGAAGGTCAGATTTCCAAGGTGTTTAGCTACATCTATCAGTGCTCCTGAAACCAACTGCGGGAAAGAGCCCATTGTGCACTGAACTCGTTCTACTGTGGTCTTATAGTTTTGCAGAAATGAGACGTCTTCATCTTTCATTCTTTCCTCCATGACTCTGATTGTGTCTGAAAGGGTTGATATCTCTTTTCTCACATCCTCTGCCTTTGCCTTGATCATCTGACTTTTCTGCTTCTCTTCCTCCCTCAATACCGCAATCCTGGCCTCCTCTTCCGCTTTTAGAAACTGGCGTATCATCTCAAACTGATCCTGAATTGTTTTCTCTGTGTTCTGGGCCTGAACCTTCATGTGCCTTTCTGTTTGGTCAAACGTTTCACTAACCTCTTTAAGGATCTTCAGCCTCTCATTTGCATTTTGTAGTGCTTTCCGGATGTCTTCCTTGTAAAGGCAGGCGGCTTCTTTGCTCGGACAACACTTATGTTTTTTATGTTTTGTAGAAGTGTGACACACCAGACAAATTGGCTCTTGGTCTTCATGACAGAAGAGTTTAAGTTTCTCACCGTGCAGACTGCAGAGATCCTCGGACCCAGCTGAAGGTCTTTTTATCTTCTTTTTAAAGGCTTCGCAAAGGTTCTTCAGGGCACGATTACAGGGTGGCTCCCCTATTGAGTATTCTCTACAAGTTGGACAGTCCTTGACCACTCGATCCTTCCAGAATTCCTCCAGGCAGCCTTTACAGAAACTGTGACTACAGGAGAGCAAAACTGGATCTGTGAATATATCGCAGCACACTGGGCACGATGCATCCTCTTCTGAGAAATACGAAGAAGCCATTTCCTCTTGCAGTAACTCTCAGACTCTTTTGATAACTCTCAGGAACTTGTCTTAATAATTCAATCACTTAGTCTATGCAGCCGCAGCCAGCAGGAAACCAATATTACAAGTTAGTTGATCCTCTCCTGTATGTGTACAGCAGGCAGTTCTTTCTCCCCTTGTCCTTTCCCCTTGTGAGTTGAAGTGTCGACGCGCAAGGAATCAGGGAGTGTATCTATTAAACACACTGAATCATGTGACACATTGAAACCTTGTGTAGTTGCGACTTGCGAGTGCCCCAAATTTTTGATTGTGAAAGTAAAAGTTGTCATGATTCAAAGTTTTTTTTTTTTTTTTTTTTTAGATTTGTTCATTGTTGGTGATTAATAAAAGGCAGCTAAACTTGTGAATTTGTTTATGGATATACTACAAATGTATTAGCTATACAGTAAAATACCTTTGATTAAATGTGTTCTGCAGACATTTGCTTAAATGTTTATTTCCTGTCATCTCATGTCATATGAAATATGCTTGACAAAAAGGAAATAAAAGGCAATTAGTATTCTCATTACCCCCCCCCCCCCCTCCATGAGTAAAAAATGGTGTTATTCACAAATGTGGTTAAATGTTTAATTACAGACTCACTTCCAGGTGTAAAAATGTGACAACCAATCGCATACTGTAAATTGGCAGAATTTCTAGAGATTAGAGTGAAAAATCACGAGATACCATATACTCTTAGCCATAATGTACAACTTCCAGTTATATATTATGGCTAATATACTCTCATAATATGAGAAAGTTAAACCAAACAGACCAAACTATTATGGGAGATAACTCTAGTTGGAGACCCTATGCTTTCAATTATAAAGCTTGAAAAAGTGTGATCTCATACATTAATTATAATTTATGCAATGACATTGTGAATACCTGGGCCTATGAGTAGTACCTTTAAGCGTCCCAAACACTACAAGAGATTTTTCTTTCCAAGGTGGGAGTCCTCCAACCCACAAAGGTCTTTTGTGTGAGTCGTTCCAGCGCAGAAAATACTACTAATATTCTCATGTGGGGAGACATTCGAGGTCAAAGTATTTGCAGACAAATAGTTTAAATAAAGTATTTGCAGACAAATAGTTTAAATAGATTAATATGTCTCAAGATCTGATATAGTATGAATGGTTTTAGCTATGCTCAAGAGGTTTGGTATTATGTATTTCTAAATTTTTCATGAATGGTATGTTTTGTTTACACTACAATGCTACATATAATAATAATAATAATCATCATAATAACAACTGTCTCCATGACAACCACCTAGCCAATCCCAGTAATGGCCGCCCTTCCAGACAATGGGTCTGGTCTGCTCCAGAGCCTGGCACTGGTCTGCTCTACAGTGCTGGCCTCGGTTGGCCTACCTGATGGAAAGCATTCGTGTTGATTTTAGAAGTCATCATGGCGTTCACTTCTCTGCAAGGTAAATAAAACAGCAGAAACATTTGGTAATGCTACCTATTGACTCAGCGCCGCGTTACATTTGAAACGGACTAACATCATCGCCTGAAGATGGTCTTTAACTGTTGCTTGTTATTTTTCAGGTTAAACTCAAATTGTTCCAGTCTGTCTGTCAGGCATTCAAGTAGCTATATAGCTAACGGTGGCTATGCACTGGCCAGAGCCTTGCGATATTGAGGGGGCAGAAAACAGCCCGGTCACGTAGCCGATGTAATCCCGCGAGTCCGTAGACCCATTCCGTAAAATCCGGTTGTCCCCATTCTCAATAGAAGCCTATGTGAAAGAGACGCCACTTGACTGACGCCACGAAGTGAACGGAGTTTACGCAACACCGCTAATACATCCACTCAAGGCTCTGACAGTGGCTAGCTTACGACATTTACGAATTGTTGCCAAAATTGTGCCTCTTCTCTATAAAATCAGAGTGGCATGTCATGCATTTTTGAAATGTAGTCACTGTACACTGACAATGAAATTACACCCCGCGTTATTGTTATTTATCAAAGGGAGGAGAGGATCCTTGGAAGTCAGGAACAAAAATGACAAGATGGCTTAGCAGTAAATTTCAAAACATGTTCATGTTCTTATTCAGGAGAGGATTTAGGTGTAATACGGCTATTGTTTTTGCCTCTCTGACGCCAGGGAGACTTTATGATGCAATGCTTTACTAGCTATAGCAATTTAGGATTTTACACAGTTTTTAACTTGGCTACAGACTGAGATCTCCATCTACAGATAATGATCATGATTGATAGCCTATATTTCCTGTTGACAAGATGACAACCTGACGTTGTATATATGCGCGTCAAACAAAATGGCACGATGCATTGATCCATTCCCTACTGACTTTTTTATCTAGTCAAGACATTTGGATGAGCAGTAAGGACACCAGCTAATGTGGGCTTTCAAGATAACGATAGTACAGTCGTGTTATGCTGTCGTTTAGAGACTATAGGCCTACCACCCACCACATTCACCATAATAATGTGCTACATGTAATACTGTTTTATGTTTTGTATTTGATTTGACTTGAGTTCACACAAAAGTTTAGGCTCAATTTCCCTGGCTCTGAGTGGCTTTTCATTGAAATATTGAGTTTGCAGAATTACACTAAGTTTCAGGTACAACTGTTAAGTCGACTGATGCCTTTTAATTCAGTGTTTGCATCAACTGTGCACATTACTTACACATTTCTTAATAGGCTATTCCCTTTACTTGCCCCCAATTTCAAAATCCCACTTTAAAAAGTGTGGGCGGACTGGGCACCCCTGCTGTTGCTGCTCCAAGGACAAACTGAACTATATAGGCTCTACAAAAACAATAACTGTAGGCCTTGCAGACATTTAGGGCACTGGTTTTCAACCAGTGGTGTGGGGAACAGCAGTGGTCCTTGACGGTCCTTGAAGGTGGTCCCCAGGTAAAATTAGGAGCAACCAATTTTTACTAACCACTAACCAGCAACCAAAAACGTAGCTGAATTAATCAGTGGGACATGGATGTACTGGTACAGTCCTACATCTGAACAACACGTAATGTAACAATAGTTCATATTGTTTCTAAAGACAGGGCAGTGACTCTATTTTTATGTACTTGTGTGTGGGTTTTGAATCTTTTGATTAGTGTTTTGGGTTCATACCAACGTAATATCTGCTAAACAACGTATTATGCACTTATACAACCACAATCCTTTTTGCAGGACGGGACATGAAGTTTTGTGTTTCGGACCTCATACAGTCACTGTAGTTCTCTGATTTTCTAAGACTGTGGTCATTCGAGCTTTGTTTATAATACTTTTTCCTCCCCATGCAGAGCACCCATACAGCCACCTCATTGACACACTCGATGATGGCAGTCACAAGTTCTTCAACCCACAGAAGCTCAATGATGCCAGATACAGTGAGTCAACAAACATATCCTAGCATCCCCTGCCTTTGAGAGTGGGCTTTTATTTGCAATGGCGCGAGACAGCCACTCTGGTGCTCTTAGGCTAATAACTGTTTATATTCATTGAAAGTTCCTTTGTTGATGCAGAGTTTTCTTAAATGCATGTTCTGCCAAAACAATGTATTATATGCTGTTATAATTCAGGCGCATGCCGCATAGGCTCTGGTCTGACAGTATGTTGCACGTTCAAGTTCCGTACATGACAACCTTTTATGCATGTCTTCCCGATCTCTCCCTGGCCATCTTTCCTATCAATCTTCACTTGTTTTTATCAATAAAGACAGAAATGCCAAAAACGAAACCATGCACAGGAAATCAACATACACTATATGTCAGTATTTTGCCAGGGGACGGAAACATTGTTGGCTACAGTTAGGCAGCTTCGCACTTGGAATTGGTATAAATGAGAATGTCACATTATTGTTGCCCTGGGGTCTTGGAGAATTTATTTCATGGGTCGCCGCAGAGATAGAGCGGTTGTCTGGGAATCAATGCATCATGTCAACCAGCGGGTTGGTGCCTGGCTTGGCTTTCTCTGCAACCAACTGAATGGAATGCATGCATTGTAAAACAGGCTTTACATGTAAGGAGTTTAGAGGCGCTTATTATCGATCACTCGAGGATGAGGGAATTTAACCTACAGGCACCTACAGTGCCATCAGCTCTCAGTACTTGCATAATACTTTTTCTAGTTCCTCAGCATAATCATGTGCTTGTGTTCTTTGCCTGGGAATCAAATCCAGAACATTGTGGCAGAAGGCAGGAGCTTTACCAAGTGAACTATTATATAAATAGCTTGCAATTATTGTAGGTGCTATATAAATGCAAACCATATACTGTTATTATTGTAAGTAAGTCCATTTTATTTATATAGCACCTTTTGAAACTAAAGGTTACAAGGTGCTTAACAATGAGCACAAAGAGTCAGCAGGTTAAAACAAAAATAAAAACGGAGATAAAAATAACAGATTAATAACAAAACACTAAACACTTATGGGCTCAGTAAAAGGGCCAAAACAATTGCAAAATGTCCGGTAAGAAAGTAAGAGCGAAATAATGTGTTTTCAGAAGTTTCTTAAAACAATCAACAGATTCTACGGTTCTCAGAGTCGAAGGCAGGGCATTCCATAGTTTTGGAGCAATGACAGCAAAAGCTGTCACTGCTTTTTTTGAGTTTAGTCACTGGGATAAGGAGGAGGCCTTGGTCTGAAGACCTGAGCTGTCGCAAGTTAATTTTAAGGTGCAGTAGTTCACTAATGTGAGTGGGAGCCAGCCCAAGTAATGCTTTGTAAGTAGTTAGAATTATTTTAAAATCAATTCTAGCTTTACCTGGCAGCCAGTGCAGAGAGGCCAGAATGGGGGTGATATGAGCCCTACGGGGTGTGTTGGTGAGTAGCCTAGCTGCTGTGTTCTGAATTACCTTCGAACGTGCTGATCAGGTTGCCTAAGGGGAGCAAGTATAAGGAAAACAGAATTGGACCTAGAATCGAACACAGGCGGACCCCTGAGGTTAGCGGGACTGAGGGAGAGAAATAACTGTTGACAGAGACGGCTACACTTCTCCCTGACAGATATGAGGAGAACCATTGTAATGCTGACCCAGTCAAACCAGCCGACTGATGGAAACGGGAGAGGAGAGTAGCGTGATCTATGGTGTTGAACGCCACACTTCTGCCCTCATAAGGATGTCGCTCGAGACCCTTAAGAGAGCAGTCTCAGTGCTGTGCAACTGGCGGAAACCAGACTGAAATTTATCAAACAGACTATTATTATTGAGGAATTGTAGTAGCTGATTGCAGACTACCTTTTCTAATAGTTTTGAAATGAATGACAGTTTGGAGATGGGTCTGTAGTTACTGAAGACTAGGGGAGTTTTTTTAAGTGGTTGGATTATTGGATAATGGCGTGTTTAAATTGGTCGGGGACACAGCCAGACAGTAGGGAGCTATTAATGATTTCTAGAGTGTGGGGGTCTATGCAGTTGAACACATCTTTAAAGCATCTTTAAAGAGCTGTAGGAATAGTATCAACAGGACTGGAGGAGTGCATATGAGATAGCAGTGGTGAAAGATCTGCTAGGGAGATGGTATTAAAATGGGAGAGAGAGGGAACTAGAGGACAGCTATGACAGGACCGGAAGGAGAGATATTAGACCTAATGTTATTAACCTTATGGATAAAGAATGTTAGAAAGTGTTCACAGTCAGCGTCAGAGAAAACAGGAATAGGAGGAGGGGCTGGGTTTACTAGGGTATTATTGATAACTGAGAAAAGGGCTTTTGGTTTATTTTTATTGTGGGTAATCAAATTAGTCCGTCTTGGGTCCACTCAGATATTCTTGTGAAGAGCTCCAACTTCTGTGTTGTTCTGTTCTAGACAGGTTTGGTATTTTCTGAATCATTGATTTAGAACATGACCACCTTCCTCCCATGTTATTATATTCACCCTGTACAGAGGAGCTACCTCTGTCCATCCGTGTCCTGCTGGAGGCGTCCATCCGTAAGTGTGACGGCTTCTATGTGAGACAGGACGATGTCCAGAACATCCTGGACTGGCAGAAACAGCAGAATGTGGCAGAAGTTCCATTCCTTCCAGCCCGTGTCCTCCTTCAGGACTTCACGTGAGTTTAATATCGACGGTACATTGGTTAAGAATGTCTCTAGAGTGGAGCCAGGTGATGATTGAATTTCAATTTTGTTCACGACTCTCCATGTACTGTATATGTCTTTACAGAGAACTGTACCAAAACCGTGACACAGATTTTGTTTTCATAATGTTGACTTGTAAAAAGAGAATATTATAACAGCTGTGGGGAAATAAATGTCAGTTAATTGAGGTTCCCCCAATGATAATCCAGCAAAGCACAGAAGTTGATGAGTTATCAGTGTTTCTTCATGTTAAGGCTTGCTGATACGACAGTCTTTTCTTCTGTGAAGAAACCAGCTTGTCACAAGTTTCTGTTTCTCTGTCAGGGGTATTCCTGCCATGGTGGACCTAGCAGCCATGAGGGATGCATTAGCAAAACAAGGTGTGGACCCTGGTCTGGTGAACCCTGTGTGTCCCACCGATCTCATAGTGGACCACTCGCTACAGATAGACTTCAGCAAATGGTGAGGTTTCTAAAAAAAATGTATTTACACGGCAATAACACAATATTGCAAGTGTGTGTGTTATGCTTCCCTAACTTATAACATATATATATATGTGTGTGTGTGTGTGTGTGTGTGTGTGTGTGTGTGTGTGTGTGTGTGTGTGTGTGTGTGTGTGTGTGTGTGTGTGTGTGTGTGTGTGTGTGTGTGTGTGTGTGTGTGTGTGTGTGTGTGTGTGTGTGTGTGTGTGTCAAATATGGATGGATCAGAGATACTTTTTTTTTTTTTTTTTTTACCTATATCCCAGCCTCAATAATATTGCATTTTGGGGACTTTGGGCATCAGATCTACAAGCTCTGTAGATGTCATGCTGCAATGCATATGCGGGCTTGTGGATCAGCTATTTTTGATAAATTGGACTTACAGGATGTGCAGATATGTAAACTACGCACATCACTCACAGAAGTAAGGACGCGCAGTCGGCTTATTCTACACTAACAGAAGGAGGAATATACAACACCGGGCAGTCTCAAGAAAATGAATTGGGACGAACTATAGTAACGAGTTACTTTTTTGGAAATGTAACTAAGTAACTAACTACTAAATTGCAAAAATAACTTGTTAGGTTACTCCATTACTAATAAAAATAATCTGATTACGTAACGCCGTTATTGATAACGGCGTTATCCTCATCACTGATATATATATATATATATATATATATATATATATATATATATATATATATATATATATATATATATATATATATATATATATATATATAGTGTGTGTGACTTAAATGCATTGGCTCATGATATTGCTATTACTTTTAATATCTTTCTCACTATGATGACTCTTTAGTGTAGTATAATCCTAGTGTCCTCCTACCCTTTGGTAGCCCCGAAAACCTCAAATCTTTAGCACTGCGGGCTTTACCTGCGACACATTTTCCCCCCACACACTGGGGGGGACATGCTGATATTTCTATGATTTGATTAGTAAAAAATATATATATGAAATTAATTACAACAGTACAACATTTTGGTTAATTGGTGAATTTATTTATCTTCTCCTCAGTGCCATACAGAATGCTCCCAATCCAGGAGGAGGAGGAGAGGGTCAGAACCCTAATCCCACCCATGGACCTCCTGCCCCCCGATCCACGACCCCTTCCAAACCTTCCCTGGCCCCCAGAGGAGCAGCACAGCAGTGTGGGGGAGGCCAGAGAGGGTCCTGTAGTAAGTCGGGTTGCAGTGAAGCCCCGGCGATCTCCACCTCAGGACGAACGTCAACCACGGTCCAGCAAATAGAAAACACACCCCTCCTCTGTCCCTTTCACCTGAAGCCTGTCTCTGAGTAAGTTTTCTCGCTGTAATCTGTTAAAGCTGCCACGTTTTGCAATGCAAGAAATGTAACCTATTAATTCAGAATGAGCTTCTCTGCTTCCCATAAATGGAACATTTAGAATGGAATCTACCAAATATATATTTCCGAAAGATTTTCTTGAATTTTTATTTGCTGTATATGCTTTTATGCAGACCCGAAACAGCCCTTAAAAACCAGGAGATGGAACTGACAAGGAACAAGGAGAGGCTGCAGTTTTTTAAGGTAGGCCTTGATGTATTAAAATGAACTTTCAGGAGGATATGTAAAATGTTAGACCAGATTTGTAAAACTGGTCTGAATGGCGAGTGTTAATACTGGTTCTTAAGTCTATGCCTACTAATTAATTAATTAATAATCCACCAATTGCCGCGGCAATACGGCCTGATTTGATTTATCTATGATAAGAAACATAATCGCAGCAATCAAGCCCAAATGGCTGATGTTTATGCCAGACTTTCCTAGAAGTTACATGTCCCTGTTGGTCCAGAAGAAGAAGCTCTTCTACGTTTCCCCTGCCACTTGCGGCCATCACCGACTGACACCCACTGGTCATAGTGATATAGACTAGAGTTCTCAAACTCTGCCCCAACCCGACCAGGACCTAACCCTAACAGACCCGACATTTAGGGCCGGGTCGGGCCTAAAATCTTTGCTAATCAGTAAGGCCGGGTATGGCCCCGGGCCCCATGAAATGAAATATTGAATTATTTTATTATAGTAAGAATAATAGTTATTTTCTGTATTTATCTATTATAAAGATGGTGCTGATAGCCATTTATTTTTTTTAATCCGTGGAGAACTCTCAAATTTTGCTCTAACCCGACAGTTTAGGGCCGGGTAGGGCCTAAAATATATTCCATTTAGTCGGGCCGGGTCGGGCCTAGGGCCTGAACTGTTAGGGCCCATATAGGGCCGGGCCTTCATTTTCAGGCCCGTTGAGACCTTTAATATAGACCATAATGGATACACTGACGGTGGACCTACTTGAAATTCTAGATGCTATTTCATTGGGAATAATTTGATGATTAAAAAATATGAAAATCACTGCCCAGGAATGCTTACATACACATCAAGTATGTTTTGGGAGTAAAAGGATTAATACTGAAAGCGTTTTGGGCCAACGGTTTCCTATATTTGGTATTTGGTTTTAGCCAAGACGAATTTCCCAGTTGGTGCATCCCTAATCTTGGTCTTGGAAAACATTCAAGCTGTTTAGTAATGAAAACTGTTATTGTGTTCAGTCGGTCAGTGAGGGAGAAGCAGCTACATGTGTCAAAAATCATGTTGTTTGCTGATGGCGGTCTCTCTGCCTTTACCTTTTTAGTGGTGTTCCAGAGCGTTCCGGAACGTAAACGTTGTTCCCCCAGATGTGGGTGCCGTCCACCAGGTGAACCTGGAATATCTGTCCAGGGTGGTGCAGGAGAGCGATGGATTGGTGTACCCAGACAGCGTGTTGGGAACGGACTCTCACACCACCATGATCAACGGATTGGGAATCCTAGGATGGGGTAAGAGTTATTCGAGCTTTCAAAAAAGAACTTAACTAAACTACAGTACTCAAATTAATGCATTTACCGGTTATCTGGTCTTGGGTCTATGATTTGCTGTATGTATCATATTTTAATTTCCTATGTGTTTGGCCATGGTTGATCCAGGTGTGGGTGGTATCGAGTCGGAGGCAGTTATGCTGGGACAGCCCATCTCTCTGACCCTGCCTCAGGTGGTGGGCTGTAAACTCTCTGGCTCCGTTGGCCCTCTCACCACCTCTATAGACATAGTTTTGGGCATAACCAAGGTAATTTATTTTTTCATATTTATTCTACATGTTCAGATCTTTATTGTTCTTGAGTCTTTACAATGATGGCGTATTATTGTAAGGTCTTTGGTATCGTTTGGGATACAATATAAGCGGGAAAACACCTCAACAGTGCTCAGATTGCACACTCTTGGATCTTACGTTTTGACAAAAGACTTCCTCTTCTGTTTGAACATCTTCTCCCCAGCACCTACGGCAGGCCGCGATCGGCGGGAGGTTTGTGGAGTTCTTTGGACCTGGAGTTTCCCAGCTCTCGGCTACGGACCGTACCACCATCGCCAACATGTGTCCAGAGTACAACGCCACCGTCAGTTTCTTCCCCATTGACCACGTCACATTAAAGCACTTTGAACACACAGGTAGGTCCACCACACCCTACGCCACACAAGGTGGTCTGTTGCCTAACACCCAAAACAGCCAAAACAAAAAGTCCTTCCAGGGTGGGGTTCAACCAGACACATCCTGTTGTATGAATCCTGTCTGTGATTGTATGCTGCTCAGTATTTGTCTTCACTGCATTACTACTAATATACAACCATACAGTACCATTGCACACTTTCAAGCAAAGTGCAGAACAAGATGCTGACAGGAATTGAATGATAATTAAGTTATTATTGTTTTAGCTTGATTTAATTCACTGCATGATACTATGTGCAACAAATTACACTACTTAGTATTACCTTGCTTTTTTTGTTCGTGCTCCTTGTAATTCGCTCTGGATTAAGTCTGCTAAATGCATGAATTGTAAATGACTAAATCCATGGTCAGCTGTGACCACCTGTAAAACCTTGTGGTTTATCAATTACTCTTTTGTAGGAATGTCTTAATTTTGACTTGATGTTACTGTCCAACACAGCAACAGCATATCTTTGGGAGTGGCTCTAAGAATAATGCCATATACGTATATGTTCCTCTTCCTTGCAGACTTTAACCAGGAGAAACTTGAATTAATGGAGTCTTATCTGAAAGCAGTGAATCTGTTCAGGAGTTATGAGGACTCCTCAGAAGACCCCACCTACTCAGAGGTACCTCCAAACATCCCTGTGTATACACAACAGTCAAATCCAAAGAGTATTGGGTGGATTATGTTCACAGAATGTGTGGACATTCTTTTATATTTTTGGCATTTGGTGTATATAGGGCTTAAGGTGTGTGTGTGTGTGCGTGTGCGTGTGCGTGTGCGTGTGCGTGCGTGCGTGCGTGCTGTTCAGGTGATTGACATCAACCTGAGCTCTATTGTGCCTCATGTGAGTGGACCTAAGAGACCCCAGGACCGAGTCGCCGTCAGCGATATGAAGGAAGACTTCCAGAGCTGTCTAGATGGCAAGGTAACTCAAAGGTTTCACTTTCAAATAAAAGAAACCTAAAACAAGTAGCAAGCAAGCTCACAATGAATCACGGTGTTTTGATATTGTATGTCTCGCCAACTCTGCCCAAAGAAGAGATTGAGGAAGGAAAAGCAGCAGAGTCAGCAGACCTAATCTATCGTGGCCAAAATAAGGTTTAAACACACAGTATAGTAATAATAACACTAAGTGGTTTACAAAGGGTTCCGTTGCCAGATTTCCAATGATTTTGTACTATTTCATTTCATTTGGTCAAATATATAACGTAAGTATTTGTTTAATTTAGGAAATATGTTCTTTCTCAAACATACACACACACACATATATTTTTTTTACATTTTGTTCTAGTGTTGTTGAAAAACATTCCAAAAATAGTTATTTGAGGAGATTTTTTGTTTGTTATGAAAGGTTATTATTTATTTTATTAGCTACGATACAGGGCCTGCTAAACTACAGCAATACTGATCAATACAATAGAATCTAATTACAGTAATATGTGGTTGTAATCTCCAGGTGAGTTCGAAGGGGTTCAACATTTCCAAAGAGAAGCAGGATAGCCTGGTTCCATTTGTCCACTGCGGGCAGCAGTACGAGCTGGCCCATGGCTCTGTGGTCATCGCTGCCGTCATCAGCTGCACCAACAACTGTAACCCTTCTGTCATGCTGACCGCAGGTCAGTGGGAAAACTTCCAATAAGTGCATTTTTTGCTTTGTTGTTTGTCGTGTAAAAATGTGAGAGAGAAATTTGATCTTGAGACCGGGTACTAGCTACCCTGTGTCATCATTTGTGAAACGAGGTGCTAAACATGATTGGCCGGTGGCTCTGTTGATTGACAGGTTTGTTGGCCAAGAAGGCGGTGGAGGCGGGTCTTACCGTGAAGCCTTACATCAGGACCAGCCTGGCTCCGGGCAGCGGAATGGTCACTCACTACCTCAACACTAGTGGAGTACTGCCTTATCTCAGCCAGCTAGGGTACGCATACTGCACGCATCCGCACACAAACAAAACACGCACAGGTCAGCTGTTTGTAAGTTTGGTCCTTCTGACGTATCTGTTTTTCTTCCGCAGGTTTGAGGTGATTGGATATGGCTGTGCCACCTGTGTAGGAAACACGGCACCTTTACCACAGGCCGTTGTAGACGCTATAAAACAGGTGGGGAAACAAGCTCACAGGACAACTTGTTTTTTTTTTTGTTTTTTTTTTTTTTCAACCAAGGTTCATGTTTTTTTTGTGATTTCTTCTTTTTATTGTCTACTACAATTCTAATAAACCCCAGGAAATTATATCTCGCCTTGGAAGTTCACAGGATCTACTTTATACATACTTCCCATAGCTAAAATCCCTAAAACTAAAGAAAGCAGGGAATGTGAAACAATAATCCTCATCTTTAACTTTCTCTACCTAAAACATGAACCTTGTTTGAAAAAAAAAAACAAAAAAAAAAAAAAAAAAAAGTTGTCCTTTAATTCTTTGTAATCTGTCAAAGTATCTTATTGCCATTTGCTCGTGGCAAACAACTTCATTGTCTAACAAGACTGGATTCATATACTGTAGTTGCTATGTCTGGATTGAGTTCTTGTGGTAATCTGCTTGGTTGGCATGGTTTCAGGGTGACCTGGTGGCCTGTGGGGTGTTGTCTGGGAACAGGCACTTTGAAGGCCGGCTGTGTGAGTGTGTCCGTGCCAACTACCTGGCCTCACCCCCTCTGGTGGTGGCGTATGCCATCGCTGGCACCATGGGCATCGACTTCGACACAGAGCCTCTGGGTAAGGAATGGAGCTGCGCCTTCAAAACGTTTACTTCACATTAGAAACTCTAAACAGCGCTCAACAGTGCGGTGTGTGTCTCCATCCACAGGTGTGACGCCTGAGGGGAAGGAGGTGTACCTGCGGGATGTGTGGCCGTCCAGAGAGGAGGTGCAGCAGGTGGAGGAGCAGGACGTTATAGCCTCCATCTTCGGGGAACTTCGTTCCAGGATGGAGGTTAGTAGGACTAGCAGAACAGATGTTTCACTGGCCTGACGCCTTGCATTTGTTATTTAGTTCAACCTAGTAATAGAATGTTCAATCTTCCAGAAAATCATCCATAAAAGCAAATGTGATTACCATTTTTTGCATGATCCTCACCTACTCAACTAGAAATGACCAAACTCGTCGGGTGCACGCTTGTACGTGCACGTGTGCTGTCTGTATGTCCAATGCTGATCATAATCCAACAGTCGCCGTACATCCTGAGTTAACTTATTTATGATGATAATAAACATACCGCAATCGCAACGATCGAGGCCAACCGGTTGCTGATGTTTATGCCAGAATTTACATGTCCCTGCTGGACTGGAAGAAGTTTCTCCTGCCACTTCCGGCAATCAGCCAATTACTGACACCTACTCTTCATAATGATTTAGAAATTATTAAATTATTCACATCATAAAATGGTATAGGTTTGAGAACCCCCCTTCTAGAGAGGACTAATGTTAGCCGATCATGCAAAAATGTTGTTGATTCATTGTCTAACCCTTATTATTTGTTTCTTCCAGAAAGGGAACACCTTCTGGAACAATTTGGAGAGTTCCGACTTGGTGACCTTCCCATGGGACCACAAGTCCACTTACATCCGTCCTCCTTCCTTCTTCAGCAAACTGGTAGGCCTGACTGACAAAGCCATCCAGTCAGGAATTTGTCTATAGAATGGAATTAAACAGTACGGTAATAAAAATACTTGTTTCATTGCTTGCTATTTCAGTTTGTCTCGAAAATGCTTCATTTGTCAGTGTTACCCTTAGTTTCAACATCTCATCTGCTGATCAATGCGGATTTCCCTGCCTGTCTGTTATCACCCTCACATTAATGACATGGAGCTTGTGTTTTAAGTGTCCCCCTTGTCTTGTCTCTGTCTCTGTCCCAGACTAAGGAGGTTCAGTCTCCAGTGTCCATAGAGAACGCTCACGTCTTACTGTTCCTGGGAGACAGGGTGACCACAGATCACATCTCTCCTGCTGGGAGCATCGCTCGAGTCAGTGCTGCTGCAAAGTACCTGATCAACAAACGGTCAGAGTCCACTGCTGTCCATTTTCTTTATTGTTTATTTTAGTTATTGGTAGTTAGACAATGTCTTTAATGTTGATTGCAAAAAGAGTGATTTATTTAATCGTTTCTCAGTTAAGTTCAGACGTTCCTATAGATCTGTCTAAATTCAAATTCAAGCAGTAATGTTTTGTTGGGCCCAGGCTGACTCCCCGGGAGTTTAACTCGTACGGTGCTCGGAGAGGGAACGATGCAGTGATGACTAGAGGAACTTTCGCCAGCATCAAACTACAGAACCGCTTCATTGGAAAAGCTGGGCCCAAGACCCTCCATATCCCATCAGGACAGACTGTGAGTCTCACAGCACACAGAATAATCATACTTGCTTTTACCATTGACTGACCCGTAGTGGTTTAGGATGGAGCTGTGCAGACGTATGTGATTCGATTGTGCATCAATCCCTGGCTCCTTCTGGCTTTGTGTCAAACTGAATGGCTGAATGTAACGCACATTGTATATCTTCATCACAGTCATTTAGAGGATTTAATCTAATGGGGCGCGGTGGCACATTGGTTAGTGCTGTCGCCTCACAGCTAAAAGGTCCTGGGTGCCCATACGCGAGGCGGGGTTGGTGAAAGGGCCTTTCTAAGTGGAGTTTGCGTGTTCTCCCCGTGTCCCCTAGGGTAGATACCCTCACAAAGACATACAGGAATCCCGGCCTCTAACCTATAGACCTAGCCAATGAGGGCGTTCCAAATGGACCTTGACTGTAGATGGTCTGTAACACATGCACACTTTGGGAGGTAATTGACACTGAGACATTTGAGAACCACTTCTGTAGACATTGATGCCGGTGTCATTTCCTGTGTGTGTTCAGCTGGATGTATTTGATGCTGCTGACCGCTATCAGAGGGACGGAGTTCCACTCATCATCCTGGCGGGCAAAGACTACGGCTCTGGGAACTCCAGGGATTGGGTGGCCAAAGGACCATATCTACTGGTACACACTCTCACTCACACACAAACGCACACACACTGAGTGTGTACAAATGGACCCTTTTGTACACTGTTACAGGCATGTAAGGGGAAATCCTTAATTACCGTTGATTCCCCTTAACAGTCCTTAAGGGGAATCAACCCTAATCACAAGCTTGCCATACACAAACTATACACAAACAAGAGGTAATTTATTTACAATGTCGATTGATCTGAATACATAAAGTATTTTGATTTCATTCAGCGTATAATAGGTGTTTGTCACATCCTATACCACATTACCTCGGTTGCATGCGCGCGCACACACAACCGTGCTCTGGACAAAGTGAATACAGATAGTGATGTTACCGGCAGTAAAGGTTTCCAGCATTTCCTAGACATATCATGAACATACACTGCAATAAGAGTCCGATTTGAAGCCGTGCTGTTGGTGTGTTTAGGGTGTGCGGGCAGTCATAGCAGAGAGCTTTGAGAAGCTCCATAAGAGACAGCTGGTGGGGATGGGCATCATGCCACTGCAGTTCCTACCGGGACAGAACGCAGATTCTCTGGAGCTGACCGGTAAAGAGAAGTTCACCATCACTCTGCCTGAAGAACTGACGCCGCAACAGCAAGTCACTGTCAAGGTGAGGCCAAACATTTATTTAATCTAGACTAGTAGTCCCTAAGTTGTTTTTTTAATATTTGTTTTTGGCTTTATTGATAGTTACAGTGAAGATAAACAGGAAAGAGGGACAGAGAGAAGGGGGGAGACATGCAGGAAACGTTGTTGTGAACGGGACTTGAATGCGCGACTGCTCCTGGATCATCAGGCCAGCGGGTGCCCCCAGTAGTCTCTAACTTTAGTGTAGACAAAAGTATTCCACATACACTACAGGCTGCAACTCTGTCTTTGTCTCTTTCTTTATTGATAGATTAACAGTAGTTTAAAAGGTGAATGGGAGTGAGATGGGGAGATGACATGTTGCAAAGGTCATCGGGACTCAAACCCGCAACACACTAGATTACCAGTGTAGGTGCCTGGACTGTTCAGCCGGCTCAGACCCACGTCTTTTTAAATATTTTAACCAAAAGTTAACATTTCACTTGGTGAAACAATTGCTAAACATTGTATTATTTTTTAATATTTTTCAAATATTCCATGCGGTCACTCCTTTATTTCACTTAATTACTCTTGGGTCCAGTTCTGTGGTCATAGAAACTGGGGGGGGGGGGGGGGTGCATATGATACCCTCTTTTCATACAGTAGTCCTTAAATTTAACCACATAAACCCTCGATACTTGATAAACTCCCCACATTCACACACAGACACCAAATATCTTGCTTGTAGAGCTTGTAGATCTGTCGTCTTAATCTGGTGTCCGTCTGCCAACATGCCTCTAAGCCGCTGAGGTCAGTTTCTACTCCTCTCTTCCAGACGAGTCTAGGGAAGTCCTTCTGTGTCACAACTCTGCTGGACAGCGAGACGGACGTCATCTTTTATCGCAACGGAGGGCTCCTCAGATACGTGGCCCGGACAAAACTCTGAAGAAGAAAAAAAATAAACTTTTGAGTTTCTCAACCAGTCGCATGAGATGCTCCCAAAGAACACGTCCAGCAGAGGAACTGCAGTGTTTGTACATTGGTTTCCTGAATTCTGGTCAACTCAAAACAAACCAGTACAAAAACCAGTGACACGTCCTTTTACAGCTTAATCTTTTTGGGCTGACATCGCACGCCTTGTTGTGCGTAACTCCTTGTCGCTGGAACTTTTGATGTCACATTTGAGCCTTTTGAGCTGTAGCATGGTGATGTCACTGCTGGCAGCCCGAGCACAGAGTTTGTCCCGAGGCTGTTGTCTCTCCGTCACCTGAGGGAGAAATCGTGCTTTAGACCCGCCCACGCCTACGTTTTTTGCCAACCTAAAGCATTTAACATTTACATTTATATCACTTAACCGACAACCTTACCTAAAATAATTCAGAATGAACACAGAGGTTGCCTGTCGGGGTGTATCTGGAAGAAGAGATGATTCTGATTTAAGACCTTCAAATGTCCACTATACCTGGAGGCTCTGCATCCTAAAAGGCCATTCAATACATTTCTCTAGCTTTATGGGAAGGGACAGTGGATGGTAGAGAGAGAACGGGGTCAAGACATGTCCTGAGACAAACTCATTTAGAATAAAACCTATCTGGCATGCCACCAGGATATCCTGTTGCTGGACCAGAACCAGAGAGCAGGATTTTCTCCAACAGATCAGAAACAACCTCCAAGCTGAAGCCCACACAAGACAAAGAAACTGAAATGGTGCTTTACACAAATCGGCTCACCTCCGTTGTTCTTGACATACATCATGGGGCCTCTACCCTGCTACAAGCATGATTATTTGCTGCTGTCATTCTAGCTTATTGCCTAGGCTATGTCATGGCAACCACACCAGGGAGGGGGGTGATTGTACTGAAAACCCAGAGCGCTGAACTTTGTTACAGCTCTGTTTTACAAAGACAATTCAATGTGGAGCAACATTAGGTTCAAAGTTGGATTATCCCGAATTAACCAGACATGTTATGCAGGCCCTACTGCATCGTAATTCATATTGATTCTAGACCGCCTAGTTTGCTTTCCCGGCAAAATTAAGTGCTATTCTTTTTTTGTATCACGATACATACTAATACTGCACACTACCGATTGGTCACAGAATCACCACTAGTGATGAACAGACTCCCCCATTTATTGCATGGAAGCTCCAGAATACTGTTACTGGCCATTGGAGAAGTGGAATAAATCCATAATAAGCAACTGCAGACTATCATTTAGCAACTTCCACAGAGGGTTGGATGTTTTTTGTTATGATCAACTATATTGATGGTAGCTTAGCCTCAGATCAATAGCATTTTTCGGGTTTCAGATTGGTTTCCGAGCGGTGGAAATAACTGTCATTTTTACATAATTTACATTGCTGGTTGTATTCATCGGCCTAGCCCACAACTCGTCACAGGTTATGAAAACAAAGGTAGGTTTCATTGCATAAATAGAGTCAGCATGATGTCTGAAACAATAATCTTCAAACTGGTTAATATTCAGAAAGTTACAAGTAATGCCTTCATTTGTGGTGCCAAGTGGATTCCACTACAGCCTGACTGTTGAATGAAATAAAGGCTTGGTGCAAGCCAGTGCAAATATTAGCCTACTTCAAATAGTGGCCTGGTATCTTTTAAACACCCGAGGTCCAAATCGATTTTGCACCTGTTAGACAGGAATATAAGATTGCGATTTTCACAATATAGGGTCTTCTCCTGCACCACCTGAATGCCAAGAAAGAAAACTGTCATCTGTCATTGCATTTCTTCTTTTTTAAATCACCTGACTACTTTTAGTCAATGTTAACCGAAGTGGTGTAGAGTAAGGTGTTAAGCCTAAAACGATAAAACAAAGTCTTGGGTTTTCCATTGTTCTCTTTGCTTGAGATTACCTTTATCATCAACTCTTTACCTTGAAATCATCTGCATTACTAAGGGTAGTGGTGCATTATCAACATGTATAGCCAAGTATGTTTTTTTTTTTTTTTTTTTTTGCTGTGTTCACAAAAATACATTTTAAAATATATTTTGTTACAAATTTTAAATTTCTGCTAGGCAGCAGGTTATATGCTTTTGACTATATCATTCAATTTACATTAGGGCTAATTTAGCCTAAATTAGTCCTAATTGGGTAACTGCAAAGGTAATGTGATTTACCACCAAGTCCGTTCTGCACTTACATGGCAAAGACTGTGTGATGGAAGCATTTGAAAACTAAGCCAGTCAACAGTATGGTTTGAGACGGGAGAGCATGGCAATAGGATGGAACATGTATTTGTCAACCTCCGAAGAGTGTGTGGTGGAGAGTATACAAGGTTTTGCATTTATTATCAGTATATCATCACAGCGTTGAAACCTTTTGAGATAATTTCTTTGGGTTAGAATATTCAGTCCAGCTTTGCTCTCATTAAAAGGTACTGTCACTCTGCAATTGTTAATTGCAGAGTGATTGAACTGTTGATTATTGGATTTCATTTGGACTGGTGCTTGAGTCTTTTGTTTTTAACTAAATTAAATATTAGACACAAGCATGCATGTTGACATGCCTGGTGCTGACAGGTGAACAGGGAAGTTAAAAAAAAAAAGGTATTCATTGGTGCTTTTTCCTCACGGTAGCATACATATGGAAAGTGTGCTGTTATCTTTAAATCGTGATTAATGATGCCAGAAACCTGAAATTGTCGCAATATGCTTTACATTTTCTGCCCTGAAATGTAAAAGAATTTGTCCCTCAGAAGTGTACGTTTTTTGCCTTTTTAGATGTTTGTCCTATCAACTAATTAATGCTGCATCATCGTCCTTGCTTCTACCTTGACCTGTAGTTCAGAAGTGTTTTTCAGGTACTGGCCTTCTTAATCAAGGTTTACATGACAGATTCACTAAGCTGTTTGCATCTGTATTTTGGGTGGGTGTTGGGCTTTTCCAAAATTCCCATGTAGTTTAGAATAAGGCATTCTATGAAAAAGCACGTTTGGGTTCTATATGTAAGTCTGCTTCTGAGAAGACTTTGAAAAAGGGCATCCCTCCTCAAAATTCAGATGAAAAAAACAAACCAGACTGCTAACGTGGAAAGTTTGTAAAATAACCTTACAACCAAAATATGGATGTAAACGGCTTGGCGAATCAGGATATAGTTCAGAATGTGGGTTTTGGAACATTAGCCTTCTTTCGTATGCTATCTAATGCTTTTCTATATGAAAAGTGTTTGTCTTAGTAATTTATTGACGTCTACATAGCCCCGCAAAGGCCAATGGGATTACTGTAACCAAGTCATAAGTGTCACAAGAAAAATCCATGTTGTAAATGCTTACACTTTTGTACCTACAGGAGATGAACATTGACCTTTTTTCCTTCATGACTTGTTAAATAAAGTCGTTGCTCTTTGTCTTTGCAAAACATAATACATCTGTTGCTCTTTGTTTTTGCAGAACTGTGTGTGCGCATTCGCTCGCTTGCATATGTGTGATAATTGGTATATAGAATAGTAGGCTTCTCTATTAATAACTCCATAATTTGAGTTGTAATAGTGCAGTATATTGAGACGATTTAGTGCAGATTGAATATACTACATTAATATAAATACTTTATGAAGGACAAAAATCATGATTGCATGGAACTCACTACACTAGTGTCCCAATATACTGTATCATGTATCAGTGTTGTGAAGCAGGTATAACTGCCATTCTTCTTATGGACACAAGAGGGCGCGGATATACAAGTTATGCATCAGCGCCACTGGCATAGTGGAAGATTTTCTTGACAATAAAAACCTACAACATTGTGTATAGCTGGTGAAAATGCCACCCATGTACATGATAGAGTAATTAAGTGCATTTAATTAAAAAATAAGAAACACTGGAAAACAACATGATGCATTTCAACACGGATAAATCCAAAAGTCCATTCATAATAGCTTCACTGGTAAACCCCTCCCTCTTGAAAACAATTCATTCATTCTGTGAGAGGAGGCAGAATGAATGCATGCAATTGTGGAATTCAAGTGTGGCACTGGTTGGATTTGAAAGTATTTTATTGAATTTCCACAAGTTTTACCAAACACTAAAGGCTACCTAGCCTTAGGCCTACACTATATTCCATTAGAAGAGTTGGGTTGGGTAATGTCACCATATAGGCCTATTGTGTAATATCAGATGATGGCAAACCACACAAATGCCTTGGAAGTGTCCCAGCCCATACGCAGCACGCCAGGAAAGCAAGCAAATCAGACTCAGTTTGAAACAAAAACACTATAATACATGACACTATTAAGTTTGTACTCGCCCATATGTAGCTACTGATATCCATGTCTTTCTCCATTGAATGTGATATTGGCTTGTTGCACTCTGACCTTCACGTTGGCATCGTAGGAAGTGTGAGCCAACGCAGTAATAACTTTGACTTTGACTGGGCTCAGAGGACACAAATCGACTGCAAAAACAACAACACACTAAAAGTCATGGAAGGTGCAACATGTAAGATGTGTTTCTTGGGATTCTCATTTATTGTATTGTTCTTAACTTAATTAACAGTAGTTTTGGGCTGTTTGTATAGGAAGATCGCTTCAATGATGATCTTAGGGTCACAGTACAGAACAAGCCCAGACATCCTGACCTCTACATGTTGAACCGGTGAAGCTTAGCTCCATTGCCATCTTGTTCAACAGCAACTCAGTTCTCCTTAAATAATTCTGCAAGCCTGATGCCAATGACGACTAGGCCTAGTAGGAGGATCCTGATAATGATCTTGAAATCTAGGCCTAGGGCATAGAAACCACTGCAGTTGCCCTGTTTCATGCCAATCTTGCCATCCTAACCAGTAGCCACAGGCGTACATGTTATATACAGTCAGCTACTGTATATTCCAACAGCCTTAGCCTCTTTGTATCTGTCAAAGTGGTTAAAATGTGTATGTACTGTATGGGTATGTTCCCCTCACTCTCATCCCTATATGTTCCCTCAAAACGAACTACCCTATAGCCCTCAATTGATAGGAGTCTGACCGAACCAAGCATCTCGCATAGAAATGTCTGCTATGCTGTATGTACTGTTCTATTTGAAAGTCACTAGGTCGTTGAGCAGAAAATGCTTATGGTGTTTCACATATGTGGGCTAAGCCGCCTATAGAAGAGGGTGCATGTTCTGATTTAGAATTGTGTGTGTGTGTGTGTGTGTGCGTGCGTGCGTGCGCGCGCGTGCGCATGCACACATGCTTATGTGATCCTCTACTCAGAGGTGGTGACTGGCCTTTCGATTGAATTACCCTTCAACAAGCAAGCAGGGGTTCAGAGAGCAAGATGACACCGGGTCAGGGTCATATGATGTGTTCTAAACTTTATTAAGCTCACACAGAGAATTCCACATTACAGGTCTGAAAGATAGGTGAGCCATGGCTTAAATACAGAAGTATACGCCTATAGGCAAGATAGGATATGAACAGGAATAGATGGGTACAGTCAAACTATAGTAACATTGAGCTTTTTATATGTAACTGTAGCTTGATAAAGGAAAGCATGGCATCACAAAACTATATAAGATGATACTTGGATGTAGGTCAGCCCTGGTGCATGTTACAACTCGCGTGCGTGCGTGCGTGCGTGCGTGCGTGTGTGCGTGTGTGTGTGTGTGTGTGTGTGTGTGTGTGTGTGTGTGTGTGTGTGTGTGTGTGTGTGTACATGTGTGCGCTTGGGTGTGTGTTTGCGAGGGAGAGAGAGCGTGCCAGCCGGGTGCATTCATGGAAACAATGAGACTGTGGTAGTGTACAGGGAACATATTACAGAGAGACAATCAGCTTATATGCTAAGTATTACCCCAGTCAGAGAACAGTACACCTCTCTCACTCATGTGACCTGGCATGACACAGCAAGCGTGTGTGTGTGTGTGTGTGTGTGTGTGTGTGTGTGTGTGTGTGTGTGTGTGTGTGTGTGTGTGTGTGTGTGTGTGTGTGTGTGTGTGTGTGTGTGTGTGTGTGTGTGTGTGTGTGTGTGTCACATGTACACACAGGCAGTTTTGGATTTGACCTATAGCACATTATAAGGAACTTTCAGAGCTATAGGGGGACAGAAGGCAGAAGTTCTGCAAGATCATCTAATGGTGGTTTTGTATGTAAGAAAGATTCTGATAGGGATTAGCACTGCAGTCTGCAGATCCCATGAATGTTACGGAACAGGACAGCAGTGGTACTGTGCCCTAATTTGGGATCCAAAAAAGAAGAAAATTGCCTGAACAGGTGCCAATAGTGAGAAGAAACAGGATCCAATATTGAGGAATTGGTTCCATCACTACCGTCACATTTGGAACTGTTTTATCATGGGTTCTGGTATACAATTACAATACTTGTGGTTCTCAAACGCTTTGATTTCCTGGTCCACCACTGTACTGTACCCTTGTCCAGTGCTGACACTGTACCCTTTGATTAAATTCATGGTCAAATCTTAAGGTAATCCTTAAGGTTCCAGCTTGGATTAAATTGTCCATTTTGGTTCCTTGCTCGAATTTCACCCACAGATTTCAGATTTAGATTCTGAATCTCTGGTGAACTTGATGTTGGGCCGTTGGGCGAGTGTCTCTGTCACAGTGAAAGAACAAACTGTCCTGTTGGTTCCCACAGTTGTTGCTTATTTTTGTCAGTACATCTTATCTACAATATTCTCATTAAGCAGCTGTGGATGAAGGTCCTTATCTGGTTTACCGGTTGCTTTGTCACTTTTGTCAGTGCCCTCATCTTATGTTCCTTGGCCGATATTAGCTCATTCACAGAGCGGTGTAAATTTGTAATGACGGTTCCTCTGTAACATTTCATCTGTTGTGTTTAATAAACGGTGTGTGTGTGTGTGTGTGTGTGTGTGTGTCACATAATGTGCAATGTGCAGATGTCCTGTTGACAGCAATGACCTTGCATATCATGAGGGAGGTCCACCCTAGCAGCATGTCCTGAAGTCAATCCCCACCTGAGTGTTTAGTACAGCTAAATATTTGATCACCCACCTCCCAGGACAGATTGAATCCCCAAGTCCGTCTCACATGAGCTTCCCTTTGTCTGAGGGGTGTGAGGATCTCAAGAGGACAATGAAAAATACCAGGTCAACGGTGTCACTCTCAAACAGAGGTGCGGCACTGAGCCCGAAACACGAGAGTCGTTCTCCGTTTCAGCCACCGTGTCGCGTGCGACGCGATGACGACAGGGAGCATCAAGGGCATCCAAGAGCCTTTCTGTTCTGAAACCTTAAACGTTGGATGAGCTGAGATTGGGGACATGCTGGGATAAAACTGCTCGTTTGTGTATCCATCTTCCGCAACCGAAGAAATGTACAATGAATTCTGCAATGAATAGAAAATACGTTGTATAACCAACACGCCTAAACCTTTTTAGATACTTGTGCTCACTAAGTAGCCTACCTGATAGCCTTCCATGCTAAAACCCAAGTTAGCCTACTCTAAGTACTTGAGATAAAAATGTTACCAAACCCTCATCTTATCTTGATGCACTGGTAACTGCCCAAGTCTGAGAACGCAGCAACATACAGTATGTGCAGCATCTCAGCCAATGTTACATCACAGAGGCCGTTTTTCCATTATGAGGCCTTGCAGGGCTATCTGGCAGGCAGTGCAGACAAGCCTGTCGCTAAGCCCGTCTCCGTTAAAACAGTGATGTGAACCTCGGACAAACCCCTGTGCCAGCCTGCCAGGATCAAGTAGCTAGCCAGCTATCTCGTTACCAATCTGATAATCTGCAAGGGGCACCTTTTCCACTTGCATAAGGGGATCTATGTAGGGACTTACATAATTAGACTAAATGTCTAATTATGATTTTTATGACCACACGACACAAGCCTGAACCCTAGCATGCATGTCATAATAATATAGGCCTTTCAGTTATATAGCTGTATGGCTCCCCCCTAGTCATACTGCCATAGGGGCTTTATTAGATAATTTTCAGAATCTAAAACACATTTGATCAAATATGAGGTTCACGCAGCAAGACCTTTGGCACAGTGACAAACCAACAGATACAGGAGTAGACAGTAGACATATTATCATTCATATACCTAATTCAAGTACAATGATGCAGCAACAGTTGTTTAGGGGTGTGGGGGGGGTCTAAACAACTCCAACTGGGTAACATAAACAACTCAAACTCGGTTATGTGTAGCCTTCAAATTGCAAAAAAACAGATGGTTTACAGCTAAGGAACAAAGAAAGGGGGGCTGCGATAACGCCAGAATCCTGCTTTTTCTGGCTTT